>OW568866.1:600000-1090430 GCA_938743325.2 Pycnococcus provasolii
GACGAACTTGACGCGCGTGACTTTCGTGGTGCTAGACGAGGCAGACCGCATGTTCGACCTCGGATTCGAGCCGCAGATCACGCGCATTCTAGACAACATTCGGCCAGACAAGCAAGCGGCATTCTTCTCGGCAACCTTCCCACGCTCGCTGGAGGCACTCGCCTTGCGTCATCTGAAGCGCGCGCTGATTGTGGTGATTGGCGGCCGCGCGGGTGTCGTCAACGAGAGCATCGTGCAGCGCGTGGAGGTGCAGCCGAAGGGATCGTCCATCGTTAAGTCGAACCGCTTCCGCCGCCTTCTCGAGCTGCTGGGAGACTACCACGGGGACGAAGGGTCGGAGGGACATACCAATTTGATGCGCCTGCTGAGCCGAGGCAGCGACGGCTTCGCGGCACCATTGGCATTGAAAGGCGGCGGCGATCGTCCAATGCTACCGCCACCTGCTCCTGTCAGTGCTCCGTCGTCCGCTGCTTCGATGGCTCAGGCGATGCTATCCGGTGCGCCTGGAGCGGCGGGACTTGAGCTCGCACTTGTTCCGTCATCATCCTCCGCCGCATCAAACAACTCGAAGGTGCTCATCTTCGTCAACTCGCAGACGACGTGCGACAGTCTCCTCACGCACCTATTCCAGTACGGGTACCCATGTCTTTCGCTGCACGGCGGCAAGGAGCAGAGTGATCGCGAGAGCACGTTGCACGACTATCGCATGGGCGTGTGCGACATCCTCATCGCAACCTCGGTGGCAGCACGAGGGCTAGACGTGCCAAACTTGAATATCGTCGTCAACTACGACACGCCTGATCATCTCGAAGACTACGTGCACCGCGTCGGCCGCACGGGTCGTGCTGGAAATCGTGGTCTTGCTGTGACATTCATTTCAGATGATAGCGCGGATGAGGAGAGAAAGTATGCTCCTGACCTCGTGAAGGCGCTCACGGAATCCAAGCAGGCAGTGCCCGCCGATCTTCAGAAGATTGCCTCGGAATTCGAGGTGGCTCGAAAGAAGGGCGAGGCGAAGGGTCATGGAAGTGGCTTTGGCGGCCGTGGCTTCGACTTTGAGGGATCTCGTGAGGACAAGAGCAAGAAAGCGCAGCGGAAGATGATGAAGGAGCTCGGCTACATCGATGATGATGACGCGGAGGAGGAGGAAGAAGAGGAGGAGGATAAGAAGAAAAAGGAGAAAGAGAGGGGTGGTCCCTCAGGCGCTGGCGGTGGCCGGGCCAAGATGGAGGTGGAAAGGGCGGCTGACGGCAAAATCCTTGAATTCTCGAACGCGTCAGCCCTCATCAGTCAGAGCACGCTGAAGGTGGTCGAGACTGGAGCACCTACCGCGCCTAGAGCGCCGCAGGTGACGAATGCAGGTGCAAGCGACGTCGTGATGGCGGCGCAGCGTGCGGCGCAGAAGCTGCAGGTGCAAATTCAGAGTGGCTCTGAGATGGTGACGGCGCCATCGCCGCCGTCGCAGATTCAGCAGCAGCCTCGGGCAAATCTACAATCTACGAAGCAAGCTGCCGCAATCGCCGCGGCACAGCAATTTGCATCAAAGATTGCAGTTCCGCCAATCTCCATATCACCGTCACCACCTCCTGGCGGTGCGATGTCAGCCGCAGATGTGCTTGCCGCGGCTCAGGCAACGGCGGCGGCAATAGCGAGCTCACTGCCGGGAGTGCAAGCAGCAGCACGCACAACGGGACCGATTGGCTCCAGCGCCGCCGCCACCGCCGCCGCCGCCACCGCCGCCGCCGCACCAGGTGGTTTGAAGCACTACAGGCTCGAATTCGAGATCAACGACTTTCCGCAGCATGCGCGATGGAAGGCTACGCATCGTGAGAGCATTGCGGCAATTCAGGAGAAGAGCGGCGCAGCACTGACGGTGAGAGGTCAGTACTTTCCTCCTGGAAGCACTCCAGATTCGTCGCGTGGAGAGCGTAAGTTGTTCCTCGTGATTGAGGGTGGAAGTGAAAGTGTCGTGAAAGCTGCGAGGGCTGAGGTAAAGCGTGTCATCGAGGAGGCGACGGCGCGCGGACTCATTTCAACGAGGAACTAACAAGTTGTCTAATTCTTTTTCAGCTTTTGTTTTGTAACAACAACATGATTCATCCAAAAACAATTACGCCAGCTCCGCGTGATTCGGGGTTAGAAAGGACCCCTCGTGCGGTCGAGCCGCCTCGCCCCGACCCCCGGTCAGCCTGAGAGGCTGAGAGGCTGGGAGAGGTTGAGATCTCCCCCCAGGTTCTCCCACCTGGTTCTCCCCCCCCCCCCCCCCCCCCTCTCCTTGAAGTGCGACCCCCACCTCCCAGGGCCGCCTAGGCAATCTTCGTCGTCACCTCATCAGGGCCGGCATCCCCGGGCTCCCTTGCGCGATCAGTACGATAGAACTAGTATGTCGTCTCGGCTAATGTCTTTGGTGCGCCGTGCTGCTTGTGGTGTGGTTGGCTCGGGTGGTGTGAATGTTGGCTCGGGTGGTGTGGTTGGCTCGGGTGGTGTGGTTGGCTCGGGTTCTCAGGTTCTCTCTCTCCTCGTTCGTTCATCTTCATCCTCGTCTTCTTCTCTGTCTTCGTCATCTTGGTCAGCTTCGTTCTCGTCGTCGTCGTCGTCGTCGTCGTCGTCGTCGTCGTCGCGTGGTGGGCTCGCTGCGTTGCGTGCGCGTCTCGCGGCGGAGGATGGTGACGACGCCTCAGCGACCTCTCTCGACGCATTCGCAGCCTCGAACGTTGAATCCAGGAACGACGAACACGAAGACACGTACGCACAGCACGCGCCGACGTGGAAGGAGGCGGCGCAGGCACGTCTGCGCAAACCGGAGTGGCTCAAACTCAAAATTGCAAAGGCGGGACAGGGAAGCCAGAAGGTGGACGAAATCAGAAAGCAGCTCAGAAAACTTAAACTCTCAACCGTGTGCGAGGAGGCGAAGTGCCCGAACATCGGCGAGTGCTGGTCGGGAGGTAATACCGGAGAGGCGGCGACTGCAACCATCATGCTCATGGGTGACACGTGCACACGAGGGTGCCGATTCTGCTCCGTCAAGACGAGCCGAACGCCGCCACCGCTCGACGCGATGGAACCCGAAAACGTCTCGCACGCGGTGGCAAGCTGGGGGATCGAGTACATCGTTCTCACCATGGTGGACCGCGACGACCTCGAGGACTCGGGTGCCGCGCACGTCGCGGAGACTGTGAGACTGCTCAAGCAGAAGACGGAGGGGAAGCTTCTCGTGGAGACGCTCGTGGGAGACTTCCAGGGAAATCTCGACCTTGTCAGGCAGGTGGCTGCGAGTGGCATGGACGTGTTCGCTCATAACGTCGAAACCACGCCGCGCATGACGCCTCACATCCGCGACCGCCGTGCAGGTTGGGAGCAGAGCCTGCGCGTTCTGGAGGCGGCTAAGCTTCCCGAAGGTGGGCCGAGATTGACCAAGACGAGCCTCATGCTGGGACTTGGCGAGGAACCGCACGAGGTGGAGGAGACGTTGCGCATTCTCCGCGAAACGGGCGTGGACGTCGTCACACTCGGCCAGTACATGAGGCCGACGAAACGCCACGCACCTGTTGTCGAGTACGTGACCCCGGAGGCATTTCAACACTGGCAAGACTTTGCCGAAAATCTTGGCTTCGAGTACGTCGCGTCAGGTCCACTCGTGCGTTCGTCGTACCGCGCTGGCGAGCTCTTCCTTAAGGGACGGCTGCGCCGCATGGAGGCGGAGGAACAACAACAACAACGGCAGAGGTAATGAATAAGATCAAACAAATAATCGTGTTTCCATGTTGTTGTGCATTACACCATTTCTTTTTCAGCTATCGTCGCGGTGGTCGTTGTTGTGTTGGAGGAGGCGGCTGTTCCGAGCCATACATCTGCTCCTCGGCGTATATCTCCTCTAACTCCCGCATGCCGTTGCCACCGTCGTCGGCAAACCATTCCGATGCACTTGGACGTGGCGGCGCGGGCGGTGCACGTGCTTGCTCCTGCTGAGGTGGCGGTGGCGCCGGTGCAGCCATCTGCTGCTGCTGCTGCTGCTGCGCGTATGCGTCGTAGTCATAACGCTGAGGTGCGGGGCGGTAGGACGACGTTGCCGTCAGCTGCCTCTGCTGCCTCTGCTGCATTTGCATGGCAGCCGCCACCGCCTCCGCCTCCTCCTCCTCCCAAACGCTTCCCTCTAGGCCCAGTCGCCCGAGCAAGCCCACCGTGAGCTGCTCCGCGCGCGAGTCTGCCATGGCGCGAACCACGACGGTCTTCGGGATGGCGTAGTGCGATAGCTCCTCCTCACTAATCTCGTAGGTGGACACTGCGCCCGTCGGCAGCCACGAAACGCCAACGGAGTTGTACCGTATGCTGAGCACGTCGCCTGACGCCGGGTCAAACACGAAGTCGCTCACCTTGCCTAGCGGATATCCGTCGTCCGTGACCACCTCGCAGCCGATGAGCGACTGCAGGCCGTACAGCGCACTGTTCGCCGCCCCACTTCCCGCACCGACAGCCGCGGACGCGTCGTTGACGAGCGCGACGTCGCCCACCTGCCTGAGGCTGGGCAGCATGACGGTAGCGCGTTCTCCGCTGAGCACGTCTCTGCGCAGGTCGAGCGCCTTGACGCGCCACGCCTCGGTGTCGACGAAGAGCGCGCTGACGTTCCCAAGTCTGGTTCCGCTCGCTCTGGCGATGACATCCTTGCCAACGAGTTGCGTGCACAGCAGTCTCGCGCTCGAGCGCTTCGTGCCATCGCCTCTTCGGTTCCGACGAGGCACGAGCGCCGCCGTCGTGTTGTTGGGCTCTGGCGTCGGCTGCGCGGCAGGTTGGCGCTGCTGCTGCTGCTGCTGCTGCTGCTGTTGCGTCGGCGGCGGCATGGTTTGACTGTTTCGCGTGAGACTGGCTGGCTGCTGCGCGTTCTGCGTTTGCGCGCGCGGCATGCGCGGCATATTCGACTGTTGAGACGCAGGAGCAGGAGGAGATGCCACTGACGAATTTGAGGGAGAAGACGCCGCTCGACGAGGCTGCTGAGAACTCGCCTCAAGTTGCCCCCCCGGCGCCGTCCTCTTTGTATTCTTCTTCTTGCCATTCCCAGAATTAGGTTCTGAAGAACCCGAAGAGCGAGGTGGTGGTGGAAGACTACAACTAGGAGTAGCAGCACGACGAGTAGAACGAGTAACACGAGTGAACCGAGAGAAAGATGAAGATGAAGAGCGTGGAAGGGAACGACACGGGGAGCAAGGCGCCGCCATGGTTGGGAGAGAGTGGAGTGGATAACGGGGAAAGGGAAAGGCCGGGCCGACACGTCGGGCGAAACAGGCGAAGTGGGCTGCCGGGTCGGGTCGGGGGAAGGCTGCGATTACTGTACTGCGAAGCGATACCAGCAGCACGCGCCGCCTGGGCCCACCTCCTGGGACCCGCGGTGGTCTGGCCCCGGGGGAGTGGTCGGAGCATCTGGTCTTATAAGGAGGATCTGGTCATAATAAGGACTTTGTTGTTCGGGGTTTGGCTGGGTTCGAGTTGTTCGGGGTTTAGCATCGGGGTTTGGCTTGTTAGGGTTAGGGTTAGGGTTTGGCTTGTTAGGGTTACTGGGTTAGGGTTAGGGTTACCTTCCTATGAGTAGCCCTTGCTCTTTTTCCGTGCTCGTCCATTTCATTTTTTTTCATTTTTCGTTTTTTTTTTTGGTTTTTGCCTGCATGCATGGCGCCTGATTTCTCGTCCCGCAAGCCTCAGTCCAACAATGTCGTGCGTGTGGAGATGCCATTTACCACTCGGTGTCTCTCGTGCTCACGCTCGTTGGCTCGAGGTCTACGCTTCAATGCGCAGAAAACACACACCGGCTATTACCTGACTTCGCCCATCTACACGTTTTCCTTCTCCTGCCCCACGTGCTCCTCCCCCCTGGCTTTCGCGACCGACCCTGCGCATCGCTCGTACCGCATTGTCACGGGCATGGTAGCCTTCGCCAACAAAACCACTGTCGATGAAGTTGAGACTCTGTCTCTGCCGAACCACTCCATCTACGAAGTGCAAGAGGCGAGAGACGCCATGCAACAACTTGAGGACGAAAAGGAGGATAAACGAAAAGCGACCGAGGCGAAAAGCAGGCTCGAGGCGCTCGTGCAGCGCAACGAAGATACCGCGGGAGGGGGAAACGATATCGAACGCAACCGGGCACTTAGAAGCGTGCACCGCGAAGGACGCAGAGAGCGTGACGCGCTGCAGGAGGCGACGAGGGCGCTGGGGTGGGACGACGACGGCGGTGTGAAGCTGCTTCCCGCGTCGGACGAAGACGCACGCAGGGCACGAGCGGCGATGGCGGTTCGTGCACGGGTGACGAAGGTGTCGCCCGCAACGGCGCTGCGCAAGCGAATGAGTGGTGCGGCATCTTCTTCGATATTTGCGCCTGGGGTGTACGACGGCGGCAAGAAGCGCAGCAGAGGACGCACCGTGACACGTGCGTGAGCAATTGTTCCTGTAAGTTGACGATTTTAGTGTGTATCATAGACTTTTGTTACTGTACAACGTACATACGTTTCTTCGCGTACGCGCGAATGGCTACTTTCTGTTGACGGTGTGCAGTCCCGCGACGAATCCCTCACGATGTTTCGTTCTGTCTTGCTCTTTCGGCGTGCCAGTCTCGCTCCTCTTTGCGGGATCGTTATGATCTGCGAAGCCGAGACTTTGTAGGTCCTGCTGCGCCATGAGTTCTTTTTTCATGCGGCACTCGAGGTACGCCTGACTAAGCGCGACGCACGCGTCGTAGTCGTTGTTATTTTGTCTGAGGCACGTGAGGTACGTCGCCTTGGAGCTTTTGCAGTCGCCGAAGTGGTCGAGTGGGAAGACGCCTTTCTCTGGCGGCACGGGCCGAGCAATCTTGCCCGACGACATCGACGACGCGGACATGACTTCTTTCTAAGAAAGGAACGCCAAGAGACCAAGCAGCCAAGAGGTTGTCTCAGAAAGCGCCACCGACACCGAGGATGCGAAGAATGACGGACGCGATGCCGATGCGACACGGATGCGCACGAACTTCAGATTTCAAACCCCCAAAAAATAAGGGGCCAAACTAACCCCCATTGTATCGCGTCCCGTTTCTCTCTCACGTGATTTCTCTCGGCTTCTCCGCCTTCTCGCGGCCAAAACGCACGGCGCCACGGCCTTGCACACCTGCCTTGCACGTCTTCATGGTTAAAAAGGTGGTCAAGAAACACTGAAACACAACACGCGGCCATAGGTAAAATATAAGGCGTGTATTTTTTAAGGTGGTCAACAAGAGGCAAGAGGCCGGCCCATGAGCTCCCTTGCAACTTGCCAAGTGCCAACCTGAAAGAAAACCACGCGAGGCCGTCAAGCACTCATCATGCAGAGGCAAGCACTCAAGCAGAGGCCAGCAGAGGCCAGCAGAGGTCAAGCTCGCGCGGCCGGCCGGCCGGCCAGTGTTGCCTCACAGGTACATATTCAACTTTCAACGTGGTCAAAACTCCATGAAGAGCTCCGAGACCATCCGAGGAAGCTTGCCAGGCAGGCACTCAGGCAGCCAGCCCTCCGCCTCATGCACTACGGTAGCCTTCATGACTTCATCATGCACCAGCCAGCCTCCTCCTGGCTCATGCAAGTCCATTGATCAATCACGACGCCAACCGGCAAGCGGCCAATATGTGCAGCGAATACAGTATGGGAACTGGGAAGAAGGATAATAGTCAACAACGCATTATTGCATCACTCACTCATCATCACAATGCGTTCGTTTTGTGATTGGGTTTTGTTTTCTCAAAAGGTTTGTTTGTTTTCGCAATCAGGTCAACGTTTCGGTGAAGTACGGTGGGTTAATTAAGGTGGGTTAATAAGGCCTCTTCGTCGTCGTCCTCGCCGTCGTCGGCCTCGTTCATCGTGCGCCGCTGTCTGTGCGTTTTGCTGCGTTTTGTTTTGCTGCGTTTTGTTTTGCTGCGTTTTGTTTTGCTGCGTTTTGTTTCGCCAACCTTGACCGGCCGGCGTTTCCACTCCGCCATACATTATTTCATACATTTACCTTTCCGGAAGACTGTTTCGTTTTTCCCGACGTTTCCTCGTGCGCCTCATTCTTCTTCTTTGCGGCCATTTCATCCCATTTCACCATGACGGGACGCAGGCACACGGGCCTACACATGGTAAGGGTGGGCATCTCTTCGTGTCGTGGTGGTGGTGGTGGTGGTGGTGGTGGTGGTGGTGGTGAATCCTATGTCTCTCTTTCCTTACCTACAGGAGTGTTTTGCTTGCGCAGCAAATATTATTTCGTAAATGACCAAATCAGTCGTCCACTGCATGCGTTGAATATCACGCGTGACTCACAGCGCACATCACGCACACACACACAACAACAACAACAACAACAACACTCACATGTATGTATGTATGTATGTATGTATGTATGTGTACAGTCCTCTCAAGACCGCACATACGAGACGAAAGTCGTCATTGGTACGAAAAACAAAACGGGGGATGAAATCATGCTCGGGAAAGGCGCCGCGTCGGGTGCCTCGGGAGCGGGACAGTACAGAACAGACAAGGAGCGGAGAGCAAACGCGCTCGTGAAAGAGGTGAAACAACGCAGCGTTTGGGTGAAACAGTACAAAAAAGACCCAGGCTTTGCAGCATTCTTCAAGCCGACACCCAGCGGACCTGGACGTATCGACAGGACCAGCGAGGCAAGACACAACCCTTTCGAGCCGCTGCTTGTCGGTGCAGCTGACAACATTCCTGGATACGGAAAACTGGCAACGATGAATTTGATTGGCCAGGCGGCGAAGGGGATGAAGAAGCAAAAACGAGGCGTGTGGAGCAAGGTTGGCTCGCCTTACCAACCGAGCCATGTACCAACCGTCGAGCCAAAGGCGCCGATGCTGAGCCGAAATACCGAGGCAGAGATCCCGCGTCATCTTCGACCCAGAGATCCCGAGTCATCTTCGGAGGACGAAAAGGAGCAAACTTCGGAGGAGCCGTACGAAGAGAGCAGCCAGGCGATGCTAGTCGACGAGCCGAGTGCTGCAGCATCCACCGCAAGCCGCCAGAGCAAAAAGGCGGCGACGTCGACACCAGCGCCGGCAAAACATCGCGCGTCTCGTACGTCAACACCGCACTCCACAGTTGCACGTGGCAGCCGAGGTCAAGTCTCCATGTCGTCGAGGAAGTCAGTACCTCAAGCTACTCCTGCCGAGAACGCAACACCTCTCGACGTGCCACCGAGCGCCGCCGGCAGTCGACCGCCGTCCGCATCTGATTCAATGGCTGGCTTGGACATGACAGCGATGGTGGAAAGCTCGTTCGCCGCCACGCCGCAGGCGATGATCACCCGCGTTCTACCGCAATCCAGATCTGAGAGCAAGCAATTGGCCCGATTTCCTATCAACGAGATGCGTGTCGCCGACGTGCGCCGCGCACACTCGAAGAATCATGTCGGTGGAATTGGCTTCGACGACCCGAATGGGCTGCTGAATCGCGGCCAGTCGAGACTCGCTGGGTCGTACTCGAGGTCTTGGTCAGCCACGCCTGGCCCGGGTGATGCGCGATTTCAGGCGCAGAATTTGACAACAATGCCGTCGAGCATGCTGCCACCTCGACCTTCGTCTGTATTCAGCCAAAAATCCTCAAGGCCGGTGAGCAGCGTAAGTAGCCGCCGCGAGGAGCGCTTTTCTAACTTCGACGCCACGCCAGCTCGAGCAGCTTCTCGTGCTGGCAGTGCCTCACCCGCCAGATCGACAGAGCGTGGAAACTTAGAGAGGGCAAGTCCGACAGGAAGCGCATCGCGCGTGTACCTCGATGAAAGACCACCACCACTGCGCATGGAGGCGAGCGCTCCATCGCTTGCATCGTCGCGATCGGCATTTGCAATCGAACAGCCAGCACCGCTAATGCCAGAGCGAAGTGAGGGCGTGCGCCACTTCGGTGCTCTCGATGATAACGAGTGGGACGTGATTCGCAGCGAGTACGGACCGGTGCTCGTCTGGCACGGCCAATTCGCACAGGCCAGGTCGGAGAAGCACAGCCGCATGTCCTCGCGCATGGAGTCGCGAAATAGGCAACGTGCCGCAAGTCGCGACGATTCGCAGCTTCTTACAGCCGCGGGCGACGCGATCATGGAGCGCCTCAAGAAAACGAATGGACGTCCTACCACCGTGCCGCATTCGAGGCGCGGATCGGTGACACCGTTTGCACGAGGCAGGCACCGCATACGCGAGAAACATCTTGAGGAGCTGAGGCGCAAGCAGGCAGAGGCCGAGTCGCGAATGCTGACCGGAGTTGCGGCGTTCTACGCGGAGATGTGCGACATGGTTTACCGTCAAAAGGACGAGGACGAAATCACAGTCGGAATCGTGCATCACGTCAAAAAGCAGCTCGAGCTTGGACTTGGACTTGGAAAGGGACTCGTCGAGAGTGTCCTGAGTTATCTTGCAGGCTTTTTGCCTACGTTGCACCCGTACGAGGGATACATTCCCAATTCGAATCCGTACCTTAGACCGCTTCTGCACTACATCCGGCGCTCGTGTGACATGGCGGAGCCAGAGTTCCAGGTGATGATCAAGCAGTTCGGGCTTTGGCCGATTGTGCGGCCGAGCACTGCGTATGTCGACAAAACGCCGCCACCACCGCCGCCACCACCGCCGCCGGATCCCGCGTACACATTTCCTGCCGATGACCTCGAGGACGACATTCCTGTATATGCGGACATTCGCGTTGGGTACGGCGTTGGGTACGATGATGATCCGGCTCATAAGCGCAAGGAAGAGAAGGCACGCGCGCTCACACCGCTGCAGAAGAAGGTGCTGGACATCATCAATGAGCGTCCGAAAAGCTCTCTCAGCGCGCAGCCCTCGAAATCGTCGGTGGTGGAGGATGACGATGATTACAATGAAGTTGAGGAAGGATCTGAGGGATCTCGTGATGCAGCAACGGCACGTACGATCGATACTGCGCGAGGACCATTGCGCGGACAGGAGGCTATCTCCGCGAAGCCCGAGGTGGCTTAAACTTGTAGTCTTAGATGATAATAAAAAACATTACATACATGATTTTTACATACAATACAGCTTTCTTGCTTGGAGTGCACAAAGAAAAGCGTCAGCCACCGCGTATAATGAGTGGCTTGCCCTTGCCATCCCTTCTAGCCTTGTTTGATATCAGCTTGAATGCAGCTAATGCCATGTCGAAGGAGTGCACTGACGTGGAGCCCATCACAGCGTCGAAGTAGTGGTACGGCGCTTTGCCTCTTTTCCACCAGTCATGCTCATACTTCCACGGGCTCATGCCGTACACGTAGGTAATATCGCACCACTGCAATGTAAGTAGCACGGCGAAGAAGCCCGTCATAGGTTTTCGGCGGTACTTTCTATCTGCAACTTCCGCCATCGCCGCAGCCGCACGCGCTGCGGCATCGGTAGCGTTTGCTGCATCCTTTACGGCGCGCTCCCGCGCTCGTTCTTTTCGCATTTCCGTCTCTTCCTCCTCAACAAGTGCACGCAGTCCCTGATACGTCGCATACCCACGCACGATGAAATTGGGGTGTAGCATCACAGCGGGATATTTCGCGATACTGCCGAGATACTCCAGAGTCGGATCGTTGGTCATTGCCTCTTCAGATGGCTCGTGCAGAGGTAGCTTACGCATGAGTGCGGGGAAAACGTGCAATCTCACGTGGCTGTGCGTTGATTCATACACCACGAGGGTGGCATTCCCTTCTCGCAACGGCTCCCGCCCATTCGCGATATCCTTCGCGTGATGCTGATTGATGATCGAGAGATGCGTTTTCCGGCCAACGTGCGCTTCATACTTGCGACTGAGAGGCGCGTTGTTGATGCGAAGCACGAGGTCATGCGAGTCGATCTCGCTTCCCAACGTTTTCCTAAGCAGCGTGCCCGAATTGCCCACCACCGCGCAGCTACGAAGCTGCGGGCTCGGCTCGGACGATGGGAGATTACGCCGGATGGCTGACGACACCCGATACGTGAGGGTGCGGCCACCTCCACCACCCGAACGCGCTTGCGTCGTCGGCCCACCGTTCGACTCCCCGTCTTCGCCAGCTTCGTCTTCGGCTGCGAGGTCCTCGACACCGCGAGGCACACGCACTTGCGTGACGTAGTCGAGTCCCTCAGAGCCCGAACTCGGTTTATATTCAAGTGCCGACTTCGTGTACACCTTCGGCACCATCTCGCCAAAGACGAGGTGGTCTAGTACCGCTTCGTCAGCAGCCTGGTTGATATCGTACGGGTCACGGTGCTTGCCTGGCTTGCTAGGTGCTCTTGCTGGCGGGTGGTGAACGTTCGTCTGTGTGGCGGGCGCGCTGGCCGTCGTGCTGTGTTGTTTATCCTGTTCTTCGCCGCGCCTGACTTCTCCTCCTCCTCCTCCTCCTCCTCCGTAGTCGCCTGGTGAAGCCTTCGGCGTTTCTTTCTTCGCGCGTTTTGTCGATGGTGCGTCCAACTCCCAACTTGTGACTTGCGACCTGCGTGCGTCGTTGACGTCGAATCGTTGCAAGCTCTCCTCTGCGTGCGTCGGCCGTCTTACGATTCCTCGAAAACCCACGAGTACGTTGAGCGCCACAGCAAGGACGATGAGGTTTCTCCTCGTCAACCACGCGCTTCGTCCCGCCGCCCTCCACGTGTTTTTTGCCTTGCTTGCGAACGCGTGTCCTATGGCCCATAGTGCAGCTAAGGTATGCGCGAAACCGGCGCGGAACCGGCTGAGCTCTGGCCGGTACGCGCCTGGCAAGCGCATACCTACCTATAGGTACTGTACGTGCTTACTTACTTGCTTGTGCTTGAAGATGATGATTTGAAGATCTGCAATCCAACTTGCTAGGGCCCTATGAGTTGTCTTGAGACGTCGCGATATAAACTTCAGATGGTAGTTAAGATAGGCTCTCGCAAAAGAGGTTTCTCACAAGGATGGACATATCCCTAGGACTAATCGTTTCGACGAATCGGTCGCGCTGTGGTCGGCTACGATAGTACCATAGTGGTAGTACTGTCAGACTGTGATGGGATGGAGGGATGGATGTGATGGAGTGATGGGATGGAGTGATGGATGTGATGGATGGGATGGAGGGATGGGGAGTGATGGGGAGTGATGGGGAGAAAGGGGAGAGAGAAAAGGCCGAACGGTGCCAGGGTGACTCGGTGCACTCGCCTGTTGTGGTAGGAAGCCTTGGTCCTTCAAAGACCCGCTCATCACTTTAAGCATCACCTCTGCTCCTCCGCCATCAATCACTATCTAAGTTAAGGTTAGTATTTGGTGGTGTCTTCGTGCTTACTCTTTCTCTCTCGTGCACATCTTGAGAGTACCCAACCGATTCGTCACCTCGCCTTAAGCTTATGGCGACGCAGCACACGCCGCGTGGGCCAGACAGGTCCATACACGACTTCTCGCTACACCTCAGCGACGTCAGACTCCTGCAACACAAGGGATACGCGACGCGACCGGGAGGAGCAAGCACCCAACTCAGCGCCTCCAAGGAACTCTACCCCGCGTGGGCGCAGAAGACGTACCAAAAGACGCCAGGTAGCAATACGCAGAAGGTGCTCAAGCACGACAAGAAACGATTCCACGTCAGCGACCTATCGGCCACCACAGACGAAAAACTTAAGTACGACGGAACGATCGAAACGGCTGTCAGGCTCACCTATCCCTCGACGCGGCGACACAACTTTGGAAGCGCGAGACGTGCACCGAGTCACGCATGCTACGACCTGACCACCGCGCCTCTATCCCCTCTTCCGTTGGGAAAAACACTCACCTTGGAAACCAGGCGGTTGAAGGTGGGCGTGTTGACGTTGAATGAGACGAAGGAAATGGCCAAAGATCTCATGACGGTGTCAAAGCACCGCAGAAAGATGGACACGTACCTGCCACAACGACCAGCGACGTCACTACCGAAAACAATGAGTGGTTTGAACTTGTTGTGATGGGAAAGCTGAGTAACAACGTTCACGCCTTTTTGTCTTTATTGAAAGCTTATCAGGTAGTCTATCTTTTACACACATCCTTCACGAAGAGGCGCGGCGACGGTACATGTAGACATAGCCGCGGTCCACCGGCGTTTCTTGCGACAGCGCGACCTTTTCGTCGTTGAAAAGAAGCCAAGGCCCGAGCGTCGATGCACCGGCGACAGGAGGAGACTCCGTGCGGCGTGCGTGGCAGACGTAGTGGCCACACGCGGTATTCGCACCCACATGACTCACAAATCCTACAAGCTCGTAGATGCCAGGCCCATCTTCGCGTGTGACGGCGGTAGAAGCCGAAGCCGACGGTGCAGCCTCTTCCTCCTCCACGTACGGCGTGTGGAAGTCCGCGTCACCCATGTGGCTTAATACCCACTCCATTGCGGCCTCCACTCCTGAGTTGTTCGTTGCCTTGCACGCCTTCTTCGCGCCATTCTCCTCGAAGCCCATCGCCACGATCTGGGCGATGATGTCCGCGTCGGGGCTGAAGCGAGACGCGCCTCCAGCCGGCTGCGCCGTCGCAGCCTCCTCCTCCACGTACGGCGTGTGGAAGTCCGCGTCACCCATGTGGCTTAATACCCACTCCATTGCGGCCTCCACTCCTGAGTTGTTCGTTGCCTTGCACGCCTTCTTCGCGCCGTTCTCCTCGAAACCCATCGCCACGATCTGGGCGATGATGTCCGCGTCGGGGCTGAAGCGCGTCGATGCAGGCGCTGCGCCACTTCCCTCAGGCGCATCGGGCATGGGCACCTCGCCATCGCGTATGCCATGGGCGCGAAGCGACTCGAGGTTCAGCTCCGCCGGCGCCTCCACTTCCGCGTCGAGCTTCGCCGGGCGCCAATTTTTGTCGAAGTAATATCTGTGGATCGCGACAAGCATGTAGGGTGGAAATGTGGCGAAGCGCGTTGACTTTTGCGCATTCACCTGCTTTCCATCCATCGCCGGCGAGTTGAATTCCACAACCTCCGTCGCTGCGAACGAATCGATGCACGAAAGGAGCGGCACGCGCGGAACAACCTTCGCGGGCACCATCTCCGTGTCCATAGCGGCGTCGGGAGCGGGCGGCGCAGCCGCGGCGGCATTGTCCGTCGCCGTGCCGTCGGACGACACGTACGTGCAAGCTCCCGCCTCCTCAAGCTTGCGCCTCTTCGCCACCTCCGAGTCGCTCGCCGCAACCTCGCTCGAGTTGACCGCGCGGTCAAGCGGCACATTCACGCCGAGGTAGAGCTCCGGTCGGCGCGTGTAGCGCACCGTCTGCGACTCCGGGTCGAACAGGCGTTCCTCCACCTCAAACTCGAAGAGCTGCTTGAGCGGTCGCCAGCCAAGTCCAGAGGCGCCAGACGCCTCGATGCGGCTGGCGCCAGAGCGCTCTGCGCTCTCCATGCGATCGATCAGGTGCCCAAGATACTCGAGCGCATCCTGCTGGCGAGCACTCGAGAATTCGGAGTGGCCTTGCCCCAGAAGTGTGCGGAACAGACGCGGCGCGATGCGCAGGGGTGTCGGCGTCGGCGTTGCACCGTCTTCCGGCGGAGCGGCATTGGCATTCACACCAGCGTAGCGATCTCCGCGTAGAGCCTCCATCGCCTTCGCAAACTGCACGAGCTCGTCGGCAGTGCCTTCGGATGATGCTGGCACGGACGCGCGCAGGCTTGCCGCCATTGCCATGTTCGGCGCGGCGACGTCGTCGATGCTCGCCAGCAGCTGCAGGATTGAGGCAATGTAGCACGAATTTCCCAGGTTCGATAACCCGATGCGACCTGCTCCGCTCACAGCTTGAAGGTCCTTGCCCGCTTCCGTGACCTTGTCAAATTCGAAGCTCTGGTTGAGGTCGAGCGTCAGCTCTGCCATCGTCTTATCCGTCTTCGTCTGCTTCATGATGTCGATGCCCCAGTGTGAGAGGTGGTCCTTGAGGTTTGCATCCGTCACGAGGTCGTTTTCGTCTGGTGCATACGAGAAGACGTCCGCGCCGTTGGGCGTGATGGTTCCGAGCTTCACCGCAAGCGGGTAGTCCTTGCCCTGCGCCTTCATCTCCTCGTAGTGCCTGATTGCGGCACCATTCCCACCACTTCCGTCCCAGTTGCGCCTCCCGCTGCCGATGAAGCCGTCGGACAGGTTAAGCCACAAGTTCTCCGTCGCACCACTCTCCATGCACTTCCACTTCTTTGGGTCAGGCGAGATGAGGCGTCCGTTCGGGTCCTCCTGAGGCAGGTTTGCGGCATACCTGCTTTCCTTGACTTCGTTCTCCTCTGCCCACGCCGCGAGGTCCTCTCGCTTCGCGACACCGTCGTGCTTCAGTACCGCGTCAACGACGTTAAGCACGAGCTCTGGCAGGTTCGCGTTGGGGAGAAGTATTTCCACCTTGGACGGGTAGACGAGCAGTGTGTTGACGTCGACGACGTTCGCGGCGTCGTCACCTGCGTCGAATCCGTCGGGTGTTCCGATGGCCACCTTCTTAGGCTGCTGCTGTTCTCCTTTGTCTTTGTTGTCGTCACTCTTCTTTTTGGGCACGTAGAAGCTTCTCGTACGCAGGTACAGGTCGCAGTTCGTTCGCTCGTGATCCGCGTCAACAAATAAATCACCCGTCGCCGTGAATGTCTTGAGGTTGATCGCGAGTCCGGAGGGGCAGAACGGCGTGTCGTGTGAGAGCGCGCACTCCGTTTTGTGCACCGCGTCGTACGCGGATGGCGACTTGAGGCTCATGGAAGACATCGCACGACGCACCTGGGATAACGGAGAATCCGCAGATGAATCCGAATCATCAAGAGCAGTTAATGCGTGAGGAACCAACGAGGACAAAGAGACCACTTCTGAGGAGGAGGACGCCATGTTGTTTCCCGGGAGCAAGAGGTCCGGAAGTGAAATGAAAGCAGGAAAGCAGTCCTGAAAGGAAACGGGACGCCGACGTGCGAATGGCGCGGCCTGCTTTCCCCCGGGCCCCGGGCCCGGGAGGCCCGGCACCTGCGCGGGAAAACCCTATCTCCGCATGTGGTGGCCGTCGAACGTCTACGATAGTACTCCAGTCATGAGCACAGGCTGGCTCCTTGCCGATGATGTTGTTCGGATCCTCGGTGACCTTCTTGAACCATGCTGCCTTTGTGTCCGCTGCCTCCTCCACCTTAGCCATTTCTTCTGTGCTCGGCTGCTCGCTCCGTCATCTGACGAATCATGCCTACCTATCGCCAGCCCTTTGTGGTAGGTGGATGTTTTTGAAGAATCCATTCGTAATCCTCTCCCCTCTCGTGACTCAGAAGTACCCACGCGCAATGGTGGTTCTTGTGTTATCCAACGGCGTTGTTTGTGTCAAGCACTTTCAGTGTATGTCAAGAAGAACGTATGCTTTCGGCGGTGATACCTCCGGCGCTAACCCTTCCGTGCCGTCGGCCGTGCCGCCGTCGGTCGCGCCGACGGTGTCCATGTCTTCGGTTGCCTCGGACGCGCGTTGGATGTTACGTTGTGTTGTGCTCCGGCAATCCACTTCTCGTTCTCCACAAGCTTCGTAGCATTGCTCTCGTACGCCTGCGTCGCAAGCGCCTCTAAAGATTGGTTCTGGTTAGTGTCGTTGGTTTTCGTCAAAGTTTGCGCATACCCTGAGGCGTCAATCCCTGCCATACACGCCGCCAAAGATTCTGGCGGAGTCCAGTTTGGACCACGTGAAGTTGGCGTCTTCGGTGCAGCGGCGGCAGCGGCGTCTGCCGCGGGCGTGGGGAGCGACATGACGGCAGCGTAGCCGACGACACAGAAGTGATGGGAACGTTCAGGTCTCTGATGGGAGGAACAGGGCTCTTGGGAATCGCACGGCCCGACCTACGTAGCCGACCTAATAAGCGACCGTGAATCACTGCACGGCCCGACCTAGGTGGCGGACCTAACCAGGGGAGTCCCATTTTTCCAAGAATTTCTGAATTTTTGCCTGTTTTGGTCTTTGCAGGTGTGCCTTGCGCTCCTGCCGCACTGCTGCGCCTTGGTGGAGGTGTACCCTCTCTGTTGTCTCGTTGCTCCTCCTCGTCGGAGCTGCTTGACATTCACTGAGGTTGAACTCTAATTCTCTCTGCAGCGTGACGTTCCGCTGCCTCCTTAGCTTTTAACGAATGAATTTCCACAGTCCGTCACCAACCTGTATGATTCAGTGTGTGGCCTATCTCGCCAATTACACTTCTCTTAACTCTTGACTCTTAACTTGACTCTACCTTACCTTAAGGCGCTCGACGCACGTCCCGTGCGTTAAAAGCTCGTCGCCAATGATTCTCCCTGCCGGCTCCACCGCGGCCACAAGTCCCCACTGAACCGGGGCCTTAACAAGGGGTCCCCAAATCTCATCTAATCTAGATCTCTTCCCCTCCCCTTAAACCCCTACTCTCCCTCTCCTGGCGTGACACCTGGCCCACGACGTTGTCGCGCAAACGCGTGCCATCTTTTCTCGCAAATCGTCAGTGCGCACACCCATGTCGACGATGCGGGTCCTCAAGATGGCTAGCCTGTCGTCTCCATCCGCGATCGTCGCTGTCGCATCCCGCACCTCCTTTGCACACACAAAAAGACGTCTGCAAGCCTCGACGTCCTCGTCTCTGAAAGGCATAGTATCGCCTCGCAAGAAGCGTGCGCACTCCTTGGTTGCAGCATCAAGCCTCGCGTTTGCATCCGCGATCGTCGTTGTCGCTGTATCGATCGCCAGCTTCTCTTCTGCTCGCCTTGCCTCGTTGCGCGCTAAGTACTCTGCATGCTTTACTTGCTCTTGCTGCTTCCTTTGCTCTCGCCCATCGCGTACTGATCCACTGGACCGGTCCGGACCAGGAGGTCCTCCAGTTCGGACGGGTTCGAGACGCTTGCGTGACGCACGCGAGCCTGTGGACGAGAGCCAGCTCTTGTGAGCGGTCTTCACCTTCTTCATTGTAGCACCACTCGTGTTGAACCTTTGGTTCACGTCATCTACGATGTCCTGTAGTTGATTTTCGGTTGGCTCAGCAGTTGGGAGTTTGGGAAATAGCTCGAGCTCGCACAGGTTCCGCATCTTCGCCGTAAACTTCTGATGGCTGAACATCGGTCTCCATGGCTGCAGTGGTGCGGCAGCAAGTGCCGAGGGCGACGCTGCCGCGACTCCCGTCGCGAGACTGCAATCGACAGCCTCCTTCTCCTTTTCTTGAGGCTGAGATGAGACCTCTTCTTCGTGACCATCCGGCGGCAGCTCCACCGCCATCGTTGTCGCTGGCACACACGACATGTTGCCTTCTGCGACGGACATGGCGCCTGCTGCTTGGCCTGCTTCGTTCGCAAATTGGGTTTTCTGTACCGTTGGGGACCGCAAACCCCAACGGTAAAATTCGAGCCCGCGTTCCCGGGGCGGTTGAGGGTCGACCACTGAGGACTGTCGGGCCGACCTGCTAGGTCGTTATAGACGTTAGGGGTTTGGTGGGCCTGCCTCTTCCTCCTCAAACCCCTAAGAGGCAACCTGTCGCGCCGGGGATAGCAAAATTAGCTTTGCAAGGGACTGCTGGGGAGGGAAAATCCAATCGCTCGGGGAAGGGGAGGAGGGGGGCCAATGCTTGTTTTCCCGCCTCACAGGGCCTTTTGTGAAAATTTTCCCCCCAATTGCCGAATATTGACAGGTTAGACTGCACAGCCCAATTATTCGTTGTCCCCCCCCTCCCTTGGAAGCTTTTCCCCGTCCCGCCAACCTCTTCCGTTTTTCCCATCACTTCCCATCAAAAACAGCTCCTTCATCACTCCCTCTTTGGCAATGGCCTCGGCTTCTATGGGCTCCATGCTCAGTGGAAAGTACTCGGAAGCTTTAGCGTCCTCTCGTCTCTTCTTATCATCATTCTCTAGTACAAATGGGGGTGATCTGAAGTACCTCTCCAATTTGCAGGATATCGCAAACCGTAAGCGATCCTCGCTCATCATCGACATGAACGACCTGTACGCATACGACCCAGAACTGTGCGAAAGTGTTAAGGGGAACACAAAGAGATACATGAACGTATTCGCAGAAGCGGCGGATGCTGCCATGCCACCTGCGACTGATACCTCCATACCGGACGACGTCATTGGTATGTGGTGGAATTCCTACCAAGCCCTTTGTTTTTCACCCAAACAAAACCATTTCAACGTTGGCTAACCTCTTCCTACCCTCCAACTTAAAAATAAATAATTGGCAAACGTAAACAGACACGCTCACCAGGCAACGACGCGAGGCGCAGCGCGAGCAGGAGGGAGACACGCCCGCCGCAGACGACGACCTGCAGCAGTTACCCGCCGTGCTGACGCGACGATTCGAGGTGCTGTTCACGAACGCCGTCAAGCCGGAGGACCTCAAGCCAACAGCAACTACCACGGACAAGGATAAGCTGTCGGAGGCGGCAGTCCTTCCACTGCGTGCCCTTACCGCCGACCGCATCGGAAGCCTCGTCTGCGTGCGCGGCATCATCACCAAGGTGACGGACGTCAAGCCGCAACTTCAGGTGGCGACGTACACGTGCGACGAGTGCGGATTCGAGATCTACCAGGAAATTACCGGTGGGCAATACATGCCCATCACCGAGTGCCCCGCCACCGTCTGTCGCACGCGCAAGGTGAACGGGTCGCTCTTCCACCAGCCACGTGGCTCGAAGTTCGTCAAGTACCAGGAGGTGAAGCTGCAGGAGCTGTCAGGCGACGTTCCCATCGGACACACACCGCGAAGCTTGACGATCCACGTGCGAGGAACGCTCACGCGAACCGCGAGCGCGGGCGACTCCGTCGCGATCACCGGCATCTTTCTGCCCGTGCCATTTACCGGATACAAGGCAATGCGCGCGGGGCTCATCGCAGACACCTACCTGGAGGCGATGAACATCTGCAAGGAGAAGCAATCGTTCGACGAATCGCGCGGAACGGCGGAAGGCGGATCGGCGGACGGGAGCGCGGAGGCTGCGGAAGCTGCCGCGGCGGACGGGAACCAGGAGGGCGCCATTGTTCCCGTTGAAGGCGCGGCGGGAGGTGCAGCGTTCGTCATGGATGCCGAGGAGATCGCGGCGCGCCACATCGCCAACTCGCCGGATGCCTACGACCGGCTTGCGCGCAGTATCGCGCCAGAAATTTACGGGTTCGTCGACGTGAAGAAGGCGCTGCTACTGCTGCTCGTAGGCGCGCCAACGCGCCAGCTCACCGACGGCCTTCGAATCCGAGGCGACGTACACATCTGCCTGATGGGCGATCCTGGAGTGGCGAAGAGTCAGCTGCTAAAGCAGGTGTGCCAGGTGGCACCTCGCTCCGTCTACACGACAGGTCGCGGTAGCAGCGGAGTTGGCCTCACGGCAGCCGTGACGCGCGACGCGGTGACGAACGAGCTCGTTCTCGAGGGCGGCGCGCTCGTCCTGGCGGACAACGGCGTCTGCTGCATCGACGAGTTCGACAAGATGGACGAGTCTGACCGAACGGCGATTCACGAGGTTATGGAGCAGCAGACGGTGAGCATTGCCAAGGCGGGTATCACCACCACGCTCAACGCGCGCACGTCGGTGCTGTCGGCAGCCAACCCCAAGTACGGCCGCTACGACCTTCGCGCCACGCCGAGCGAAAACATCGACATGCCCGCGGCGCTGCTCAGCCGCTTCGACCTCCTCTTCCTCATCCTCGACCGATCGGACCGTGACCGCGACGAGAGGCTCGCACACCACGTGCTGCACGTGCACGCGCATGGTGCGGCGCCTGATCCGGATGCTGAGGTTACCGCCGCGGGGCTGACGCCCGAGCAGCTTCGCAGCTACATCTCCGTCGCCCGTCGCCGCGACCCGCTGGTGCCCACAGGCCTTGCGGACTACGTGGCAGCTGCGTACGCCGAGCTTCGCAAGGAAGAGGCTGCGACGGACCGACCGCACAGCTACACCACGGCGCGCACGCTGCTGGCAGTTCTGCGACTTGGCTCCGCGCTTGCCCGCCTTCGCCTGGCGGATGAGGTGGCGCAGGCTGACGTGGATGAGGCGCTGCGCCTGATGCGCGTGTCGAAGGCGAGCTTGTATGCAGAGGCTGAGGATGCCGGCGATGCGCGCCGACGCCGTGCGGATCCCGTGAGCGCGGCATTTGCGCTGATCCGAGAGGAGGCAATTCGAACGGACGCGAGCGTGGTGACCCACGAGCGCTGCGCGGAGCTCGCGACGGGAGCGGGCATCAGCGCGGAGGATCTAGAGGAGTGCCTGAACGAGTACGCGGAGTTGAACGTCTGGGTGCTGAACGACAACCGCGATGTTGTGCTCGTCGGCGGCGCGGACGAATGAGGAGGAGAATATCGCATTTTGTTGGGCGGCGGCTTTGCTCGGGCGGAGGGTTATAGATAAGAAAAAAACAGAGTAAAGAAAGATTGTGTCACAAGGCTCTTCGCCGGTTAGCGCCAACACCCGCTGGTCGAGCAACGCTGCCACGTAAACTCGATCCCGATGCGCGTGCCACGTGAACGACTGCCGAACCATCTTCGTCGTCGCCGTCACGAACGTGGGTTTGCGCACCTGCGGTATCGACCCGTGGTCTGGCAGATGGAGCGTCGTGGCCGTCGTCGTCGTCGTCATTTTCCTCCTGCGCCTGTAGCCTCTCCCGTTTTCTTTTCGCAAGCTGGCGTGCTCTTTCACGCTGTGCATTCACCTGCGCGACAATGTCCGCGTGAAACGCGCTCGCCTGTGCCGCCTGGTGTTCGTTCACGCGCTGGGCGCGTGCTCTGAGCACCTCCGGCATCGCCGAGACATCGCCCGCTGCCGCGGCAGCGTGGTCGTACCCCCCCTTTTGCTTCACTTCCGCGCGGTACTTGTCGGCGTATGCGCGCACCGCGGCGTCCCGTTCCTCCGGCTGTCTTAGCATGCGGGAGCACTCCTTGAGCGCCTGGAACGCGTCGCGAGCCTCTTCACTCGGATTTTTGTCGGGGTGCACAGCCCTCGCACGCTCACGGTACGCCTTTGAGATTTCCGCATCCGTGATTGTCCACGTCGCCTCGCCTGTGACGTCGTCGACGACGGGCGTGGCTATGCCAAGCGCGTCGAACGGGTTGGACGCGCGGTGGGCACGCAGGATGGTGCGCGGAAGAAGCGAGGATGCGTCAGCTGACTCTCTTGTGAGGACATCTTGAGGCCCCTCTTGAGGAACTGCTAGTGACGATACCGATGCCCCAGTATTACTGACCACATCATCACGGCGACGATGAATTTCCGCGTGCGCCAAAGAGAACGCCTTCTCGAACAACTTCCCACTTTGCAAGGGGGCCATGGGATTACGATCGCGCAGTGAGCAAGAAGGTGAAGAAACGTTACCAAACTGGGTATGGCGGCGGTGATGAGTGGGCAAAACATAAAAGGGTTGTAATAAACCCCCAATCACATACCTCAATCACATCGCTCCCAACCAAACCCCCAATTGGTGCAATTTCAATTCTTCGCCTTTTTAGTTTATTGTACGATTCTACCGAAAGGTTTAGTCGGGGTAAACGGTAGAGGGCCCCCTCTGAGGTGCCGAGCCGCGGGGTGGCTCGGCTGCTAGGGTTTAAGGTGGTCTCCCTCGGACCACCATTCCTGCTGCTGGTTGCGCTGTTCGCGCAACCTTTGCAGCCACACGTGTCGAGACGCGTGGGATCACTGACGTGAGGAGTTCACAAGTGAACTACCTATCTTGTTACTCCGAGGAGATTTCTGATTTAGTTACTACTCCGAGGAGATTTTGATTAAGTGCTTGAGGGCACTTGCATATGGCAGCTGTTGCACAAGAGCCACCTGAGATTGTGGCCTTGCGTTTGCAGTTGCAGATTGCGGAAGCTCAACGTGATCAAGCTGTGGCTGAGGCCCAAGGCAGAGCTGTTGCGCCTGTAGGACAACAGCCGGTGCAGCTTAACTATTTGCTTCCGAGGGATTTCGAGGAGGTCGTCTCTGCTGATCTTTTCCCTCGCGACGGTGTTGGTCGTCAAGGTGCAGTCAACCCGCTTCGCCTTGATAACGATCTTGCCATAACCGAGTACTCTAGACGCAAGTCTAAGCACCAGGTGTGGACGTATCGGCGATCGCGTACAGCTGGTGCTTACCTCGAGCTTGTTGTATCCGCTTTGGGAGACGTCATGGCTCGGCTGCTAGGGTTTAAGGTGGTCTCCCTCGGACCACCATTCCTGCTGCTGGTTGCGCTGTTCGCGCAACCTTTCCCACCCGCCCGCCCTGACTATGGGTTGCTGGGGGCCATTCAGGATTTAATTTTGGGTTGTAACCACGTCATTTGACCTTTTGGCAGAATTGTTTGGGTCCTCGGGTTTATTTACAGATTCCCGTAACACATCTTGGCTCATCTTCGCCATGTGTAGTGAGCTCCTTGATAAGAGTTTGTCGAGCCAGCCGAGCCGTTTCGCCAACTCCACGCAAATGTCGTCGCTCGCACCTAGTAGAAGCTCATCCGTGGCGCGCGAGCCGAAGCTGCCAGCAACCTCCATATTGACGAGAACGCGCGTGGAAGATTCACAAAACTCGGGCACGGAGTTGGCCGGGCCAACTGTCAGCGACGTTCCCAAGACAAGGCACACGTCACATGCGGGGCAGTCCGTGTGGAGGTGTTCGAAGAATGCGCTTGGGAGAGCGCTGCCGTAGAGAACTGTGCTCGGTTTCACTTGATCCTTTCCACAGTTTAGGCACGCGATTCCACGACTTATACTCGGCGCCTCATCATCCGTGCCGTCGTCGTATATGTTGCGCACGTTTTTACGCACCTCGTCCTGGAACTGTTCAAGCGGGTAAGCTGCGCCGCAAGATTCGCACTTAATTTCGCCGAGGCTTCCGTGTACCGGCAAGATTCGCTCAGCGCTTAGGTTCGATACGCCGTAGTCGAGTCCGTCAATGTTTTGCGTAAAACATCGAGTGAGAAGCTGGTGCTCGTCGAGCAGGCCGAGGAAGTGGTGCGTGAGAGTCGGGAGCCACTTTCCCTTGTTGATGTTGAGTATGAATGGCCGACGCAGCTCCAGGTATGGAAGTGGGTTGACTTGAAAGATTTCCTTTGAGACAACCGCCGTGGGGTCACGTTTCATCATACGTCTCTGCGTCTCTGATGCCGTAAGCAGTTCCGGCTTGAGCGTGTCGTACATGCCTCCCGGTGACCTGAAGTCCGGTATTCCTGAGGAGACGGAGACACCCGCGCCTGTGAGCACCACCACGGATCGCGGGCGCGCTTTCCTTAAGAGAAGCGCGACGCGGTCGAGCGACGACGACAGAGCAGCGACATGAGAGGGGGACGGACACGCACGGGCACGGGGGGGAGGCGACATCAGTACAGTACAGTGATTGGGCCAGCCGAAACCTCCCCCTGGGGGTGCCAGGTGGAGGTGTGGGCACAGCCTTGCACGCGTGCAGCGAACCCAACCCCGAACTATATGAATTTTCCCTGAAACTAACCCCGAATCATATGAATTTTCCCTAAAACTAACCCCGAATGATATGAATTTCCCTACTAACCCCGAATGATATGAATTTCCCCTATGAGTAAAACTAACCCCTAAAGGTAAACCCGACACACCGTTCCCTGACGTCCGTTGTTAACTCCTCCCCTTCAGGTTCGAGCCGTTTTCCTCCCCCCCCTTTTTTGGGCACTTGGGGGAGCTAATAAGGTTAGCTGTCAATTTATTGGGTTCATTACTACCTTAGAACAAAGCTATAGGTATGTCGCCGCCTCCAGGGCATGGAGAAGTTCCAAGCAGCATGGAGAATATCAGCGTGACCGTACGTGTTCGTCCTTTGAATGCACGTGAACTTGGTGGGACTGCCTCTGCATCTGGGGTTGGCTCTGGGGATCATCCGTCTCTTTCCGTGTGGAATGTCACGCCAACGTCGCTCTGTGCGGGCTTGCCTCCAGCATCGTCGGTGGCGTCGTCGTCATCGTCGTCATCGACTTCATCCTCACAAAATGCCAACTTGGGCAATAATGGCGGCGGCGACGAATACACGTTCGACCACGCCTTTGACCAAAACGCTTCCAACGGCATGATCTACGAAGCACGCACGAAACATATCATACAGGCCGTCGCTTCAGGATTCAACGGTACCGTCTTCGCGTACGGACAGACATCCTCGGGGAAAACGCACACCATGAAGGGAAACTCAGCCGAGGATCCTGGAATCATACCGAGAGCTGTCACGGACATCTTCGCGTGCCTGCACTCCAACGCAGACCGAGAATTTCTCGTACGCGTCTCGTACCTCGAGCTGTACAACGAGGACATCATGGACCTTCTCGACGAACCGGCGCCACTCACTGGAGAGGCGGCTAAGGATATGAAGCCGCCGCCGCAGAGAAAACTGCAAATCCACGAGAGCGTCGAGAGAGGAGTCTACGTCGCTGGCCTGCGTGAGGTGCTCGTCACTAAGCCAGAGCAAGTGCTTGCGCTCATGGAGCAGGGAGAGGCGAGGAGGCACGTGGGCGAGACGAATATGAACGCGCGATCGAGTCGAAGTCACACACTCTTCCGAATGGTTGTTGAGAGCAGACTGAAAGCAACGCAGGCTGCAGACAAGGATGTCAGCCCTGCGGATGCCGTGAACGTCAGCGTGCTTACGCTGGTTGACCTCGCGGGCTCGGAGAGGGCGAGCAAGACGGGCGCAGAGGGAAGCAGACTGAAGGAAGGCGCGCACATCAACAAAAGTCTGCTGACGCTCGGCACAGTGATCAACAAACTTAGCGATGGTCGCTGCGACGCTCGGCACATCCCTTACCGCGACTCAAAACTCACACGAATCCTGCAGCCAAGCCTGGGTGGAAATGCCAAGACGGCGATCATCTGCAATGTCACGCCCAGCCCGCTGCACATGGAGGAAACGCTGAGCACACTGCGCTTTGCTTCACGTGCAAAGCAAGTGACAAATAATGCAGTCGTCAACGAGGTGCTTAGCGATCAGGCGCTGCTCCGCCGTCAGGCGGAGGAGATCAACTCGCTCAACCGTCGCCTCAAGGGATTGTCTTCGGGAGGTAGCGCAAACCTGGACGAACGCACGGAACTCGAGGAACAAATTGAGCAGGTCCGCCGCGAGGCTCTTGACAAGGAGCGCGAGAACGACTTGCTTCGTGCGGAGCTCGCTGAGCGCGCGACGAAGAGCGACGAGCAGGAAAAGCGCATTGCAAACTTGAGTCGAATTGTGCTCAGCTCAGCCCTTGACGGTGGGGACAGCCGCGCTAGTGCAATTGGTGGCAGTGGCGATGTAGGCACGGGGAGTAGGCGCAAGCGACGCGAAACGTGGTGCTTTGGTAAGGCAAAAGCCGCACTGCCGTCCTCCGGCAGTAACGTTGTCATGGATACGGCAGCTGCGGCTGCGGTACCTAGTTCACGCTCGAGAGGCCGTGGAACCGCGGAGCCAGTAAATTTCGGGGACCTGATTGGGACTGGCGGTGGTGACTTCGTGAGCATTCCGGAGGACTTTGAAGAGACTCGTACCAGCCCAAGCAAGGAGGAAACGTTCAACGAAGATGATGACAAAACGATGGTACTAGGTCCCGTGATTTCTGCCGACCTCGATGCCGAGAGACCATCGTGCAAAGAGCTGAGCGCATCGATCGAGGACGCCGAGACGCCTGATTCGACCGCGCGCGAGGAGCTGAGCGCATCGCTGGAGGCTGCCGAGACACGTGAGGCATCCGTGCGCGAGGAACTGGCGCAGGCGCGTGCCGAGCTCGACGTCGAGCGATCATCGCGTGAGGCTGCCGAGGCGCGTGAGGCGTCTGTACGCGAGGAACTAGCGCAGGCGCGTGCCGAGCTCGACGCGGAGCGCGCATCGCGCGAGGAGCTGAGCGCATCACAGGAGAACGCGTCGAGTGCGCTTGCTGATGAGCTGAGCGCGATGAAGGAGCGTGTCGCTTCGCTGGAGACTGCCGAGATGCGCGAGGCAGCAATGCGCGAGGAACTAGCGCAGGCGCGTGCCGAGCTCGACGCGGAGCGCGCATCGCGCGAGGAGCTGAGCGCATCACAGGAGAACGCGTCGAGTGCGCTTGCTGATGAGCTGAGCGCGATGAAGGAGCGTGTCGCTTCGCTGGAGACTGCCGAGATGCGCGAGGCAGCTGTACGCGAGGAACTAGCGCAGGCGCGTGCCGAGCTCGACGCGGAACGCGTATCGCGCGAGGAGCTGAGCACATCACAGGAGAACGCGTCGAGTGCGCTTGCTGATGAGCTGAGCGCGATGAAGGAGCGTGTCGCTTCGCTGGAGACTGCCGAGATGCGCGAGGCAGCAATGCGCGAGGAACTAGCGCAGGCGCGTGCCGAGCTCGACGCGGAGCGCGCATCGCGCGAGGAGCTGAGCACATCACAGGAGAACGCGTCGAGTGCGCTTGCTGATGAGCTGAGCGCGATGAAGGAGCGT
Source organism: Pycnococcus provasolii (assembly GCA_938743325.2). NCBI lineage: Eukaryota > Viridiplantae > Chlorophyta > Pseudoscourfieldiophyceae > Pseudoscourfieldiales > Pycnococcaceae > Pycnococcus > Pycnococcus provasolii. Next base: position 628,259 of record OW568866.1, read on the forward strand.
GTCGCTTCGCTGGAGACTGCCGAGATGCGCGAGGCAGCTGTACGCGAGGAACTAGCGCAGGCGCGTGCCGAGCTCGACGCGGAACGCGCATCGCGCGAGGAGCTGAGCGCATCACAGGAGAACGCGTCGAGTGCGCTTGCTGATGAGCTGAGCGCGATGAAGGAGCGTGTCGCTTCGCTGGAGACTGCCGAGATGCGCGAGGCAGCAATGCGCGAGGAACTAGCGCAGGCGCGTGCCGAACTCGACGCGGAACGCGCATCGCGCGAGGAGCTGAGCGCATCACAGGAGAACGCGTCGAGTGCGCTTGCTGATGAGCTGAGCGCGATGAAGGAGCGTGTCGCTTCGCTGGAGACTGCCGAGATGCGCGAGGCAGCAATGCGCGAGGAACTGGCGCAGGCGCGTGCCGAGCTCGACGCGGAACGCGCATCGCGCGAGCACATGAGCGCGATGAAGGAGCCTGCTGCGTCGTCGCCCGAGGACGCCGAGGTAGCAATGCGCGAGGAGCTTGCGCAGGCGCGCGCCGAGAAAGATCGGCGATGCGAGCAGTTGAAGAGGATGAATGCGGCATACGCTGCTCTAAAGAACAAGTACGTATCAGCGCTTGCAGACAAAGAGAATCAAGTTTAGGATATTTGAAAATTGAATTATGATCATACTTTACATGATGCCCATGCGCTCCGCGACGCGTTGTGCAGTTGCAACTAGATGACCCATGGTATTAACAAGCCCACTATCACTTGCTGCGCACGTCGTTCCGGTGCGGCCACGCACGGAGGATGTCGCCTGCACGCGATTGTTGCCACTCAAATTGTTGCACGGGGGCCCACCACAAATGACATGCGGGAACCCGTACTTTCGACACAATTCCAACATTCTGTCGTCGTCTGTGGTGGCTCTCTCCTTTCGGAGATCGCCAAGATTGACGAATTTGTTTGCCGGCTTCCCACTGGTCTCCCACCACTTCTTTGCGCAAAGCGAAGCATTCTCGCCGATTTCCCACGTCACCAGCGTGCTGATTCCAAAATGACCCGCATTGCGAAGGACGTTGTCGATCGCTAGAGGAATGCCGCCAATGCCGTCGCACAGCGAAAACACAGTCACGCCCACGGATTTGCATGCAAGAATTCTACTTGCTGATGGCAATGGATAGAGCACGTACTCCAACGTCGTCACATCCACCGCGCTTCCCAAGGCCTGCCTCCGCGCAATGTTGTTTCCCAAAAATCTGGAATGCCCAATCGGGAAACCCATGACCTCTTCGATCATTTCCGACGGAGCTGCCACGACGTTGTTCACTTCGATGCCCGACGGCACAAGACTGAACTCCTTGATGATATCAGACGCTCTTTTCCTGTCTTTTTTGCCCACGTCCACTAGCGCATCTCGCGATGGCGCAGCCGTCACGCCGCGGAGCGTCTTTGCTGACTGGTACAGCATCGTCGTGATACAACGCAAATGTTTAAGAGGCCACCATTCAGGCACAGCACCATCCAATAAGTGGCCTTGATACTTGAGTACCAAGGCCTTTAACTCGCTCGCTCGCCGTCGGACCAATGCATTGTAGATTGGCGAGTCTGATTTAGGCGGGCCGCTAATGTGACCCCTCAGGTTGCAGATGTAAATGCGCTTTCTCATCGCGCAGCTGTATGTCGGGTAGCTGTCCAGCTGTACAGCTGCAATGCCCTGCATTGCTCCCTTGAAATTCGCCAACTCGACGTTCTTATTCACATGAGGGACGACGTTCTCAAAGAGCAAAACGAATCTGAGATTCGCACAAGGCTCTTCTAGTCCAAGGAACGTTTCAAGTGTTGTGACGCCTGTACCTGCGCCGGCGGTGGCACGGGGCGGTTGCACGTTTGCGACGGCGGCGGAGGTGGAAGGAGCAGCATTGGAGGTGAGACGTATGGCAGCGGTGGCGGCGGCACGGGGCGGTTGCACGCGGCAGTTTGCGGCGAATGACGTGGAGGCGACAGGAGCTGGAAGAGCGCTTTCCAATTTTCTTTTTTTCTTTGGACCAGTAGCACCTGCACCAGGAGCAGCTGCTTGAGCTTGTACCTTTTTAGCGTACACAGCGTCCGCAACAACTTGTTCCGTTGTTGCAAGTTGTTCTTCGTCGAACTCCTTTTGCAATTGACGAGCAACCTCCAGGTCACGCCGCTCTTCCTCTTTTTTCCGTTCGGTTTCGGCGTCGAGTAATTCTTTGTAAATCGGACCGACGAATGATGGACCTGCTGCCGGGCGCGATGACGATGAATCATTAGTGTTGTTGGGAGTGAGCGAAGACGCCATGGCCAAGACGCCCGTAGGTGGTGGTGTGCGTGGTGCACGAATTATTTCTGGGAAAGTGAAGTCGGCAGAACGGAATTCGCACCGGGCGGTCGGGGGATTATTTTTTCCCACGTTCTGCGAAAGAACGGATACCCTTACCCTTAGGTAGAAGAAGAACGAGTGATCAGCCAACGCCGACGATGCCGGAGCTCCAGCAGCGGCAACGGCAGCACGTGTTGCCGTTAACGCGTGTTTGGGCAAGGAATACTTCTTTGCTGGTGCTGGTGCTCCTCTGCTGGCCATTCTATGCCGCCTCTGCTGGCCATGGTATTGCAGCTCGCTCAGCATCACGCATACCATTAAAGGGCCTCGGCTTGCCCGAGTCGGACCGATCCACCTGGCGCTTCTGGGTCAACCGCGCGTCGATGCGACAAGAAGCAAAGGAGACGGCAAAAGGAGGTGTCTTGACGTGGGCAGACGGCACGCCGCTCGTTGCGTCGAACTGGTCGGCTTCGTGGTGCGCGCCGTCAGGTCCATTTGGCGCGATTCGGACGTCGGCGTTCAGGCCGCTAGACGGCTTGGCCAAGCCAACGATGCGATGCCACGCCTCCTCCACAAAAAGATGCGAGCACGCCATGTCAACGCTTGACTGGAGCCAGAGCTGCTCGACCGCGACACTGCGTTCGGTCCTTCCTGACGACGGCAGCTTGGACGTGACACGGAAACGGCGAGGGGGCGACTTGACAAAATGCGGTGAGGCGTGGGTAACGCTGCTCGGCGACGACGCATACCTGCCAGGCGTCGTCACGCTCGTGCACTCAATACGACAGTACTCACGGGTGCCACGAGACGTCGTTGTCTTGGCTGGACCGAAAGTTTCGTCGCGCGTCAGGCAATACCTTCTGAGAGATATGTGCGTGCACGTGAGAACATACGAGATGGATATTCGACCGCCTTGTTCGCACAGCCTTGAGTCAGCGCGCGGCGCAGGACGGCGGCATTGCGAGTCTGCCAGAAGTAGCGGAGTCATGAGTAAGCTGCTCGCCTTCGCGTTGACGGAATACTGCAGGGTGGCGATCGTCGACGCCGACATTTTCTTTTTTGACGACCCAGAGGTGGCGCTGTGGCCATCAAAAGCTCGCGGCGGTGGTCGCAAGGCTTTTTATGCTGCGCCTCGATTTAGGCGAAATCACGCCTTTTTCGGATCGCACCGTACGTTTCACCTGACGCAAATACATACAGTACACGCAAACCAGCAACATTGCACTAACCCAACACGCTTATTCATGTCTATACCTCTACGAAACGAAACAGTCATCAATGCGATCCCTGACATCGCCCTCTTCTCCACCATGATGCGCCTCATCGGCGATGCGACGGTCGTCAAGCTTATGGCGCGCTGGGGATTCTCGGAGCAGGAGCTGTTGAATCTCTTGTACGGCTCATGTCGTTCTCGCAAGGACGCAGCACTTCCACTCGGCACTTGGGGCCGCCTTCCGCACGATGCCGTACCGAATGTCGCCTCAGTTCATCCAAGCCAGGCTCTTGCTCTTAAAATCAAGCTCGCTCGTGTTGACGCGGCGAGTCGAGGATTGGCAGCGCCACGTCGATGGCGTCGCCGCACATACTCGTCTGCATCCTCCGTCGTTGGCCTGCACGCGAACCGCGCCAAGCCTTGGCGCGCTGGATGGCGCACGAGCCCAAACAACGCTCTTCTTGAGACGTGGTTTCGACATTATCGCGCGGCAGGTGGCGCACGCGTGGATCGACTCATTTCCTCGTCCGGTGCGTGACAAAGCAAGCAGACTGATCATGTTTGTGTTACACAATGTGCGCTATGTAGTATTACTGTACCTACCTATACAACACATTCACACGACGCGCATGCGCTTCAGCGCGTAAAAGCTCCTCTGCGCAGCCGTCTCTAGCTCAGCCAGACGCGCGACGCACGGCTTCAACATTCCCGAGACGGTCGCGAAGGCGTGCCTCCGCCTCTGCAGCAGCCTTCGTCTTACCGAGCATGAGCTGGCCGTCGCGTTTTACATAATCGCGGTACCGAACGTACTGTACGAGAGGGAAAAGAAACAAGCACAGTATTCCCTCCGGCTTCCGCCCCCGCCAGCCTTGCATCTAGATTTCTTCTTGACCACCTTGATGTACGGTATTCCTACCACCTGCTCTATTAAAATGCGGGTTGTGAGTGAGGGGAAGCGGATTTGTTCTCCCTGGATCCCTCGATGCGTGAACACAGCTGTAACACTTTACTGGGTACTGGCCGTACTGCACCGCTGCCAATGTGCACGTCCGCTGCGCAGGTCCGCCGCGCATAGAACTACCTTCAGACTAAGAATACAGCAGAAGATCCGGCTCATGCTTGAGCCTCGCCATGAAGATTTCCCATCGACCGAATCACGAGGACGGAGCTTTGTTTGATTCAAATGAACCTTGTCTCCCTGCAGGATTCCAGGTGGCGCCGTCGGGCCGTGCATGCAGCTGGCATGCATGTGCATAGGTCATGTGCATGAGTGATGAGACATCTGGGCGCGGATGCCGGATGGGTGGTTTGACACACTAGGAAGGTACACACTGTGCAGTGCTTTCGTTGAAGGATTCCCCTTTCAAGAAACACACGTGCGCGTCTTCTCCGGACAGCCGGAGAACAGCGTGATGAGGCTTCTCCGCGCTCGCTCCCACCAATTCACCAAACCAAAGCGTCAAACAAAATAAAACCCAAGCGCTCCGTCAACCTCCCTCTTGAGAATACCTCTTAAGGGTACCCGTACCCTTAAATTGTTTTTTAAAAAAAAGAGGGCGTCCATTCTCATTTTTTTCAAAGTTTCGTTTCCAAACTTTTACAAACTTTTACAAACTTTATTTACAAACTTGTGTCCACTTGTCTTGTATTGGGTATCGCGTCACTCGTTGGCTTACATACTTGTTGGTTGGTTGGCTTACTCTTTGGCTTACTCTCTGGCACACTTTTCCTTCTTAAGCTTACAAGACTCGTGACTCGGAAGTTGTTTCGTTGGTACGGTATGTCGTCGACGATTGCGTCGCGTCTCGTTCCGCCGTCCGCGGCCTCGGGTGGAAACAACAACGTGAAGAAAGAAAGTGGTGGAGTCCAACCCACGAGGTCGCCGTCGTCGTCGGAGTCGTCGGACAAGGAGAACGTGACTAGCGCATCAGCAACCTCGGCGGCGCAAGGTGGGGGGAAAACGGCGCCCTCTTCACCACCGCGGGCTAGTGCCACGGCCACGGCCAAGTCGCCAGCCAAGTCGCCAGCCAAAGACCATGGAGCCAGGACGGGAAACGCAATCACCGCAACCTCGGAAGTCCTGCAGCCGCTCGCCTTAATTGCACCGCCGGCGCTGGATCGCGTGCGCGTGACGGTGCGCGTTCGACCGGACGACAACGGGCTTCAGGTCGTGCGCGTGGACCCGGAGGCGAACCAGGTACTCGTGAAAGAGGAAAAGCAGTCGCTCACCGGGAAACTGTCCACGTCCGAAAAACCATTCACTTTCGACCGCGTTCTCGGACCGGACGCAAGTCAGGATGATGTGTACGACGCGGTGGGCAGCAAGGCGCTTGACGCTGTGCTGAAAGGGTGTGAAGCGTGCATACTCGCGTACGGGCAGACCGGATCAGGAAAGACTCACACACTCATGCACCTCGGAAGCCACCGTGGCTTTGCCGGCGATGTCGCGGGTGCTAAGGAGGCAAAGGCGCGTGCCGCATCTGCCGCCGCCGCGTCTGCGGCAACCAAGCCGTCTGCCGAGGCGCCGGCACCGATGCCAGCATCCCCCGACTCTCCTTCTAGCCAGTCACGCATCATCGACGATAGCGGCATGCTCCCACGCCTTGCGACGGACCTTTTCGTTCGCGCTCGCTCGGACCTGAGCTGGCGCACCGAGGTGAGAATGAGCATGGTTCAGATATACTCCGAGCAGCTCGTTGACCTTCTCCAGGGCGCGGACAAACCTGGCAGTCGGCGAACTTCCGGAGCAGGCGACGAGAGCCGTGGCCGTGAGCTTAAGCTCGTGCACCGACGAGACGAGGCGGCATCCGGCGCGCCGGGACAACCGCCAAAGGCGCGCTGGGTTCCCGAAGGGGCGCGCTGGGTTACCGTCAAGAGCGCGGATGAGCTCATCGCGAAAGCGGCGGAAGGGCGGAAGCGCATCGTGTATGCGGAAACGCACCTCAATAAGCACTCGAGCCGCGCTCACGCGCTTCTCTTTGTAGAGGTGGTGCGCTACGGCGTTCCGCTGGACGGCAACGACGAGACCGCCAATTCGGATGGAACGGTGGACGTTGTGACCATCACGGGACGACTCACCGTGGCGGATCTTGCCGGTAGCGAGCGCACAAAGGTGGCTGAGCGCGGTTACGGTCGAGACCAGTACGACAGGCGCTTCAGGGAGGCGACGGCGATCAACACGAGCTTGCTCGCGCTCGGGCAGGTGGTTGCTGCGCTCGCAGACTCGCAGGGTTCCGCCGCCGCGCCGCATTCCGCGGATGGCGCGGACACGGCTGACGGAGCTGTTGATGCGCCAACGCCACGTCACCACATCCCGTACCGCGATTCGGCTCTCACGAAGTTGCTGGAGGAGCCGCTCAGCACTGGCGCAAGCGTGAGCCTTCTCGCGTGCGTCTCCCCGCTTAAGTCATTCGCGGTGGAGAGCATTAATACGCTTGACTTTGCTGGGCGTGCTATGGTGATCGAGACACGCGCTCAGCAGCGCATCGGCACGGCTGCGTTGAGCACTGCATTGCTGCAAGAGGCCATGACGACCACGATGGAGAACGAGGCGCTGCGACGGGCATGCGAGGATCTTCTCGAGACGAGAAAATCTCTTGCGCTTGCTGAGCAGAAGATGACACATCTTGAGGCGGAAGCGAGCGTTCACGCAAGCAAGCTGGATGCCGCGCGCGCCTCCGCAGCGGCGTCCACCGCGGCGTTGGCGGGCGACTACGAGACGAAGATTGTGGAGCTCGAAGCTTGCCTGAAGAGCGAAAAGGCTATGCAGGAGACGGACAAGTTGCGTGCTGATACATTGGCAGGCGAGTCCGCGGATCGCATTGCGGAACTTGAGGCGGAGATTGCGCGCCTTCGCACGGAGCTGGACGCTGCGAACGAGCGCATCGCTGCCCTAGAGGCTGAGAAGGAAGAACTTGGTGCAGAAGTGGGGCATTCGTTGGAGGATCGCGAGCAGATGATGGCGGAACTTCAGGCTGAGCAGGCAAGATGCGACTCGCTGAACGAGGTGATTCAGTCGATACAAGGCGAGATGAAGGGCGTTCAATTCATGCTCACGATGGAGCAGGAAAAGAATGCAGATGCGGCTGAATCCGCCGCGCGTGCAGCTGAGGCGGCTGAGGAATTGCTGCAAACGCAGCATCAAATATCTGAGTTGCGCGTGGAGCGCGTGCAGGCGCTTGCACAGCGCCAGGAGCACGAGTTTCGCCTGCAGATGCTCAACCTCGAGCTCAGGCTTGCGGAGCGTGAGGGTGCGGAAGAGGCTCTGATTGAGGAGCTTCGCGCTTCGCGCTCCATCGCGGAGGAGGAGTGTGCGCGCTTCACGGCGGAGATGGACACTCTTGCTGATAAGCTCGACGCGATGCAGTCGCAGTTCATGGCGGAGCAGCAGCAGTGGATTGAGGAGAGATCCGTTCTCGAGGGCGTGCTGAACGAGTCACACGTCGCTCTCGCAACAACCGCGGGTGCTCTCGCGGAATGCCGAGAGGAGTCGGCGAAGGCATACGAGGCGGCAATTTCCGAAGGATCTGCGATGGATCGCATGAGTGCACTGATTGAGCGCGAGCGCCACGCGCGCGAGGAAGCGGAGGCGGAGGTCGAAAGGATGAAAGCATCGACAAAAGAGCTCGTGCAGAGTGTGGAAACCATGAAGGAAGCTATGGATGCCAGGAGCAAGGAACAGGAGCAGAGTCTAGCTTCGAACGGAACACTGGTTGCCTCCTACCAGGCAATGATGCGACGGGAAGATCGCATGTGCAAGGGATTCCTCGTGCTTAAGTACCCGGGCAAAGATGGAAAGCCTGGACAGCGCCCCTCGCAGCCACGTCTCGTGCGTGCGTATTGCATTAGTCGAGGCGACCATCATGCCCTTCCCATTGGCCAAGGTGCAAACTCAGGAGGAACGTGGTGGGTAGAGTGGACACACGTCGGGCGCGACGGCGCGTCTCCACATCCGCCGTCGTCGGCAAAGTGGCGGGGAGCACCCTTCGAATCCGCGGACTTTGATGACTCGGGTGTACTGACTCTCTCCGGATCGGAACGAAAGTTGCGGCTTGCTCCGGATAGGAGTTCCAACGAAAAAGGATCGAGCGACCTGAAGGCGCTCGCAGCCTGCTTTACCGCCGAGAGACAGCTAACTCGACTGAAATCATCCCCTTCAACGTCGCGTAACAATGCATCACCGTCGGGATCACCGTCGGGATCACCCTCGAGACCTGCGAATGTGCAAACACCTGCGGAAGCAGCCGATGCCGTCCGCGATGTGCTGGAAGGTACGAAATCGCTGTTCTAATTTATTAAAAAAAGCAAAATAAAGTAATAAGTAAGTCGGATGTGTTTCATGTATTTAGTAAGCAATTCCCATAATATATAGTCGTCCTAACTTAGCCGCTTTCTTCTTTGCTCGAAGTGAAGGGGTAGGGTTGCGATGACAACAACGACAACAAGCGCAAGTAGAACGCTCACGCTGGACGCCAACGAATAGCGCCGTGATGGTAGCTTCGAAATCACCAGCGTCATGTACAAACGCGCTGCTGATTGGCGCCCCTGAATGGGCTGAATGGACGACCCGTTGGACGAAGTGACTCAAGTTCCATTACTGAATGAGAAATCTTAGTTACAGTCCTGACTCACAGTCCCGACTTTCTCTTCGCCTCAGCTTTTTTGTTGATAAACGCTGCTGCAAATTTGGAAGTTGCAGCCGAATTGCCAAAGTACATGGAAATGTATTCCGCCGTCTCACTTGGGCTGTCGAGCGTGAGGAGGAATTCTAGTAGAGTCAAATCGGGAGGTGCGCCTCCAGATCCTGCACCTAGGACCTTCGTAGCCTCAGCCTCGCACCAGCGCAGGAAACCGATTGGCCAGCCGGCAGCAGCAGCACCCGCGAGCTGTGTCGTAGCAGATGACGCGCTGTTGCTCGACGAAGCCGGCGCCGAGGTTGGTTGAGGCTGCCTTTGCTGCGGTGCAGCCTGCGCGGGTGGCTTAGCTTGCTGCGCAGGCGCTGCCTGCGGCTTTGGAGCCGTGGGTGTGCCCATGCCACGAAGGGCAGCCTGTGCCGCAAGCTGCGCCTCCTTCGCAGCCTGTTTCTTACTCTGCGCCTCCTGCTGCGGCGGCGGCTGCTGCGGTTGCTGCTGCGGCGGTGGTTGCTGCTGCTGCATGGGCGGTGCCGGTCCTGAGCCTGGCCCAGCGGCCATAGCTGCCCAGCCGGATCGCATAGGTGTCTTCGTTGCCGCGGCTGCAGCGGCCGCCGCCGCAGCCGCAGCCGCGGAGGGCGAGCCTCCCGAGTTCTGCCGTGCTGGCGGTGCAGCTCCAAGGGCGGGAAATCCGGCAGCCTCCGCCTCCGATGTGGCAGCCACCGCGGATGGCTTTGCGTTCCAGAAGCCATCTGGTGTGCTTGCCGCGAGCGCTGCCTGCTGCACGGATGCCACACGCGCAGCATTCTCGTGCTGGCTGCGCGCAGCCTCAACCCGCGCCTTCTCCTCCTCTTCTCGCTGAATTTCGGCAAGCGACTTGCCAGTGGTGGTTCCACCGGCACGCACACCGCCCCATGCCGGTGCAGGAGGAGGTGCCGCCTTTGTTGACTCTGAGAGGTCGTCATCCTTGGTGGGCGATGGCGGCATGTCCGCCGACCCCCCCTCGCCCTCGCCCATATTCAGGCTGCGTCCCTTCCCTCCGCGCCTTCGTCGGCCGCGCTTGCCTCCCTCGCCCTCTTCGCCATCCTTGGTGGGCGTTCCTCCCGTGGGCGAGGGTGGCGATGGCGGTGGCATTTGGGAAGCTGCCTCCTGCTGCTGCTGAAGATCGTGGAGATTGCCCATTCCACCCCAAGCTGGCGCTGGCGCCTGCGAGGATTGATCCCCCATTGGCGGCTGCTGCTCCGGAGTTCCGGGGGGCACACCTGGGGGTGGCCCTCCCATCATCGGGGCGCCAAATAGCAGATGATTTTGCCCCACGCCTCCAAAGCCACCAGCAACCTGCGGCGGCGGCGGTCCACCTCCCACCATGCCACCTGGTTGCATCGCACCCGGCGCGCCGAAGAGCATACCCTCGGGGCCAGGTCCGCCGAGACCACGCATCGCGCCATCTCGCTGCATCGCCTCGAGCTGCTCGAGGCTCATCGCGCCGCCTGGCATCATCGGACCTCCAGGCGAAGGAGCGCCAGGCGGCGGTCCCCCGAACGTGCCGAGCGGGCCGATGCCCTGGGGTGGCGGCGATGACGGCGGCGGAGGTGGGGGCCCTCCGGCATTCCCAGGACCAAAGAGGCTGGCAAACGCATGCGACAAGCCAGACGCATCCCCGGGCGGCATGCCAGGTGCACCATGACCTGGCGGCGGCTGCTGCGGTGGCGCAAGGCCAGGTCCACCAACACCGAATGGCGGCGGTGGCTGCTGAGGTGGCTGATGCATCGCAAGCGGATCGGCGACGTGCTGCGGCTGTGGTGGTGGCGCACCGCCGGCATCCATCGGCCCAGACCCACCCCCTCCAAGCCAGGGAGGGAGGCCTGCCCTTGCGTCAGGAGGTGGCCCATCAGCCAGTGCCGAGCCACCAAGACCCAGTCCACCAGGGCCACTCGCGCTTGGCGCATCCGACCAGCCGACTCCGCCAAAGAGACTGCTCGTTCCCCCCACGCCGAAGCCGCCGAACACTGCACCACCACCGCTGCCCACTGGCATCGCCTCGCTTGGCGGTGGTCCACCGCCTTGGCCTGGTGATGATCCCATGTGTGGCATTGGACCCGGTGCAGGGTTCGGGGGACTTGCTTCGGGAGCCTGCGGCTGCAAGTCCAGCGATCCACGAGCGCTTCCGGCGCGATCGCCGAAGCCGGGTGGTGCACGGTCCCCACCGCCACGCCACACCGGCAGCATCGAGCTAAGCGGAACGAACGGCGCGTTCACGTCACCCTGTCGCCGCACCGGCAGGTCTTCCGGGAAGTAGCCAGCCTCGTACCAGTCGAGCAGGTCCGTATGCGAGAAGGGTCCCTGCATGCGACCCTTGGGATCCTTGTACTCGTACGTGCCAGCCCCCCCATCTCCACCGCGTCCGCGTCCACCACCACCTCCGCCTCCTCCCGAGCCTGCCGGTCCGCCACCCGCACGCCAATTCGATCCGCCCGCCGACTCGCGGTATCCCCACCGCCCGCTGCCACCATAGCCGCCATCCATGTCTCCACCGCGATGCTGCGGCAGCTGCACCGTCGTGAGGTCAACATCGAGCTGAGCACCTGCTGGAGGGGCTGGCAGTTTGCCTGGCTGGCACGACGCGTGGATTGCCTCGTTCACGGCAAACATCGCGCTTCGGCTGTAACGCGTACGCCCATCCATCGAGTCCACCCCAAAGTCCGGCGCGTGACGTCCGTGCGCGAGCACATCCTGCGGCGTGGTGATGCCAGCAGGCCAGGACGACGGTCCACCTCCACCAGAGCTCGAGGTTGACCCTCCCATCCCACCAGGACCTCCGTGATGGCCGAAGTTGCCGTGATCGCGCGGCGGCGACGAGGATGGCATGCCAGAACGTCGATCGTGGCCATGCCCGTGGTGGTGATGTCCATGCCCGCCGCCACCACCACCACCACCACCACCCCATCCTCCTCCTCCGCCTCCTCCTCCTCCTCCTCCGCCGCCGCCACCCATCGAATTATGACCATGATGACCCCCACGCGAGCGGAAGTCCCTTCCTTTCATGTCGCCTTGTGTTGACTTGGAATTGCCTCCATACGGCCCACGTTGTCCGTCGCCACCCCTCCAGCGATCGGTATTCACGCCGCCAGGGCCACTGTGATGAGCACCCGGGCGCGGCCCATCCCCGCGCGGTCCGTTGTTGTTTTCACCCGACAGCCAGCGATCCCTGCGAGGATCACGGCCAGGCTCCACGCGGTCGTCAAACCGTTCGCGATCAGCGGGCTGCCATCGATCTCCCGTCGGATTGCTTCCACCGCCACCGCCATTGCCGGGTGGTTGCCCACCGCCTCCGCCGCCACCAGCATTCGGGTTGACGTTGGCGCTGTTGGAGTTTGCTGAGCGATTGTGGTGTCCCCACCGCCCATCTCCGCTGTTGGTGTTGTTGCCACCACCCATCGCCGAGCCCCCGCCTCCTCCTCCTCCTCCTCCTCCTCCTCCGACGTTGACGCCACGACCGTCGTGCTGGCGCGACGACCAACCGCCGCCTACGCCAGGTTCCGTCCATCGCCCGCCACCGGTGCCGCCGAAGGCGCTGCTCCTGTTATCATGGCCGTCGCGACCCCAACGACCTCCTCCTCCTCCTCCTCCTCCAGACTGGTTGCGTTGCCCGCCACCGTTGTTGCCACCGCCGCCTCCTCGACCCCACCTGGCTCCTCCGCCGAGGCTGTCGCCCGTCGTCGGTCCTTCGGTAAGATCTCCCATCGCCGGCGGTTTGACGTTCGTCGGCTGTGGAGGTGCTTCCGCGGCACCCCCTCCCGACGCTCCTCCTCCGCCCCCACCCTTCGCGCCGAAGAGCCACTGCGGGCTTAAAGGGACGTCGTCGCCGAGTCCACCACCTCCTCCGCCCATGTCTTCGAGTGCAGAGAACGCGTTTGCCATTATATTATGATTGTATGACGTTGATGATTCCGAGAGTCACCCACCGGTGTAATTCTTCTCACTTTCAAGTGAGGAAGTGAAACGTTCACGAAAAAAGAGAACCTCGGAGAACAGGAACCCCAAAGACAAACTTCTTCCCAAAAGAGTGAAAGAATAAGAATACTCTCGTAAACAATGACGACAGTACCTACAATACCTAACGTTACTGTACTTATAACAAGTACAAAATGATAGCAGCAGATATGTACCTAAGGTATGTAGATAGCAGCAGCAAAGCAGCAGCAGCAAAGCAGAGCAGCACACTTCAAGCCAGCAAGAGAAGGCTTCAGGAGTGCGAGGTTTTCAGAAGTGTGCGAAATGGAGTGGGAACGAACAAGGGGCGGCGAGAACAGTACAGCAGGGGAGGAAACCCACACCGTGTACACGTCAGAACAAAACCGCCTTGTTTGGAGCGCCTGGAGCGAGCGAGCTAGGGTTTGGGATCCCACCCCTGGACTTGGCGAGGCTCGGCGCAACGTGTGGATCCCCTTGGTGTCCCTAAAGGCCTAAACTACCTTAGAAAATAGCACCACGCTCAACGCCTCACCGTGGGTTTTTTCGGTCCCCGTGGCCAAAAATCTTTGTATTTGCACCAAGGACTGGCGTGTGGGGAACCACCATGGGACGAGCTGATTAATTTGCAACTAAAGGTATCGCAAGAATTCCAGTTGGAAGTTGGGGTTTAGGGTCGTTGTTCCCACGAAAACCTGTTTCGGGGTTTAGGGCGTTGATATTTTTTGTTCCGACGGACCCTTCTCAGCCACACACGCCATTTCGCATACCTAGATCATTGGCGGTTGTTGTGGTGGTTGTTCTCAAGACTCGTAGACCTGTCTCTTTTCTGCTTTCTGTTTTCTTTCAACCGGTTAAATATTTCAACAAATCGTTTATTATGTGGCCGTTCTCTTCACATGTACCAAAAAATAATAATGACGACGACGACGACTGCTGCCAAAACACGTCTCCTCCGACGCCGACGCCTCCTACTCCTGGGTCGTACACATTCTCAGAAACAACACCAGAAGATGCACAGGAAATGCAAGATAAGTACATGGCGCAAAAGTATGCGGAATTTAAAGAAGCCTGTCTCGAAAGAAAATTACCGGAAGGATGCAACTCTTTGGCGGAGTGGTATCTTGTTGTGGGAAAAGATGCTAACAAAGCAGCTCAAATCTACGAAGAAAACTGTCAAAGAAGAAACTTTGGGCCGAGCTGCCTTCACCTCGGATTCATGAAACTCACCGGGGCGAAGGGACTGTGCGAAGTCGACGAAGATGAAGCGGCACGCATGTTCGAAAAGGCGTGCAAAATGAGAAAAAGTGGAGGAGGGGTCGAACGTGCATGCCACAACGCCGCGCTCATGGTGCTTGCAAACAAAGGAACGGCGATCGGGGCACCTCCTGCACCACCTGCAGACACCATAGAACAGGATTCGGCGGACAAAACCAAAAAACAACCGCTCACGAAAAAGCAAGTTCAAATGGCAATCGAAAGACTCGGGTACGGATGTGACGCGCAGTTCGCGCCGAGCTGCTTTCGACTCGGAACGCTTCTACTCACCGAGGGGAAATACAAGGACGCCATCAAACCACTGACGCACGGATGCGACCTGGGAAATCCTCGCGCGTGCCAGAACCTTGCCGTACTGTACAACAAAGGTGGAGGAGAAGGATGGCAGAAGGTTCAACCAAATGCCGAGCAGTTTGACACGTTCCGCCGGAAAACTGAGGACCTCATGAAGGAGAATCACATGCGGGCGTGACGAGTTTGTACACTTCAGAACATGAAAAAAAAAAGAACATCCACCATAATTTAATTTATCAATTACTTTTTCCGCTTTGCTTTTTATTATTATTTATTACCCAAAACACGCACCGTTGTTGCTTGTGCTGCTTCTTCAGTAGACCGACTCTTCAGTGCGCAAACTTTTCACTTCGCAGTGCGGAGATCACCGACAGTGATGCGGGTCCAACATCTGACATGCGGCTCTTCGTCAGCAGGCGGCTGTGGTCCCAGATGGCCATCATGTGAACCGGCGCTTCCGCATGAGTCGAAACCAGGCTACCCGCGGGAATCGTGGGATAAATCTCCTCGAGACTCGCGCTGCGTGTAGGCGACAGTCTTTCCACGACGTTGCGTCCCGTCACCTGAATCGGGTTGTCATATCCCATGGCGCCCATAATGCCGAACGCCTTATCAGTCGTCTTTTTATGGAATCGCGCCACACGCACAGACTTCGTGGGCACGTCAAGACCAGCCATCAAACTCGCATCCTGCGTGGTGATGCCAGTCGGACATTTGTTCGTGTCGCACTTCAGTGCCTGAATGCAACCAAGGGCGAACATCATCGCGCGCGCAGCGTTGCACACGTCAGCTCCGAGCGCCAGTGCGCGAACGATGTCAAAGCCGGTGACAATCTTACCGCTGCAGATGACACGAACCTTGTCGCGAAGGCCAGCACCCACGAGCACACGGTCGACGATCACGAGACCCTCGATGAGAGGCGCGCCGACGCGGTTGGAGAATTCCGGTGGTGCTGCTCCGGTGCCACCCTCGCCGCCGTCGATCGTCACAAAGTCAGGGTGGATGCCCGTCTCCACCATCGCGTGCACGAGTGCCATGAACTCCTCGCCGTAGCCCATGCACAGCTTGATCCCCACGGGCTTGCCGCCCGACAGCTCGCGCAACTCTTTGATGAAGTGCATCAGCTCCTCGGGCGTGCTGAATGCGCTGTGAAAGTACGGACTCATGCAGTCCTGTCCGACGAGCACGCCGCGAGCATCCGCGATTTCCTTCGTTACCTTCGCGCCCGGGAGCATGCCGCCGTGAGCTGGCTTCGCACCCTGGCTCAGCTTGATCTCGATCATCTTCACAGCTTCCCGCGTCGCATTCTCCTGGAAGCGATCTGGCGAGAATCCACCCGTTTCATTGTTGCGACAGCCAAAGTACCCGGTACCGACGTTCCAAACGATGTCACCACCAGGCTCAAGATGAAAGCGGCTGATGCCACCCTCTCCCGTGTTGTGGTAGAAATTTCCCATCTTCGCGCCGTGGTTGAGCGCCAGCACGGCATTGTCGCTCAGCGCGCCGTACGACATTCCGGACACGTTCATAATCGACGCGGAGTACGGCTGCTTGACGTCAGGATTGTTGCCGCCGATGAGGATGCGCTTGTTTTCCTCAGGAACCACCTTTGGGAACATGCTGTGCTTGACCCACTGGTATCCCGTGCTGTACACGTCGTGGCGCGTTCCAAAGGGAAGCGTGTCGTTCAACCCCTTCGCGCGTCGGTAAATTGTGGAACGGTGCTGGCGGTGGTACGGGTTCGCGTCCGTGTCGCTCTCGATGAAGTACTGTCTAATTTCCGGTCGTACGCTCTCGAGGAAGTAGCGCATCATGCCGAGCACGGGGAAGTTGCGGCTGACGGCGTGTTTGGAGTTGATGTTCTGTATGCCAAGGTACCAGTACCCTCCGACGACGGCGCCGAGCACGTAAGGCGTGGCTGCTGCAGGTCCGAACGCCGCGAACGACGCCGGAACGGCGGCTGCGCCGACAGCGCCAAGCTGGTAGAAGCGGTCTCTGTTCCACTCTTCGACCCAGTCTGGGAATGTGTGCTGCTGCGCTCCCAGCGACCTCTCCCACGACGACATGCGTGAGTCGTCGACTGGTTTGTGCCACTCGGGGTCGTCGTTGAACGGCTTAGCTTGAACGGCCGCGCTGGAGTGCATCGAGCGTACATTATTACCATTACCATTACCACCACCACGTGTCAAGAGGTATGAAGGGGGACCGCATGAACTCTTGAAACCCATAAAGAAAGAAATACCCAAACGAGAAGATGACGGGTCATTCATTCGCCCACTACTGAAATTAGAGAACTCACACACTTTCAAAGGAGAAGAGGACTTAGAAGTATTAATAACATGAACATGAGAAGCAGATGACGAGAAAAAAGAAAAAGAATAAGAAAATGCACCACCACCACTGAGACCACCACCACTGAGACCACCACCACTGAGTTGACGAAGACCACCACCACTGAGTTGACCCTTAAGACGAAGACCACCAATTGGAAACCGAAACCGAAGAGAGTGCATGACAGAGTGCTGCGCCATGATTCTGCCAGAGTGAGACACAATAAAATGAAGAAATGACACGGTGGCAGGCCAAGGGGGGGAACAAAAAGGACCAAAGGGGCAGGGGGGAGAACAACAACGTCATCAAGGGGGAACAAGACAATACGGGTCCCCAAACATTCACTTGTGAAGGGAACAACAACAGAACAACAAACGGTCTGATTTATTTTCAGAAACCTTTACCGGGTAGGGGTTCCAGGGGCCAGCAATCCCTTCCCCTGGGGGTGCCCCTTTTTTTTATCCAAGGGGGGGGCCGGCCCCCTAAAAAGTAGAGGGGGTTGGGGAAGGCAGGTTTAGCTAACCCTAACCCTAACATTTCAATGGTTCATTTCAAGGGTTCATTTCGGTGGGATGAGAATTTTACACCAAGAAGTGGGGGAAACAGCTGTGCATGGATATCCAGACAAGTCACAGATCTATGTACAGTATGTAACATAGTACTATGCATATTGATGAACTCGTGAAGATTAATTACAGTGTACCCAGCGTTCACGAGGACGCGACGCACACCACACGTACCCTACGTTCAACATGCCAGTTGCCACACGCTTATTACTCCGCACACCACACGTACGTTCAACATGCCAGTTGCCACACGCTTATTATTAAACTGATGCAACGAAGAAGCGCCTAAAAATCAATAATGCACTTGTCCACAAACTCGTTCTCCGCCAACAGCTTCTCCTCCACCGCCCGATCGCAACGATCCGCGCAAGCTTCAAACACAGGCTCCGGCCCCAAACACGTCACTTTATCCTGCAAACGAAGCGCCGTGAAGGGCGCTTCGGGCGGGTTGGCAGGGTTGGCAGGGTCGGTGAACTGAACGGACGTTTCTGTGACCGTGATGGTCTGCTCGCCACCAGCATAGTGCGGCAGTGAAGTGCCCTGGTACCTTGATGTTGCGAATGTTGATGTTGGAACCAAGATCGGCGTTTCCGGTTCGAAAAAGTTGTCCGGAAAAACTGTCTGCGATGTGCCAATGAACTTATTGTATCCCACTGACTGGTAGACAGTCTGAATAGGGGGAGTCAGGAGTAAGGCATCATCCTTGCGGAAGAGGAACGAAATGCACGCAAAGGCTTGATGTCCGACGTTGCAACCGCAAATGCACTCAATCCGGTTAGCGTCTTTATTCGGAATAGTCGTCGTCGTTGTCGTAGTAGTAGTAGTAGTATTCGGAGGCATAGGAACAGCCCTGAACTCATCTCGTTTGAGCGTCTCACTCAGTCCGACGTACGCGTGCGCCGCCTCCCTCAAGTCCGCCTTCGTCAAGCCGTTGTCGTAGCCGTACTCGTACTCGTCGCCGTAGCTGTAGCTCTTCTTCGCGTACTTCCACGACCAAGGCTTCCACCAGCTGACCTTCGGGTTCGGCGCATTGTACCCGTACCCGCCGTACTTGCTTCCTTTGTAGTAGCCGTCATCGTACGAGTCCGAGACGCCGCCGTACTTGCTTCCTTTGTAGTAGCCGTCATCGTACGAGTCCGAGACGCCGCCGTACTTGCTTTCCCCGTACTTTCCGTAGTAGCCGCCGTTACCACCACCATACGGCTTCGCATTCGCGCCGAGTGTTACCACTGAAAGACCTACTAGTGCGACAATTTTCGTCGCCATGATTCAAAGAATGAATCTAAGAGGCGTGCAGTGCCCCCAGGAAGTAGACGCCGAGGAGACCAAACCAAACCAACCAAACCAACATGCTCCCTAGGACTCATGACCCGCGACATGACATGACATGACATAAACATGCGAAGAGTTCGAAAGAAAAGAGATGAAAAGAGAAGAGGGAACAGGAACAGGAACGTGCATTCCTCGGAGCGTCGAACGGTCTGGTTCCAGCCTCCAGGGCGGTTGGTTTGGGCCTTGGAAGGGGGGGGGGGGGGGGGGGGGGGGGGGGGCAGAGAGAAGAGAAGAAACCACTGCGCCCCCCCTTGATGGAGTATATGGACCTAGGGGTTTGTTGCTTTGGTGAAACCCCCACTGGAGATTTGTTTTGGTGAATTCGGTTTTGGGGAAAACCGTCTTGAGTTTCAGGACGTGGTGTATTTATAGTGGGTGACTGACAGCCCACTATAAACTCCCCCTATGGAATAATCAGTCAAGACGGTAAATGATGGAGACGATATGTAATGAGTGGCTACGGACCACCGACGCGCTTCAGCTGGCGGCGCGCTGGCGGCTATACTACTTCTACTTTACTATTGTAATATCATTCTCTCTTTCTACTTACTTCTTTACTTGTTCACGAACCCTACAGCGCCATGGCTGCTCCCTATTCCGTTATGGAACCGGGTCCATCAACAGGTAGTAAGGTAGTGGGAGACAACGACGACAACAACAACGATGACATTCTGACGCGCGCAGAAGCTATTGAGCTGGAAGAAATTGCGCGCAGTCCTGAACACAACAAAGAAAGCAGGGAGATCGCAGCGACTCTTCTGCAGAACGACGCGCAATCACGACTCACGAATGTGATCGCTGCTGTGACTAACGGTGAAGCATCACCATCCGTCGCGGATCGCATGCTAAACGCGGCAGAGCGCAGGGTCAACCACGTAGAAACCATGCTTCAGTGTGACGACGTTTGGGACAGTAGGCGTCGTGCGGCGTCCAGTAGCCACGACGCCACTGACGGAGAGAACAAGTAAGGTAGAAGTGTATTCGGTTACATGGGGAAGGGAAGGTCGGGGACCCTGGGGAAGGGGACCCGAGGAAGTCGGGACGACCGGGGAAGGTCGACCGAGACCAAGGCGTCGAAGGCTGGGAAGCCTAAGAACCGTTCACGTGATGTCCAGCCAGGATATCACGTGATCCCGTCTCCATAACGTTATCACCATATATTATTCCAAAGACAATGTATGAAACCCCATTGTCCACAAGGGCCAGTTAGGGGTTTGCACCACAACGATGACGGCACCAGTCATGTTGATCAGCAACCTGCCAACAATCAACAGCAACAACAAACTGCACAACCTCAGCAGCAACAACAAACTGCACAACCCCAGCAACAAGCGGTCCAGGAGCAGAATGAAAACGGTACGCTTCCGCGGCCAAAGTTTCCTGGTAGAAATCAAAAACTCAGCCGACCAAGCAAGACATCAAACAACAAGCGCACAGCATACGCAGTTTGTCCGACATGTCCTGCTCCTCCTAACGAATCGCAATCTGATCACAGCGATGATGATGGAAATTCCAGTGACGGAGGATCCACGCGATCCACCTCTGACGAATCAGAAGAAAAATTGAATTCAATCAATACAGCTCCCGCAGATCAGCACTCAATGACATTCTTCAACACTAAAACAAGGAAGTCATTCGCAGTACGCACGCCGGACGATCGTACCATCATCTCCATGGCGGCACAGAAATCACCATCTCGATTCAAGCATTGGCTATGGGATTCGTGTTCACAATTGCACTTGACGGGTGACATCAACGCGTTCACCGGCTCGCTAGAAGTCAGCGATTACGAACTGCAAGGCGCAGTACCAGGAGTGTCTGTCACCACGTACAAGGGGGAGGCCAATGTGCAATTCGTACAGAGCGATGGATCCATGAGCCCGCCAATCACTGTCATCATGCATTATGTTGAAAATCTGCCAATCGACATACTCAGCAAAAACATGATGCTGCGACAGCTAGCTGGCCATTTCGACATCCCTCGATCCGACTTAAAGCTCAACCAGGATGCGTACATAACACCGCACAACTGGGAAATTCGAATCCACGAACAAAACATGATGGACGTCGTACCTGCTCGCGTAACTGGAGATGGAACACCAAAGCATTTCCAAGCTTTTCCCACCATCATTGCTCAGCCTACGGCAAAACAGCTCCGTGAGAAACCAGATATCGCGATAGGCCGCCGGTATCGTCGACTCTGCGATGACGGAACATACGTCGATCACATCCGACTTCGTGTACTCTCAGATGCCTCCCACGCCAACGATGACATGGGCATTGGTTACGCATGCGTCTGGGTTGACTCCATGGATTCGGGCATTGGACGGTTTCAGTGATCCTGGGACGAACAGCGTTTGGTCTCCAGTGAGCGTTGAGTCGCTGCAGCTATCGTAGAGCCACGTCGTTGACGACATTGTTTTGCTCCGTGCAGCGTACGTCATTGCTTGTTGCGAAACATGTAGGTTCGGAGCGTCGAAACATCGGAGTTTGGTTTCAGGGACAGGGAGGTTGGTTTGGGGGGGAGAAAACTACAACACAAAAAGCGCCCCTCATCAGAGCCCTAATAATAACCCTAAGAGTAGCCCTAACTCTACTACCTATACCCTAACCCGTAAGTTACAGTAAAACTCGAGTGTTTTAAAAAATAATACGCCTGCTGATTAGGGTTAGGGTTAGGGTTAGGGTTAGGGTTAGGGTTAGGTTAGGGTACCACATTATTCGGGGTTTCGTTTTACTCTTAGGGAGTTAGGGGGGCAAGGAACGGTGAACCCCTATTTAGTATTTTCGTATTTGTATTCTGGTGTTTCCCCTTCTCGCTTAAGCTTCTTCCTCGGACAGTCGGACGGCCTTAACAGCCTCATTTTATTTTGTAGTCTCTCGCAGGTGTCTCTGGCGGCCATGGCGGCCATGACCTTGGCCAGCTCTTCTTCTTCATCTTCCTAGTCTATTCATATATATAACGTGTTTCTATAACAAGTAAAAAGTATGCCTCCTCCTCCTCCTTCTGGTGCTGGTGCAGGTGCAGTTTCAGATTCTTCTTCGTCTACTTCAAGTCGCTCACAACTCCTTGCTCTATTACAAGCTTCACCCTCGTGGTACCGGGCTCTCTCGACATTTCTTGTCAACAAGGGGTACCTGCGACAACCACTACCGCCACTCTCCCTCTCATGGCTCGTTAACTTCTACTACCAGGCGATTCCTGCGATGGACGGGAAACCCAAAGAGAGAAGTCTGTGGGGAATCGTGGCAGCCGCTTTCGTCGTCCTGCTTATCGTGCCAGCTTTCACAATACTCATCTCCACGTTCGTCGACAACTCAGACGAGACGAAGGCGGTGGCGCGCGCGGCGTGGAGAAAGACCAAGCCGAAAGAGATCGCATATGCCGCCGTCACGGCGGTCCGCGACATGGTGACGACACCGCTGGCGCTCGCGCGCGCGCTGCGCGACGCCTACGCGGGAACCGGTATCGACGGCGCCGCTTTGGACGTCGCCAGGCGTCTCGCAAGCGCCGTTTGGACGGACGCCTCGACGTTTCCCAGCGCGCTGCGTGACGCGTCGCGCGAGGCGGCGGCGTACCTGCGTGCCGTCGCGTCACGTTACCCGCTCACGTTCGTCGCGCATGCTCTTCTCGACGCGCTCGACGACCTCGTCCGCGTCCCGGACGTGCTCGCCGCTCAGGCTTGGTCCCTGCTGCACGCTGCGCAGAGCCCGGAGCTCGAGAGCTTATTTGTTGACATATTCCTTGGACCCGCGCGTCCACAAAAGCCGCACGTCGATTCGCTTGACCGGTACGTCGCGTACGAGCGCGATCAGGAGTCGCGCCTCGCCGCCGCGCGTCAGGCTGAGTTCGACCAACGGCCGATTCCAGAGTCCGCGACGACGTACGCCGACCGTCCCGACGTCTAACCTTAAGGTTATTTAAAAATTAAAATGTGTATCGTAGACTCCATTTGTACCGTACCTGTACTGTACTGTACTGAAACATGCATCCCTCAGGTTCCTTTGGGTGGTAAAAGTAGCCTCTACACGTGGTACTTTGAGTGTCCGTGACGAAGCCCACCTACGGGCTAAGAAGCCCTGGGGTCTCTTTCAAGCCATTCAAGACTCCCCCTGATCTCCGGAGCTCCCCCCGTGTAGGAAGTACACAGTACAACTCCCCCCCACACAGCCACATCCATTCCAGAACTGCAACCCACAACACAGCTTTTGACCGCCCAACAACCCAACGCCAACCGATTACAGTAATCGCTTTTGACACCTGCTTTTGAGTTTTGACCACCTCTCCTGTCACCTGTAAGGTCCCAGTAAACTATTTGCCATCTCCCTGACACCTGATTAATCGCCTGATTGCCTGATGCCTGACGCTTTTGTGTACAAGTGTGTGTTTCGTAGACCTGTTTTCCGTGTTTCGTAGGTACTGTAGCGGCCGTTGACTCCACAAGGGTTTCCTTTTCCCCCCCTAATAAGGCCGGGGGCAATACCAGGGGGGGGGGGAAAGGGGAAAAGGCTCGTTTTCTCACCCCCGTTTCCCGGGTTTTTCCCCGAATCTGCTTTTACCGGGAAGGTGGGCAGAACCAAACGGGAAGATGAATCGCTAAACCTTCCGGGCTCGGGACGATAGGTCGGTTTTTCACCTTTGCGGCCCCCCTCTTCTCCCCCAGCCCATTTCGTCTTGTGCGTCTTGCCCACTCTCAGTACTGAAGTAGTTCTCATACTTCGTACGTAGGTGGTAGGAGCACAGTACAGTATGAAGAGTACGAAGAGGAAGTACCTTGCAGCCCTCTGTTGTGACAGTAGCATTGACCGTCTCTTGGACGACGACGACGACGACGATGACGATGGAGAGGCCAGCACGTCTCGCCTTCGGCCTCTTCAGCGTAGAGTGTCGGCCATCCCCGCGCATCGCCGCTCTTACGCCGTGCCTGGTTTTACTTCACCTTGGCAAGATTATCTCACAGATGAGGCTTTGGTTGAGGACAGTCTTCTTGCAGCTCGTCACCCATTACAAAGTGCAGCGCGAGCGCGGCGAGGTGTTCTGGATTGTCTAAAGGGAGGGGATGTTTACAAACGTTTTTAAAAAAACAAACAAAAAACAAAAAACCAATAAAAAACAAACACAAAAACGGCAGTAATCAAAAACGCACACACAATCACCGAACGCGGTCCGCGTTTTTCACAACCAGCTTGCCATCTTGCCTCTCCAGCGCCTCCATCTGCTCGAGCCTCTCAATGGCGGTGACGATGTCATGAGTAGTCAGGTCGGGTAGCGTCTCCGAGTTTTCCTTCGCCACCTTCTCGCACAATGCCTCGAACACGTCCACTCCCTCGAACACTGCCTCGAACACAGACTTTTGTAGATCGTTCTCGAGGACGATGATGTCCGCCGCCTCCGAATCTGGCGACGCCGGCGACGCGCCAAGCGCCTCCACCTCCTCCTCAATAGCAGCGTCGCTGCTTCGTGCTCTTTTCTTCGAGAGCACGACCTTGCGGCGCGCGTCCTCCTCCAGCTCCTCTCTTGATTGGAGGGTCAATGCTGACGAGGACGGTTGCCTCTTCAACGCGTCCATGAGCTGAGCTGTGAGAGCAGCGCGAACGCCATCATCTTGCACGCTCGACAGAGCCAATGACAAAGCCGCCATCTCTTGCGCCCACACCGACGCCTCGGTGTCGCGCTGAAAAACTGAGACCATCTGCATCTTGGCAGCCACTGCCATGTGAGTTAGCACAAGCTTCTCGTCAGCAGCATTGTCCTTCTCTTCTTTCTCTTTGCGAGCAGCTTTCTTTTGCTCTCTGCGGTTCAGTGGCGGTCGGTCAACAGAACGAAGATCAACAGAGGGCAAGTCGAGCGATACAGCCCCGCCGCGGGGCATGTACTCTTTTTTTTTTGCATGCGCAGAGGTGCCGAAAGGCCCGAAGTACTTCCACGCATGCCATGCGACGTCAGCCGCCCAGGTGGAAGTCCATGTAGGCAGAGCAGGGGCAGTGCCGACGTTGTTTTTTGTCACGACGCATCACCGCGTCACAGCGTCACCTTCGACCAAAAAGAAATGTAACCCACGTCACACCACTCCACGTAATCCTCACACACACACACACACACAATCTCCCTCCACACCACCAGCGCCACCACCACCCCAGGCGTGCCCACGAGGCACGACCAGGCGACAACCGACAACCCTAGTTCTTTACCCTAACTCCACAAGGCCGGAGCCAAGTTACACACGTTAATAAGAACTCTCTCTCTCTCTCTCTTCACCGGTCAACAAGTGTACGCCACTGGTACGTACACAAAAACGCGTTGACAATGGCAGTAGGGAAACCCATACAACCACAGCTCACCACACACACAACCGGGGCCGCCTTGCAATAGGCAACCTCCAACCGGGGCCGCCTTGCAACGGGCAACCTCCACTCAGGGCACCTCACCTGTCCACATCACGTGACCTTGCAAGTCCCCATGAACAGCGGACAAAAATGACATTAATGTCATTTTTGTCCGCACTTCACGGGGACCAAGAAAATCCACATTAATGTGGATTTTCTTGCTGATACGTCATCCTGATAACGTATCCCCGAATCATCCACACTCACCCATATTTATCTTGAGGGGGCCCAAACCCTCACCAACTCTAGAAGGTTGGAGGCACTTATTCCACACACCACCCACCACGCCACCACACCACACCACTGCGCCACCACACCGCCATGCCGCGCGACAGCTGTCACGACGCATCACCGCGTCACAGCGTCACCTTCGACCCCACCGCCTCGGTTGTGATATCGCTGGAAATGTCACACCGTATCAGCGCACAACCGAAACCAATAAAGGGTATGGCCACGGTACGCATTCACCACACACATTTGTTCAAATCACTAACGCCATTGGCGCTTCTGGGTCGGCCACGAACAGCCACCCCACTTCACTAGACTCTCGTCTCACTAATTGTTTGCGTATAGCCACGGAGGCAAAGATACACAACCACGCACATTGCCGCTGACGGCCAACTCTAGGCAAGTTGCTAATCACTGCAACCCTGCCTTCGTCCATCCATTGTTTCAGCATACTTGCTCGAGCTCGGGGCATCGTAGCATAATAGCTGTACGACACGTGTACACACACCACCTTGGCAGTTGCCTTCACCATGAGTGGCACCACCAAATCTAAGCAGTCGAACCAAGGGCTACATACTACTGCCTCGACACCTTGTTTCGCCATGCGTTGCCAAAATACCGGCTGACACGCATTCATACACAACTCTGCGCCATGCCCAGGGTTCAAGTCATTGCTAACTACGCGTACTTCTTGCCCGCTGAGGTATGAAGCCACCGCTTTGGTACCCGCGAACGGATCCAACACCCACTCAAATTTATCAAGAGCCACATGCTCCCACAGCTGTTCGAGTGCACCGGGCACTGTCGTGACGCAAGGCAACGCTCGTGGCGTCTGCATAAGCGCCACCGCCCTCGCCATATTGCTTACCGTGCGCGCTGAGCATCCGGGCTGGAGCTCTTGCATCAGTTTCGCCAACACCACATTGTCCATCAAAGGTAAGACCTCTTTGGACTTGCACAACATTGTCTCGTTCTTCCAAGCCAATGCAGCTGCCACGTGACTACCACGCGTGGACCTGAGTCTTGTCACACGAGTATCTTGTTTCACATTATCACTTTTATCTTTGTTCACTTCACCACTCGATGGAAGCAAGTACTTGCGTACTTCTGCCTCGTACATCGTTTCTTCATCGCCATCGTCGTACCTGATCCGGAATCGGTACGGCGGGTGCGCAGTAGCCTCGAAGAGCACCGTGCCTTCATGTTGCTCCTTCACACCAGGTCCCACGTCAAACTCCTTCATGACGCGTCGCCCATGCAGCGCCAAACCTCGTTCATCTCGCAACCTCGCGGTCACAGTTGGAGGTGGACGATACGCCCCGTCACCAAACGTGCTTGGGGATGGTTGATACCCCAGCATTGAGCATGCCTCGCACACCCACGTGGTCTGTGGTACGACCTTAAGTGGTGGCGTTACACACCAAATGTGCCACGCCTTCCCACATCCGTCACATACAATCATCTTGCTGTGTTCTCGGTCACCATTGCACCCTTGGCACCGCCACGCAGCCTTGAGTAGCGTGCCGTCAACGGTCCCGTCCAGGTCAGGCAAATGGCACGGCGCCATGTTCACCGCCTGCTCCACGATGGTTGCGCCATCGCGCCCTTCCAACACAAACACATCCTCACTGCGTGCCTCCTTGACTCGGAGCACCGTCCTCATTACCTTCGCTTCCAAACCTTTCGCATGAGCTCGCGCCACATAAACGAAGTCACCCACCTCAAACTTCCTGAGCTTACGCCAGTACGTACCGTCGCGTAGCTGTGCGTATCGTAACGAATCTCGGTGTTGCGCCACCTTCAAATTCGAATCGATGGTAGCCACCATCTTCTTCATGGCCACCGCACGCTTAAGCAAGCTGACGGCGGTCGCCTCAGTCGCTCGTCTCGCGTCATCTTCCTCCACTCCTTCATAGACCAACTCGTCGGCGAAGGCACCGCCGTGACCAATGGCCAACTGGGGCTCCGTGCCGTACACCACTTCGAACGGGCTCATACCAGATGACGCTTGCTTACTGCAGCGGTATCCGAGCACCACCCACATCAACAAGACGTCCCAGTCGCGGTGTTCCTCCGCGTCTACAGTAAGACGTTTCAAAGACTCCTTAACCGTCTGTACCACACGCTCCACTTGGCCATTGGCCTGAGGATGGTTGCGTGACGTTGTCCGGTGGTCGATGCACGCCTCCCTTAACAATTCCGCAAACTCTCCTCCCACGAACTCTTGTCCGTTGTCCGACGTCACTACGGCTGGAGCACCGTATCGACTCAAGACATGTTGCAAGAACGCATACGCAACATTAGAGGACGTCCTGTCGGGAGTGGGGACCGCGACAAGTTCTTTGCTGAATGCATCAATGAAGATTAAGATGTATTTGTTACCACGTTCAGTCTCATTGAACGGGCCAGCAAAATCAACATGCCACCTGAAGAACAATCCTTGAATTGGCAAGGATTGTAACTCCGTTCCACCTGCCTTGCGGTTCGGCCGTGCTTTCGCCAAATCGCAAGCCGCACACTTCCCAACCACTGTAGCCACTTGGCGATACATGCCGGGCCACCAATAATGTAGCTTGACCAGTTCGTACGTACGCCGTACTCCGAAGTGGCCTGTCTTACGGTGGTACAAGTCAATGACTTCTTCACGCTTGCCTGGCGGAGGCACTTCTCTTGGTCTCCGGCCGTCAGGCACAAACAAGAGCACCATCTCGCCGTCTCGTTGTTTAGTGGCATACGACCTCATGCGCCTTGCCACTCGGCTGCGCTTTGCGACGTCGGTAATCGCTCCAGCGCCACCTTCACGCATGGCTAGCATGAGTTCCTCATCCTCCCACGGGTCTGCGCTTGCAGCCGTGGAGGTGACTTCACTTGCTATTGCCGCCGCAACCTCAGCGTTGTTTTCTTCACGCCTTGGCACGAAGACACGGTACTCCGTGCCCGTCTCATATTGTTGCACCAAGAGTTCTGAGCCACCATCTATGGCATGGACGAACCTATCCCTCAACTCTTTGGGCCAACCTGGTAACCTTGTTTTGGTTACAGGTTGTTGACTCAAATTGCGCTTCTCGTGCTGGCATACGGCCGCAATAGCCTTGCCTTCCTCATCTTGCACTCGACAGCGCGCCCATCGAGCCATGCACTTTCGAGCTGCGGAAACCTCCGGGTTGGCGTCCACGTAGCCCAATCCCTTCTTGTCCAGCCGCTCCTTAACTCCTTCTTGGCCGCTAGGCATTGGGTTCCTCAGACACCAATCCCAATTGCAGACTAAAGACGCCACCGCCGCTCCATTGGGACGATTGCCTTGCCACGGCATGACGTTGCGTGACCACAGTTTTGCGGCCACCCCCACTTGCTGTGCTTCGGTGCCGGTGCTCCTCTCCCATTCATCTCTCGCTTCGCTGACTTCGCGGGCGAGCTGCAACATGTCTCGCATGCTAATCCCGTCAGCCACGTTGCGCGCAACCGCAGCCATCTGCCTGGCCGTTGCGTCACCTTTCCTCATGGAGGGTTCTTTGTTTTCTTGGTGTGCGGACGTGCCTCGCTCTGCCACGCTTGTCATCGCGTCACCTTCGTCGGCTAAGACAGCCGCAAGGAGGTCCATGCGTTCAACGTTGGTGATTACAGGGCGCCGGTTACAGCCCTCAATCCAACCATCCCACCAATTCCCTCTCGCATGTCGGGCATGCGTCTCGATTACCACTGCGGCGTTGGCGCTCGCTATTCGCTTCCACCACCGCGTGT
Organism: Pycnococcus provasolii; assembly: GCA_938743325.2. NCBI lineage: Eukaryota > Viridiplantae > Chlorophyta > Pseudoscourfieldiophyceae > Pseudoscourfieldiales > Pycnococcaceae > Pycnococcus > Pycnococcus provasolii. The sequence goes on from OW568866.1 coordinate 657,541, forward strand.
ATGCGTCGAGCTCCGCCTCGTCCGCCATCAAACCAGCCACCACCACTTCGGCGCCACAGGCCACCGCCCGTGTGCGCTCAACGAGTTCCGTGACGTTGGCGTTATTGTCTTGCCACGCTTGGCACCACAGTTGCTCGACGCCCGAATCAGTGCGTTGCGCCACCCATCCAGGTGGAAGCCTTGCGCGCACGTACTCGTCACGCATCTGCTCTCTCAGCTGGTACGTCTCCACAGAAACGCACATGTTCACTTGTAGTCCTGACTGCCACGCGGCGTGAACGCCTCGTCCGCACACGCCCGGTCCTTCAACCACCACTACAGGAGAACTCCATATTGCGTTGCCAACATGATCCGTTGACGGCAACAATTCGCCTCGCACGACATGTTTCAGCCGGCGCCTCCACTCCGTCAGCGGCGTTTCCACCGTCTCATCTTCTACGGCGTCATTGACCATAGCACACACTTCGTGGCTAACCTTGTCAGCGGGGCTCACGCACACGCTCGCGCGCATGGTGACCCTGAGCGGTGCTACTGCACCATAAGGTTCGCCCTTAATTAACGCGCCTGCCACTGCGCGCCCCACCTCTTCACCCTTTCCGTTCCCTACCGTACTCGCCATGTCCGGACTGGGATTGGGAATTGTGACGGGGACTCCGTCAAGATTGAGGTCACTTTGAGTTGCCTTGTTACCTGGGTTACGAGCAACTGCTGTGTACCACTCGGCATACTCTTCAGGCGTCGCAAGCCTCACTTGTCCGCCCAGGTTGCGTTCCTCCCCGTCATCCAACCTTGCTCCAGAGTTATCTTCCTCCGTTGCCAAGGGGAATCGCGAGGGCACGTCGGCATTAGCATGCGACGCTCCAGCCCTGTGAATGACCACCAAGTCATATTGTTCCACCATTAATGCCCACCTCGTGTGGTGTGCATTTTTCTTCTGAGAGGAGTCCATCAACCAAACTAACGGTTGGTGGTCCGTGATCAACTTGATATGCCTTCCCCAGATGTAGGGGTGAAACGTACGTAACGCCCACGTCACAGCGAGCAATTCGCCATAATACGATGGATACTTAGCTTCATGTACGTTTAGGCTACGCGAGATACACGCGCACAGCCTCTCCTTCCCGTCCGGTCCCACTTGAGCTAGCACGGCAGCTATGCCGTACGAACTAAAGTCGGTATAGACGTGCGTCTCCAGCTCATCGTCGAAGTGGAACAACCCTACGCCGGGCGTTGCCAACTTCTCTTTCAACTCGTCCAACTGGGCTTGGTGCCCGTCGGTCCACGCACCCTTCACCCATACTGCACCTTTCTTGAGCAATGGTCTCATTCCTTCAATCATTGCTGACGCATTAGGGATGAAAGACCGGTAGTAGGAGATTAGGCCGAGCTGTGACCTTAAGTCACTGGCACTCTCTGGCCTCCCCATACCTATAATCGCCTTGACCTTGGCCTCATCTGGCGTAACGCCGTTCCCACCCACCTTGTGTCCTAGGAACTCCACAGTCGCCAAACCGAACTTACTCTTGTCTGGGTGTAACCTCAAACCTGTGGCGTTACACATGGCGAACATACGTTCAAGTGCCTTCAAATGGTAACTCCACTCATCGTGGTGTACACACAGGTCATCTATGTAGCAGGTGGTTTCGTTGTCCAATCCCGCCACCGCCAGTTCTCGGTCCATTACCGTTTGGAACTTGGCAGCCGCGTTGACATAACCGAACGTCATCCGCTCCCATACATAGATTTTGCCTTTCCACCAAAACTGGGTAAGGTGTATGCTACCAGGGTCCATGGGAACCTGGTTGAAACCCTTCCGCAGGTCCACCGCGGTGATGTACTTCGCCGCTGAAAGGCGTGCGATCTGGTCATCGGCACGGTGCATACCCCGCCTGTCCCGTATGGTAATGGCGTTCACACTCCTCGAATCCGCACACACCCTACAATCCGTCCACTCTCCGGTCTTCGCATCTTTCTTAGCTGCGACCGTGGTGTTCATTGCGTGGAGCCCGTATTGGTGCTCTCCCAACTTATATTCCCGAATGTACCCCGCGTCCAGAAACGCTTGGTACCATTCATCCACCTTCTCTTGTTCCGCCTTGTTCAACCTCCTCTGGCGTTGGCGGGTTTCAACTGACGTGTCCGTTACATCTATTTTGAACGGTCCGTCAACCCCACTGTACCCTGGAATGTCGTCATTGCTCCACGCAAACGCTCCTTTATTCCTGTTCAACAGTTCCAACAATTCCACCTTTTGCTCCTCGGTCAATCGCGACGCTACCATCCATCCGTCTCGCGTCTCCACGCTCTCTTCCAGCCCGACGTCACCGTATGGTGTCATTGCGTCTATGAGCCGTGCTGGGCGCCTTGGCGCGACTTTTGTCTCGTCCGTCACTATGCAAATTGCCCTCAATTTGCGCCTGACGTGAGCTCCTCCAACTAGCGTCAGCGCTACCACGGTTGCCAGCCACATCTTGACTTCAAACAACACGAGCCACGCGAGCAGTACGGTTAGCACCGCGCCCGCCATCCACCCTCGCCGTGCCGGGCGCTTGGTATCCACCATTTTCTTCATCCTCCTGGCTTGGGACTTGTTCCACTTGATGCGCCGCGGTGGATGCGTCCAGCCATTCCTTCTCGCCTCGTCTTCGAACGTGCCTCCACCTGTACTCTCGGCCCACGTGGTCGCGTCTTCGTTGACGTTACTTGCGGACGTGCCCGTGCTGGGTGTGGACATTGCCACCGCCAGTACCCACAGCACTCCGAGCCACATTATCCATCTCTTCAAACCATAAACCCTTCGTGTTTTCCCCCCTTCCCTACTTCCCTCAGCCGATGGCGAGGTCTTTACGCTCGCAGCGCATCCACCAGTAGGCGCGCGAGCTCCTCGTTTCCCGAGCCATCCTGTGAGTTGTGTTCCGGCTCGTCGACTGCCGTGCAAGTTGCGTGGCTGCTGATTCGTACCGGCAACGTCGCCACCCTCGTCGTGCCCAAACCGTCAGGGTTCCAATACATGACCCCTTTCGCAGGTACCACGTACGCATTATAGGCGTAGTGGAACAACGTGGGTATGAGGCAATCAAATACCGCATTGTCCTCCGCCACCACCACTGAACATGGCATCCAGGTTTCGTTCTCCGTCCCGGGCGCCACTGCACACGTCATGCCCGCCTCAAGCGGTACTTCTTCGCCCTTCCCCTCTCCCATCGCTGTGGTGAGGTCGTGGGACAGAGTGGATACACCCCGTGGGAGTGCGCCTTCGAGTTTCTTCCACAAACTTGTGGTAATAACCCACACGTTACACCCGGTATCGGACAGCGGACGTCGCGCCCGTACCGACGCTTTCCCTAGGCGGAACTCAACCGTGCCCTCAGGGAGACGGTGTGGAGGCACCTTAATTTCGCCTTTGACAATTTGGCGCACCAATTCTGCAGCCGCCATTACCTTGGCATTCGTCTCCGGCGCCTCCGGTGTCTCTGTGGGTAACTCTTTCGTTGCGAGTGCACCCACTGACGCCTCATCCACGCCCACCACCTCGCTGTGGAGTTGTAAGCTCACCACTGCACGTACGCCATGCGCACGCACCGCTGCCAATTCCTTCACTATTGGTTGGCTCTGCGCTGGCTTCTCTCCTCGCGTGAGGAATGATTCAGGTAACGGCTGCGCGTTGACTCGGGAGTCCGCTGCGGCCGCCGTGCTGATCATAGGCTCGTCGTGCCCACCTGACACGCACACGCTAGCCGTCTTCCTACCTTGCGTGCCACCCTGGTGACCTTGCAAGTCGGCGTCAGCTAACGCCGCGGCAACGGCTGCCGCCACCGCCGCTTCTTCGTCCCTCTCAGCCAATGCGGCTGCCACAGCCGCATCGATACGCTGCTTGCGTCCCTCTTCCGCGGACGCCGTGGCGGCAATGCCAGGATTGCTTCCGACCGGGACAACCTTGCCCTCGGTGTCGAGCATGAGCCCTCCTGACATAGCTTTGTCCTTGGGAGTGTTACACATGTAACATTGAGTCTTTGACGCGAAATTCGCTCGGTTGCCTTTGGCTCGGCACCCTATGACTCCACATTCCCAATCACCTGGCCTTGGTACTTGACCTGTGGGCTGAGCACTTCCCCCTACGCGCCCCGTGGCTGCGTTCGGGTTCCACCTCCCACCTCCGACTGGTGCGGCCACCGCAGCCGTGTCAAGTTCCGCCACCGCCGCTACCCTGTTCCGCCGCGTAGTCTGTGACATGGCGTGCACCTGCTTGTGGACGGAGCAATTGCCATTGGTGTGTTTGCCCTCTGGGTGGAGTTCGCACGTTGCGTTTTCCCACGCCGTGTCGCCAAACTTTGGTTTCACGAGCGACTGGAGTTGTTTCACCAATTGGTATGGCGTGATGTTCACCTCCTCGCGACGAGCGCCACCTACGGCAGCTTCACTTCGGTTGAGCCTGTTCCACTTGATCTGGGCCTGCTTGGAGATGGCCCTTATTAACCCAATGGCTATGCCCTGTCGCGTTGTGAGCCGGCGCGTACGTGTCGCCATGGCAAACAGCTCAGGGTGTTCACCTTCCGCCTTAACTCGCCGCGCATTCTCTGTGAGCAAGTCCTGCACCTCCTCTGGTTGGAGTGTTACGTCGGACATGTCTGAATGCGCCTCGTCGTGTGTCGAGACGGCCTCCATCCCTTCGGAGCTCTTCACCCACTCCCGGAGGTACTGGTGAAGCTCTGAATGCTTAGTGTACGCGTCTACCACGACACGCTGGAGTTGCTCCATGTTGTACTCCGGCGCGACGCGTTCGACCTCCTGCTCCATCAACTTGGCCATGTGTTCAGGGCGGTCCTTCTTACCACTCACCTTAATCGTGTGAAGTTGGGAACTCTCTAACTTGTTACGCTTAGTAACAAATTCTTTACGTACGGCGTCGTCCCATTTAGTGAACAGTTCCGCCGCCGCTTTCGCCACTGCCTGCCTCTCGCTTCCCGTCTCGGCATCCTTGCTGGCGGCAAGCGCCTTCTTGAGCCAATCGGCGTCGTGCTGCGTGTCCTGCAGTAGTGTCCACGCCGGCGTGCCTTGAGCCGTGTTCGCCACCAAGAACGTCAACACCGTTTGGTAATTGGCGTTATGCAACTTCGGTTGATACAACTGTTGGAAGTTGGCCAACCACCTCGCCGCCTCCTCCGATGTCTCGGATCCCGTGAGCGGACTCAGGTGCGACGACCTGCTACCGCTCGCGTTTGCATCTCCACCGTCGCTCATCGCTGTCGGCTCTTCGGTACCCTCGCCGTCTACGCTTGGTGCCCCGTCAGTGACGTCGCGTCCCTCTTGCTCGTTGGAGATCTGTCTTTGACGACGTTGTGATCTCGTGAGCATGCACTGGGATCCTCCGAGTGTGGGCCGTGATCCTCGCCTGGCGCTGACCTACTACGCGTAAGCCGCAGCCTTAGGCCGTGGGGAACCTACTTTCTGCCTCCCCAACTGGTGATCTCACACGTGGATCTGAGGATCCCGGGGCCACCTGTCAGTTCCTTTTTTTTTGGAATCAACTCAGCCCGCTCCCTGTCAGGTTTAGGGTTAGGGTTGCGTTCGTAACCCTAACAGAAACCCTAATCAGAGACCCTAACGGTAACCCTAGTAGAAACCCTGACGGTAACCCTAGCAGAAACCCTAGTCAGAAACCCTGGTCAGAACCTTACTCAGTTGTCGGGACCTTGTCCCCCTTGTGTAGGTCTTAGGTGTACCCCCCCCCTTGTAGGTCTTAGGAGGGTCTTAGGTGTCCCCCTTCCCTGTAGGTCTTATGCTCAGGACCAACTGTGGATCCCCTCGTTACAAGCAAACGACAAAGGGTTTTCCACCCTTTTCTCAGTTCGGGTTTTGGAACGAGACAAGTGTCTTCAAGTTCGGGTTTTGGATTTATTCTAACGAGTTGCCTTCTCGGGTTTTATAGTGGAGGAGGCTTTGATAAAAGCCCCCGAGCCCGTTTTTTAACGAGGTTGGTTCGCCCACTTCCTCAGGGACCCCAACTAATTTATACACTAATTTATACGCGCGTGCGCGCCAACTGCTGCTGCGGTCGTTGTGGTCGTGTGGGATTCTCCTGCTGCTGCTGCTGCTGCTGCTGCTGCTGCTGCTGCTGCTGCTGCTGCTGCTGCTGCGCTCGTGGTCCCTTTGGGATCCTCCTGCTGCTGCTGCTGCTGCTGCTGCTGCGATCGTGGTCCCTTTGGGATCCTCCTCCTGCTGCTGCTGCTGCTGCTGCTGCTGCTGCGATCGTTGTCCCTTTGGGATTCCTCTCCTCCTGCTGCTGCTGCTGCTGCTGCTGCTGCTGCGATCGTGGTCCCTTTGGGATCCTCCTCCTGCTGCTGCTGCTGCTGCTGCTGCTGCTGCGATCGTGGTCCCTTTGGGATCCTCCTCCTGCTGCTGCTGCTGCTGCTGCTGCTGCGATCGTTGTCCCTTTGGGATTCCTCTCCTGCTGCTGCTGCTGCTGCTGCGATCGTGGTCCCTTTGGGATCCTCCTCCTCCTGCTGCTGCTGCTGCTGCTGCGATCGTTGTCCCTTTGGGATTCCTCTCCTGCTGCTGCTGCTGCGGTCGTGGTCCCTTTGGGATTCCCTGCTGCTGTTGCTGTTGCTGCTGCGATCGTGGTCCCTTTGGGATCCTCCTCCTCTCCTGCTGCTGCTGCGGTCGTTGTCCACGTTTTTGTGTAAAAAGAAATGTAACCCACGTCACACCACTCCACGTAATCCTCACACACACACACACACACAATCTCCCTCCACACCACCAGCGCCACCACCACCCCAGGCGTGCCCACGAGGCACGACCAGGCGACAACCGACAACCCTAGTTCTTTACCCTAACTCCACAAGGCCGGAGCCAAGTTACACACGTTAATAAGAACTCTCTCTCTCTCTCTCTTCACCGGTCAACAAGTGTACGCCACTGGTACGTACACAAAAACGCGTTGACAATGGCAGTAGGGAAACCCATACAACCACAGCTCACCACACACACAACCGGGGCCGCCTTGCAATAGGCAACCTCCAACCGGGGCCGCCTTGCAACGGGCAACCTCCACTCAGGGCACCTCACCTGTCCACATCACGTGACCTTGCAAGTCCCCATGAACAGCGGACAAAAATGACATTAATGTCATTTTTGTCCGCACTTCACGGGGACCAAGAAAATCCACATTAATGTGGATTTTCTTGCTGATACGTCATCCTGATAACGTATCCCCGAATCATCCACACTCACCCATATTTATCTTGAGGGGGCCCAAACCCTCACCAACTCTAGAAGGTTGGAGGCACTTATTCCACACACCACCCACCACGCCACCACACCACACCACTGCGCCACCACACCGCCATGCCGCGCGACATTTTCTCAGCTTTGCTTTGCGCAGGCTTGAGCACGTCGGCTTCCCAGTAAACCTTGCGAAGCTCCACCTCGAAGTCGTCTACAAAGACTCTTCCACTCGGCAGCCAACCCGTCGTCTTGTGTGGCAGGATGAGCGGATGAACGATTGGCGCGACGCTGTTCCGCACCTTCGCAGTGACGTCTTTTGCTTTGTCGATGAGGCTCGTGCCAAGCTTAACCTGAGCTGCTTCGTCGACACTAGCAGGCGTGCGTTCGGCAATGGACTCAGCCATGGTATGCTTGGCCCCCCACGTGAGCTCCTTGTGAATGAGCTCAACGGAGGCAGCATAGTTTTCGTACGTCCAGACAGCTCGTTGCTTCTCCGTAGAGATTTGCTGCCGCTCTGAGGCCGCGTAGGACGCAACGCACGCTGCGAGCGACTCGTGCAGCTCGAAGTTCCAGGCCCTCTTGCGTTGTGGCTGCTGTGACGCCAGTGACATGACGGAAGTGTACAGCTTCTATCGATATCTGTCAGTCTTCTTCTCGTCTCCCTAGTCAACCCTACGTAGTCCGGCTGTCCGGTGGTTCGTCTTCCGGGCGTTTTCCCCTTTTCTCCCGAGGGGGGGAAACAGGGCCTGTTTTCTCCCATTCCCGGAATCGGAGAAAACTTTTTTTCCCCGATGGGCCTCTTTCTCCTTGATTTGCCCAGGGGCATGGGAAACCTTCCCCGGGAAAACCTCCTCCTTTTCCCCTTTTCCCTGGTATTGCCCCGGGCCTAAGGCCCAAAGGTTTTGTTTTTGTTGACTGTTGACTGGAAAGTTCGTGTTTTTGTTTTTTTGACTTTTTTTCTTTCCGAATTCCGTCCGCTTAAGGCGTCATTTGTTTTTATTTTCAACTTCTGAACATATTTATGGGGAAACGTATGTCTGCGTCTGCGTCTGCGTGTATGTCTGTATGGCGGCGGCGTTGTTCGGTGGTTAAGCCGCCGGTTCATAAGGAGGCAACACGACTTAAGGGCAGCGTTAAGGTGGCCCTTAAGAACCTTTTCAAAAAAAGGCACGCCCTTCGAGCCGCCTCACTCACCTTCAGGAGTCAACGCTTCGTTTCGCTCAACTTCGCGCTGAGTGTCGTCTTCTTCATATTCCTGTGCCTAGCCCCTGTGGAGCTCGTTTCCGCTCAAACGACCACGACCGCCACCACAGCTGCAGCGACGGCGACGACCACAGCTGCACCAACTGTCGTGTACCAGTACCTGCCCTACCCCAATTGGACGCTCCCCAACGCGACGTCAAGCTCAAACGATGTTTCGACCACGCAGATGTTCGCAAACGCGGGAGGGGGCGCGTTGGGCATGCTCGTCATGGGAGCGGGAGGCGGCGCATTATTGAAACTTAGGCAAGGTGCCGCGGACGCGCAGAAGGCAAAAGACGACCTCGCAAAGCAGCTGCCGAAGAAGAAAAGCGCTTTCGAAAAGACGCAGAAAAAGTGGACGGCGAAACTAGAAGAAATTGCAAAGAAAAAGAAGAGCTTAGTGTCCAAGCAAGCAACGGAGTACGCGAAGCTAGAGGTGGAGACTGCCGAGGTGGTTCAAAGCGTGCAAGCGGCACAGGCAAATGGCGTGCCGCTTAGCGCACCCGAGGCGGAGCGTGTTAAGAAAATTTTTCCCTCCGCGGCGTCCACGATACTCAACGTCGACGCGACGGAAGCAGATCGCGTTGAGGCTGCCCAGGATGCTGCGGAGCTTAAGAAAATGCGTCTCGACCGCAAGCTGCGAGACGAGAGTGCCGCAGTGGATGCCGAGTGGGCGACCGCGAAGCAGGGCATGTCCGAGGAACTGGGAGACCATCACGACGACGTCGCCGAGATGGCGGCCGACTTACCAGCGCCCGTGGGCCCAACGCTCGCTGCCCAAGCACGCAACCTCAAGACCCAGATGCAGTCAGCTATCCAGGCAGCACCTGTTGGTTCTCCTCCAGCGCTGAGCAACCCAGCAGACGCACTGGCGTCTCTCGCTGGCGGAGGTGGAGCTGGTGCAGGTGGTGGCATGCTCGCGAGCTTGATGCCCGGAGCAGCTGGCGGCATGGCCGCAGGAGGAGCGGCTGGAGCAGCGGCTGGCGGCCCTGGTATGATGGGCAGGCTCATGGGATTAGGGCAAGGTGCGCCAAAGGGTGGTAATGCACAGCAGAAAGGTGGTGGCATGCTCGCATCGATGATGGGTGGCGGAGCTGCTGCCGGTGCGGGCGGAGCTCCACCACAAGGTGGTGGCATGCTCGCATCGATGATGGGTGGCGGAGCTGCTGCCGGAGCGGGCGGAGCTCCACCACAAGGTGGTGGCATGCTCGCATCGATGATGGGTGGCGGAGGTCCCGCCGCCGGTGCGGGCGGAGCTCCACCACAAGGTGGTGGCATGCTCGCATCGATGATGGGTGGCGGAGCTGCTGCCGGAGCGGGCGGAGCTCCACCACAAGGTGGTGGCATGCTCGCATCGATGATGGGTGGCGGAGGTCCCGCTGCCGGTGCGGGCGGAGCTCCACCACAAGGTGGTGGCATGCTGGCATCGATGATGGGAGGCGGAGGTCCCGCCGCCGGTGCGGGCGGAGCTCCACCACAAGGTGGTGGCATGCTGGCATCGATGATGGGTGGCGGAGGTCCCGCCGCCGGTGCGGGCGGAGCTCCACCACAAGGTGGTGGCATGCTGGCATCGATGATGGGTGGCGGAGGTCCCGCTGCCGGGATGAGCGGAGGAGGTATGCTTCCCGCAGACATGGGTGCAGGAATGTACGCACCAGATGAGGAGATGGGCGCTGCAATGCCACCGCTCGCAGGAAATCAAGTGGCGCCCGAGGGCATGGCCGCAGCCGCGATGGGAGGTGCAGGTGCCCCGTCAACCGGCATCTTCAAGAAGCGCCGAAAAAAGAAGGGAGCGGTTGAAGGTGCTCCCGTGGAAATGCCGACAGCAGCTGAGATGATGGCATAGTTTGACGGTTACTGCATGCAGACCTGAAAATGGTTTGTCAGTTGTGACGATACGAGTCGTAACATGTCATTTCTTTCGAACTACAGTAAAGGTAATAATCCCCATCAAAATTGATCGAAATCCCACGCTTCAATAGTCATCCTTCGCCGAGAGTCTTCCGTGAGGTGACCTTTCTATGTTCGCTGTCTTTTCTCCCTACAATATTCCACTTGCTTGTGATATCTTCCCAATCGAACTTCGCGGTTGGATGGTACCCCTTTTCCGACTTGTGCTTCTCCACCGCTTCCTTCTCAGCTTTTTCGAGAGCCTCCTGGATGTCTGGCGGGACCTCTGTGCGGTCGCCGCGCAAGACGCCGTCGGTGATGAAACCTATATGCAATGCCGCACCGAATTTCTCGAAACGATCGATGCTCGATCCCATAATGGGCACACCTTCCTCGCGCAGCATGCCCCTGTATTTAGTGATTCCGCCAAAATCATGAAAGCGTCGCGCAATATCGTCGTAGCCATCCTTTAACTTTCTCCCGACTGAATCTGGATCGCTGACTGACATGTCCTCTTCGACGAGTCCGTCCATTTGCGCAAGCGCGTTGCAAATCTTCACTTGGAATATCTTCGACGTATGCAGCTCGGAGACGCAGATGCTGTGGTCCTCGGGCGGCAGTCCTTCGGAGATGACCTCTATGCGGTGGCAGGAACAATCTTGCGTGGCGAGCGGCATGACGCGGGTAGCAATGGGCTCAGACCACCCCATTTCGCCGGTGGAGTCGAAAATGACCATGTACAACGCATTCATCGCGTCATCTTCGATCAAATTTGAGGATATGGCGAAGAGTGTTGGGCAGCCCACGCCGCCTTTGAAACCTTTGATAGCTGTCTTGCTGCTTCCACACGTCACGAGTGAGCCTCCGAAGACGATATTCACATCTTCCACCATGTGGAATACCACGTGAATGAATCTCGCAGTATGCATCCAGGGCGGTATGGGGAACTCGTACCGCGTGCGTGTGCCCTTTTCAGGGCATATTCGGACGAGGCCGCCCTGCGCACCTAGCAGCGAGCACCAGATACCGCCGTCAGGTGCTACAGCCACAGCTGGTCCCGTCACCTGCATGGAGCACTTCATTTGTGACCCTACGTGCGGATGTGGAATTTCCATCTGATAGCACGCATCGGCGGGTGGTTTCGACTCTTGTATTCGCATGATGGTTTTCGACGTATCCTGCGCAACCCAGCAGTTGGCTTCGTGATCAACTGCCACCATAGGAGGGCTCGGGAGCGTCTCGTAAAGAGAGCCGCCGCACTCGGGATGGGAGGGGTCGTACTCGTCTGGCTTGACGCGCCACACCGCGTATCCCTCCGGTGGTGGGCTGTCGTACCCGAGCCCAGCGAGCGTGTCCATGCGCTTGCGCAGAGCCTTGGCGTCGCAGCACACGCGCTCCTTCGCCAACGCGAAGCCGCGCTTTCCGCTGAGTTCTGCAACACCCGGCACGTGCCCCGGATGGCAACCCTGCGACCCCTTGAGCGCGACCCACACGTTACCCGTTCGCGGGCACTCGCGCACGCAGTGCGGCCCGCCGACGAGCACAGCTGTTTTGTCTTTGCGGACGAGCATCGTGGGCACCTTCATCACCTTTCTAACCTTCATGGTGGCACCCTCGACGAGCAGAATGGTGTTGGCCGACTGAAGGCTGAGCCACAAGCACCCTGGGTTCGCTGGGCTGAGAGAGAGGTTGTGCAAGCCGCTGATGCCGTCGCCACTGTCTTTGTCGACGGGCCCAACTCTCCACGCGTCCTGGTCGTCCAGTAACATTCCGTTTGCTCCAACAGGAATGCGCACTAATACGGAGTTGCTCATCTGGCTGATGAACAGGCACCGGCTGACCGGTTCGTAGCACATTTCGTGCGTTTGGTCGCTAAACGGCAGCCTCACCTCCTTCATTTCCACCTCGAGCTGTTCGCTGAGCACAGGGTCGAAGTACCTGAATTCCGGCGGCTGGTGTTGGAATGCGTTCATTCTCCAGAGTGCCTGGTTCATCGCGTTTACGCCTTTGAGTTCCCCGAGTGCCCGTTCCCCTGCGGGGTTGACAAGAAGTTTGATTTTCGCACGTAACGCGTCGTTTTCACGCTGAAGACTGGAAAGACTCGCTGAATCACCACCACCACCACCACCACCACCATCGCCAGAAGAAGATGCCGCCATAACTTCCTCCCAGGCCTTAAGTTCTTGAGTTTTTCCTCCTCCTCCTCTTCTTCTTCTCCGAGCTTCCAAAACATAGAAGTTGACACTTAGGAGACCTGCTCCCACTAGAGCACTGAGCAAGCACGGAACCCACTCGTGACCCATGACTTGATTGTACACACGTGTACAGTACGACAGTTGTGGGCAAGAATGACTCCCTTAAGCTTAAACAAGGGGGGTTGTGTGTGCCCAACTAGAAACTGAAGATTAGGGCGAGCCGATTCGGGTTCGGGTTTCCGTTCGGGTTCGGGTTCGGGTTAGGGTTAGGGCTACTAGGGCAACGAAGGGGTCCAACAACGTGGTCCAACATACCTTACGATAGGTGTTCGGGTTCGGGTTAGGGTTAGGGTTACCCCGGGGTCGCCGGGGTGGCCCCGGGGGATCCCTCGAGGGTATCTCCCCCTGCCGGTATCTCCCTCTTTCCCTTTCCGTCACACAGTCGTCCCCTTTGCCTGTCATGCCATGGCGTCTTTTTCTTTGGTGCCTGTAGGTATTATCACTGGACTACGATAGTGAGTGAGTGACTCGTAGTAGTACTGGGTCACTCGCCTTGTGTTTCTCTCTGGTGGTGTTTTCTTGTGTGGTCTTGTCCAGGACCAGATGTGTCCTAGGCAGTGTGGTCGTCGGCGTCATCAGTTTCACTGTGTTTCTCACGACGTGTGTCGTCAGTCCGCTTTGTCGTCGTGTCGTTTGATTCCTACCTATCGTTGTAGAGGTGAGTGAATACCACGTGTACTTCTCGTATATTTGTGTCTTGTGTTTGGTTTTTGTCACCAGTGCAGCACTCTTGTGGGTTCGCTGATGTCGCATAACAGAGGAGGAGCAGGAGGAGGTGCCATGCTCTCTTCCTTTCTTGCGTGGCTTCGTGTCGTCGTTCTCGTCGCGGTGATTGGCATGCCAGCACGCGCACAGCAAAATGAAATCAACGCGTCACCAGAACAAACAACGGAACAGCAAGGTTTGGACCCAAACCCATTGCGACGCACGACGCTCACAGGATCGCCGTGCGTCTTCCCCGTCGTCAGCGAAGGGGCGGTGCAGACAGACTGCTTCACGTGGCAAGGCCAACAGGAAATGTGCTATGATGGGACGACGATGGTCGCTTGCGCACCGCTAACCACGACGACGGAAGCGGATGAAGAAACACGCCAGGCTTGGCGAATTCTACCCGGGCCTGCACCGCCCGTGTTTGGGCGCGCACGCAACCGGCGCGAGGAACGGCGCGAGCAGCAGCTGAATCGCCTCGACGAGGAAAATAGGGCGAGGGCGGCGAGATTCGGAAGACCACTTCTTCCGACGAACGAAACACGACGCGCGCAGTGTGACCCGTGGAAGCCACCCCTCGGATTCAACTCTATCAAGGAGTTCTGCGACCACATGCTCACCGTTCCGTTGACGACGCTCGATCAAACGTACGCCAACGCCTACCCTCTCACCAAGGAAGTTCCCACAGGATGTTACGTCGGCTGCCCAGTTGGCGCAAGCCCACAGACGCTCGAGGCTATCGCTCAGCCTTGGTACGGCAAGTGCTTCTGGCCGAACGAGGGCGTGGTCACGAATGTCATCCAGCATCCAGTGCTTGGCGACATGCACGCGTTCAAGGGAGACGTGTCAGTGGGTAATAGCTGGAGCGTACCGTTTGGAGGGGGCAATACGCAAGCGTGGGTCATCGACTACTCAAACACGCCCGTGCGTCTCTTCACGGGCTTGCGCAACTTCCGCCAGTTTCGCGACGAGTTTCGTTTCGTGGAGCCAGGCATGATTTTGGGCAAGATGTACGCGCTGCCGTTTACGGAACGAAATCCGCTGCCCATACGGATGTTCACCGCCGTATTCTTTGCGCTTTTCGAGGTTTGTACCGAGTCGCCTTCGCTGGAGGATGCGGCGGTGCCTGAGCTTATCCGAAACATGCAGGCGACGGTCGTCTAAGTCGACGACCTTGTTGTCGTGTTGTGCGCTGGTTGTGTGGGCTTTGGGAAGGTAAAAAAAAGCATTTCACTTTTTGTTTTTCTGAAGAGGAGGATGTCTCATATTATATTTTGAAGCGTAGTTCTTCTAGCCTTGCTCTTGCGCCCTCTGCACCTCCATCTTCTTGACGCGGCGCAGATATTCGCGGTACTGGCACACCTCGAATTCGTGCCTTTCGTGCTTGCACGTCCCAGGCCACCAGAAATTTTTCACGCGACACTAGATAGAATAATAATAATATCGTTTATCATTTGTTTCGTGTGTGTGTGTGTGTGTGTGTGTGATTCAAGTCAGCGCAAGTCACCAAAACATCTATGAACTTCTTTAGTAGTTCATAAGGTTTATGTTTCAAAGAAGGAGCACACCCAAAGAAGGAGCACACCACCGACACACCAACAACAAAGAAGATATATTAACGCCGCAAAGAACCACATCCGCGCTCCAAGGAGCTATCGAAGCACCCCTTGCTTGCCTGTCTTCCATATATGACGTCGCCCAAGTGACCCATCACCTCACAAACGCTCCCCTGAACCCAGAACTGAAAACTGAAAGCTGATAGAGGAGATGAACACCAGTAAGGAGTGCCACAAAGAAAGAATAGAATAGACGACACAGTGACGAAGAAACAAACGAAATAAAAATAAGAAAACAAGACAATGAAGTCCCTGAAGTCGTACCTCGTTGAGTGGTATGAGTAGGTGCGCGCAGTAGTCTCGGTACTGCAGCGGAATTTTGTGTTGTTGCAGCTGCTCTTGTGTCGCCTGCATCGGAGGCGGGTCGAGAGATAACGAAGGAAGCTTCGCGGCTTGACGGCGCGCGTGGTCACCCACGGACGCCATGGTAAAACTTTACTTACGGGGGAGGAGAATAGGGCAGCCGGCCAAAACCAACAAACCCTCCTTCCCCCTGAAGGAACTCCCTGAGAGTGAAGGCTGAAAACAACTCCAAGCAAGAAAGTTCGGGGTTTACCTTTAGGGGTTTAGGGTAGGGGTTTAGGGTTAGGGGTTTAGGGTTAGGGGTTACCTACAGCTACAGGTAGTGATTTTCTACCTAGTTTTTCTTGGGGTTTCACTTTTGTTTTGTGTTGTTTTGGAATTTGGATGATGACGATGTACGGCATAGCCATCGTGCAGGTGCTGTACGGTGTACTCATTGGCGACGCGCTCTCAATGCCCGTGCACTGGTACTACAACGTCGCTGACATTTACCGGGACTTTCCCCCAGCAGGGATCACTGGTTTGCAGTACGAAGCGCCCAAGTCCACCCACCCAGGCGCTTTCATGGACCGATCGTCAACCGGCGCGCAAGGACGCGGCACGCACGTCGGCGACGTCATCGGACGCGTCATCAACCACGGCAAGAAATCCAAATGGGCCATGAAGGGAACGCACTACCACGACGCCATGCTCGCGGGAGAGAATACGCTCAACGCTCTCTGTGCTCGCGTTCTCACGCGAACACTCGCGGAGAACGACGGACCACCGCAGTACGACGTTGACGCGTGGCTTGATGCATACGTAACGTTCATGACGACGCCAGGAAGCCACAACGATACGTACGCAGAGAGCTACCATCGGCACTTCTTTGCGAACTACGACAGCGGCGTTCCGCCTCGCGAGTGCGCGACGAATGGTCGCGTGAAAGACCATAACTTCGTGACCATCGGCGCCCTCGTCTCCACACCCGTTGTGGTATTAACCGCTGCCAATGCCGATGAGTCGGAAGCTGTACGCCTCGCCGTGCAACATGCGAGAAGCACGCACGGCGTCGCGGAGCTAGATGTGCACGTCACGCGATATGCCAAAGCTTTACACCGCGTGCTTCGTGGGGCGTCGCTGAAACGGGTGGCGGAGAAGTTTGCCGCAGAGTACGGCGTGGACGTCGCATCGTTGATTGACACGCCAGACTCAGAGGTCGTGGCGATGCTTGGTCCACAGTGCTACCTTGACGGTGCGTTGCCAATTGTGTTTTACCTCGCGAGCAAATATGCCGACGATCCCGTCGCTGGTCTATTGGCGAACACCAATAGTGGAGGCGAGAATGCTCACCGTGGGTCGGTTCTAGGTGCACTCTTGGGAGCGCAGTCTTCCACGTCATGGCCGACAACTTGGAAGGTCGGCTTGCACGACCAGCCTGCGATTGACGACGAGATTCGACGCTTCGCAAGAAGCCTCGTCGACAACGAGCTGTAACGAAGTGTTCCCATATGTAATTTACAACTAGGTAATTTACGACAGATGTTCAAATCGCAGAAACAATCCATTCACTCAGTTCTTGTCGTCGAGAAGCACGGCGCGTTTTCTGTAGGCACGGCGTTTGGTACGTAACCATAGTCGTTGATTTGCAAGGCGAGCACCACCACGCCAGCGAGGCCCACTGTCCACGCAAGTCCTTCGGCAAGGCCAAGCACACCACCTGGCCCGTTGGGAACCCCTCGTCCAGTTTTGACTTTCGATGTGATGGAAGTGACGAGCAGTGCTGTCACTGCGAGATAACTGATGCCCTCCGCGGCGCCAATAAGGCCTCCAGGCCCAGGAGGAAGTCCGCATCCGGTTGTCTTGAGCGTGGCGATTGAGACTGCCGTAATGCCACACGCCGCTGTTCCACCGAGCCCTCCTAGAGCTTGGTTCCGCTCCGAAGAAGTTCCAGTTGTGATGGCTTCGATAGCTTGGTTAAAATCAAGCTGAGCGAGGTCGTCACGCAGATTCGCTCGAGTTCGGGTTGGCATCGTCACGGTGCGGAGCTGGTACCGGTACCCTCCCCACGCAGCATTCATGCGGTTGGAGAGCACTTTCGTCGTCGGCGGCGGCCTCGGCGCCATCACGACGTTTTTTGTTTGTTTGGTGACGAAGTGAAGAGTAGGATGGAAACGCTGGGCAGCAGCTCCAATGGGGGGAGCGTTCTGGGTTAGGGTTAGGGTTAGGGCTAGGGCTAGTCGGCGGAATATAGAGCACGACGTTTCTGGGAGATACGAATGAAAAGATTAACAAACAAACGTGTTTTACATCAAACCATCCCTCACAGTCTTAGTCGATTGCTCCAACAGTCGCGCAATCGCAAAAAGATGGTCCGTTCGTTCCTGAGTCACCGGTGGTGTACTCTCCGTCGCCACCTGCTCCGCCGCCTGCTCTTCTTCTTCCGGCACGCCCTCCGCCACGATGCGCTCCAATCTGTCAAGAAGTCCTCTCGGCAAATTCGAGCAAGCCAGCGATCAGGCTCAGCACGCTCAGCACTGTGCCAATCTTCACCAGACGGCTCTGCTGGCGCTCGACGCGGATGGAAACCTTCGTGTTTAAAAGGTTCGTCGCACGGCTAATGCTCGAGGTCGTCGACGTCAACTGGCGAATTGTCACACCATATGTTCTTAGAGCAGGCTCGAGGCGCCTGAGCACAACACCTGCGAGGTTGCGCGTTCCGTACCCGCCGCCGTGTGTGATTTGTAGGCGAGCCATGCGACCCTTCACAACCTCACCGTACGCAAGAGCAGCCTCAAGACGGTTGCGTGCGATCGCGCCGAGCTCCTCACACTCGCCGCTGAGCGCGACCAGATCAGCAAGCAACAATCTGTCGCTTCCTTCGACGCTCTCGGCGTCAGGATCGCCATCATCGGACGAACCATCTGGGATTGTCGTACGTGTTAGTGATCTGGCCACCGCGGCGGAGAGCGATTTGTCCATTTCGCGTAAACGCCTCTGCAGCACCTTGGCATCCTCCAGTGGAAGGAGTGCTAGAAGCCTGTATTGTTCCATCTTTTGTGTGAATATGTGTTAGTGCGTTGTTCTTGCATGCGCCAAGGGTCGATACAAAATTGTCGGAGAGATGTAGTACTTAGACTTACCTCCAAAAATCGTTGAATCATGCGCGCCTGCGCGTCGCCAAAAATCTCGGGAACGATTTCGGATCCCACAGTTGAAGTGCCACAGCTATGTATGCAAACCACATTCAACGCGCCATAGGCGTCAACATTGTAGTCCGTCACAAATTGAATGCCTGTACCATCGCCAGTCATGCCGCACATGAGACCGCCGTCAGGAAAGACGCACGTTTCAAGGAAATGCTGGCTCGTGGTGCAGTCGGCATTCCTCGATATGTTCAGCACGTCGTTCCGAGACACTACAGCAAGGTTTGCGAATAGGAGAATCTCGCCAGGAAGCTCGGCGAGAAAACGTGGTCCGAGCCGATCCAGAATTTCACCCGTCGACGGGCTTAGCGTTCGTCCTTCAGGCGCCGAGTTGGGAATGCACATTGTGAGCGCGCTGGCTTCGGTGAACTGTTGGAAGCGTACAGTGGCTGCAGTACCATCTTGAAGCTGTAAGCTGCCAAGGAAGTCCCTGCATCTCAGACTTCTGTCGTTGCACTCGCGCAGTAGGGCGGCAGCCGAGGCAGTATCGAGCTGCGTGCTCTCATAGTCGAGCATACCACGGATTTCGCACATGCCTACTCCACAGTCCACATCCTTCTCAGCAGCCAACGACAACGACAAGAAGTGCGCGAGGTCGTCTCGGAGCACGTGGTCAGCGGTGTCTCCCTCCACTTGGAAGAGCGGTCTTCCGAACGTCTCTCGCATCGGCCATGGTACACCAGGGGCCACTCTGCGATCTCTGCGAACGTAGACGACGTGCACGACTGTGCACGGCGCCTCCATGCTGAGGTATCCTCTCGCGAGCGTTTCAGAAGCAAGTCGTCGTCTCAGCGCGAGAGATGCTTGATCTGAGACAGAAGACAAGTCTAAAGTAGAGAAGTCTGAGACAGAAGCGTCTGGCGCCGAGGCAGAGGAGGAGGAACAAATCAAAGAAGAACGTTCACCAGAAGAAGACGACGAAGAAGAAGCTCTCCAACAACAACTACCACTTTCCCCAACCACCTGATGCTGATGCTGCTGATGCTGATGACCCACAACACCACCAGGCCGCATCACAACTCCATGACGACGAACGAGTACCCTACGACGACTATCAACAGCCCTGAAGAAGCCAACACCACCACCACCACCACCACCACCACCACCACCACCACCAGCACCAATGTAACCACACCAACCAGCACCAACACCACCGCGCACGGACATACAGCTTCGACGAGGAGAAGGAGAAGACAGCTTGGACGACATTGGAGCACGTTGACTTTTTGTCGACTTTGGGTTTCGAATTGTCGGAGGGGAGACAAATCGCAAAAAAAAAACTCTTCGTTCCTTCGGCTCGGCGGACGGGACGGAAAATATCTTTCCAAAAGCGGGGCCGGGGCTCCTCGGCCACCCGTCCTTCCTAACCTCCTTGGTGGTGGACGATGGCGCTGACGTGCGTGTGGTGGACGGACGCCACCGTCGCCGTCGCCATCATGATGGGCGCATTCACGTATGTCATGTAAGATGAGTGGACATGACGATGAACAATGACGACGTCGCCTCACTGCGATTGGCCCGACCAGCATTTGCACAACCTTACGGCCCCCAGCGAGCAGCAATCGCTCGGGAGTTCTGGCTTATCGTCCGGGCGGTAATGCTCCCACCATTGCAGATCTTCCTCGCTCAGCTGACGCGAATCGGTACTCCAAACCTCCGCCTGCTTGCTCAAGAGTAGTAGTAGCACCTTAGACGACCAGCGCTCCTCAATGCGCACTTCCCGAGTCCAGTAAACCGCGATGCATTTGAGCGCTGACATACGAGCCATAATCATCTGCAGATTGCGCAGGTTGTGCAGGACAACTACGCGAGTAGATTCCTTCTCCCGTGCCCTGCTTGGCGTCTTGCCATACGTCGTGAAGATTGCGATAGACATTATCACACCAGAGCAGCAGAAGGTCCACGTCGAGAATGCCTTCAGCATGACGGAAGTCCTTCCAATTTTCCACCACATCCATGTGCCAGACGGACCTCCCAACCGGGCCGGAACTACGATAGGTCCCGGAACTTACCGCCGCGACCACTGGCAAAGGACCTAGAATGTATCCCCGAAGTGGGTACCATTCCACGACCCCGGACCCCGGGTGGCGGCGGCGGCTTTTCTTGGTTTCATTTTCCTGTCATCGCCATTTGGCATCGCGGAACGATGGCGGGTGGTGGTGACGACGACAATACGGACAATACGGACTCGCGCGAAGAAGTTGCTTTGAAGTCATCGTCAAAGTCGAAGAAGTCTTCCTCATCAGGAGGAGTTCCCGTTCCCCAATTTGGCACGTCTTTGCTGAAAACTGACGCTCATACCGTCTTCGTATCGAACATCGCATACTCAGCATCAGCCGACGACCTCTCCTCCTTGTTCTCCACCAATGTCGGACCCGTGAAAAAAGCGTTCCTTGTCACGCACGGGAAACATCAAGGTGGTAATGAAGCGTCTCATGGTGGTAATGAAAAGGCAAGTCAAGCGCCACACAAGGGTGTGGGTTTTGTGACATTCGCACTTGCGGAACACGCAACGTTAGCGGCGGAGACCATGCACGGCACTGTGCTCCACGGACGACGCATTCGTGTCAACCTCTCGTCGACGTCGCGCGCGCCGCTCACAGCACGTCAGGCTGATGCAGATGCAGCGAAGGGAGAAAACGACCAAAACGACCAAGAAGGAGAAGAACAACAACAGCGACACGAAACAAACTCTTCAAAGACTTTTCAAAAACAAGAAGAGAAGGAGGCAATCAAGCAGTTGCCACGAGCGCGCGAACTGCGTCCACCTACAGACCCTGCGGAGTCGCAGCGAGGCGCAAGGACACTCGTCTTGGGTGGATTTGGAACGAACGCGAAGATGCGCAACGCCGCCATGGCGCGTGCGAAGGCTCTGGATGGATTCGCGGAGTGGACGCACCCGCTCTCAGAGAAGGATCATTCGCAGGCGAGAGCTGCGCCGGACGGGTGCCCTTACGCGAACGAACAAGACGGGGTTGCGCTCGCCGTCTTCAAGGATGTTCCTGCGGCACTCTCTGCAGTCAAAGCGCTGCATCTCACGCCTCTAGGAACGGGAAAGGCATCCAAGGCGTCGAAAGACGCGGGCGCCGTGCTGTGGGCGCGGCAGCTCGGCGGCGAGGGGAAAAGGTGGCGTGAGTGGCGTCTCATTGTACGCAACATCACATGGAAGCTCTCCGCCAGCGGTGTAGCGGATGCAATCAAGGATCACCTCAAGGAGGGAAAAGGCCACAGACCATGGCCATGGCGTATCGATGTGCCCACGCAGCAGACGGAGGCTACGACCCGATCTTATCGAGGAAAGGCGCCGTCGGATGGCCCTCGAATTCGAGGCTTCGCTTTCGTCGCATTCACGACAAAGGTGGATGCAACGCGCGCTCTCGAGAGCCTCAACGGAGGAAGCATTGGCGGCCGGCCCGTTGCTGCTGACTGGGCAGTGGGAAAGGAAGTGTACGAAAAGTCGGTCGCCGACGGATCCTCAAAGCCAGCACAGTTACCGCATGCCGCGGCGGACGAGCCAGCACCGTTGACTCGAGACGGCGATGTTATGGAGTACGAAGAGCAGGATGGAGACGGCGATGGCAGCGATAAGGACATCAACTTCGACGACGACGACGACGACGACGACGACCTCATGAGTCAAGAAGAAGACGAAGAGGAAGAAGTCGTACCAAATGAGAACAACATTGCAAGCGAACGCACGCGCGTTCGATCAGCACTCGATTCTTTTCTCGACGACGCGGAACATCGTGAGGCAGACGGCAAGGGCCAAAAGGACAAGGCCCAGGAGAAAGGAGAGGAGGGCAAGCAACCAGCTGTGGACAAGACGGAAGATAACGAGGAGGATGTGCTTGCTCGTACCCTGTTTGTGCGCGGCGTCCCATCAACGGCACAGCGATATGCACTTCGCCAGGTGCTGGAAGCTGCCGCTGCGGCGGGAGCAAGCATCGCTTCAGGATCATCTGCCGACGCTGCATCCGCTGCTGCCGCACTTGTGCGTGCATCCCCGTCATCGGCAAAGAAGGCTTGGCGCGTGTCTTCGGTGCGCGTTGTTGGCGGGCAGGGTGGAAGCACGGCATTTGCTGAATTCGCAGATCCGAGAGGTGCGGAGTGGGCGCTCCGTGCACCATCCAAAGAGAAGAGACTTGGGTCAGTGCAGCTGCAGCTTGCTCGAGCTCTTAGTGGGAACGATTCACGTCGTCTCGCTTCCCGACGTGCTGCGGCGTCAGGCGCAGCGAAGGGAGGCATACCAGTGGACGTGGATGCAAGCTACCTTGATCCGACAGACCGCCGGCGGATGAAGCTTCTCGAGGAAGGTGTCGTCTCGCGAGGCATGCCTGCCGCTGAGGGGGTTTGCGACCACGACCTGGCGCTTCGTGAGCGTCTGGAGGAGGAGAAGAAACTCAAGTTGCGTTCACCGTACTTCCGCGTGAGTGATCGGCGCCTTGCGGTTCACAACATTCCGAAGGACATGACAAAGACCGAGATCCGCCGCCTGTTTCTGAAAGCAGTATCGGAGCGCGCCAAGCAGCAGACGCCGGAGGTGGTGCAGGTGTCGCTTTTGCAGGAAAAGAAGGAGGATGGAACGCTCGGTAAGTCAATGGGTCGCGGTTTCGTCGAATTCAAGGAACACCAGCATGCCATGGCTGCACTGCGCGAGCTCAACAACAATCCTGAGGGATGGGCTCTGCTTGGCGGGCTTAAGACGAGTGCGTTGAAAAAATTGGAACGGAGACCGATCGTGGGATTCGCCGTCGATGATGTGCGAAAGCTACAAGTTCAGGCAAAACGCGCGGAGCGTGGGGCGTCGCGTGGGGCGTCGCGTGGCGTCGCTGGCGGGACGCAGGATCGGAAGCGCACACGCGCAAGAGACGACGACGGCGAGCACGAGCGAGTCCCTAAGTCCAACGCCAAGGCGAAGCGCGCACGCGCAGGCGACGCACAAGGCGACGCACAGGCAGCGCCCCCCAAGAAGGAGAAAGGCCGGCAGGCGTTTCGCCTTCGTGGTAAGAAGTAAAATATCTAAGCACAAACATGTGAAAGTTTTTCACCTATCCCTATATACATACATAAATCCTCTTTTTTCTTACCATGGTGGTCCTTATCTTCTCGTCAATCAAATCAATCATCCAGGCCCTCCTCAATACCTCTCCTCAATGTCCCCCGAAGGTCGAACCCCCAATCGAAGCTTGAAGCCCCCCCCCCCCCCCCCTCCGCCGCCGCCGCCGCCGGGCGGACCATTTGTCATCGGCGTCGTCGCCCCACGATGCCAAGTGGTGCCTCAACAGCGTCGGCGGTGAACGCCTCGCTATTGCAAGAGCTCCAGTCTCGCGCACGCCGCGATGCCGAAGCTTACGCCTCCGAGGTTGAGCTTCATTTGAAGCAACTTTCGTCGTTATTGGACATTCTCACTTCATCGTCGTCGTCGTCAGCATCAGCGGGTTCCTTGGACGTGATCAATGATGCTTCAACCTCTGGAGCGAACGGCGCTTCATCATCCAACGGCGCGACGGTCGAGGCGCTCTACCCGCTGCTTACCTTCTTAGGGTACGTCGCGGCGACGCACGGCCCCCTATGCACGCCGTTGGCGCCGCGACTCGCGGAGCTGCTGCAAATGTCGGCCTCAGGCGCCAACGCCACGGCCAACGCCGTGCCGCCACCGCTTAGGCTCGCGATGCTCAAGTGCCTGTGCGTACTGAGGTCGCGCAAGTGCTTCGCGCCCAACGAACTCGCCAGCCTGCTCGTGCACCTAGGCGGCGTCAACGACAAGCCAATGCGGCGACAGTGCCGCCACCAGCTCGTTGCAGAGGTACGAAACAGTCACCGTGGACTGCAGAAGGACCTCGCTCTCAGCAGGCACGTACGCAGTCTACTTCGACGACAGCTAACACACGGAGATGGGCCGTCCGCACGACGGGCCGTTGGCGTGGCTGTGAAACTGTACAAGACAGGGTCGTGGCGTGACGCTGACACCGTCGCCCTTCTCGTCGCGGCTGCGGACCACGCGGACTCCGCGACAGCGAGGGCCGCGGTACTGTTCTTCCTGGGACGCGACGAAGAAGAAACAGGCGATGACGACGGCGACGACGACGACCTTGACTCGGACGACGACGGTGGTGATGCCAAGCGACCAAGGCAGTACTCCGACAAGTCCACGAAGAGCAGCTTCATAACGAAAGAGGATATATACAAGGCAACCAAAAAGGGAACAGTCTCCTCCAAAAAGAAGAAGCAGAAGAAGCTCGATCGTGCCGTGCGTTCCATGCAGAAGCAGGCAAAACGCGAGGAAGATGGCGATAATCTTGACGTGGCAACGGGCTCGCAGCCTCGCTTTGCGGCTCTTGAGCTTCTACGTGACCCTCAGCAGTTCGCGGAGCGGCTCTTCAAGCGATGCACGCGCGGAGCATCGGGGGGGGCGGCGGCAGGTGGGTCCGCCGCAGCGGGTGGACGCTTCGCCGCTGCCGACATTCCGGACGCCGTGGCGCCGTCGCCATCGTCGGCATCCGGCATAGGTGCGAACGTGCCCACGCGCCCTTTGAGCTTTGCCGACCGGATGCTCTGCTTTCAGCTAGCATGTCGCGTGCTGGGAGTGCACAAGCTGCTGCTTCTCGGTGTCTACAGCTACACGATGAAGTACGCAAAGCCGCATCAGAAGGAGGTGACGATGCTGCTCACATCTGCCATCCACGCGACGCACGACCTTACGCCACCTGAGCATGTCGCACCGCTGCTTCGTCACATCGCCGACAATTTTGTGTCAGAAAGATCGTCTGGAGCTGCGATGGTCGTCGGCCTTCAGTCGGTGCGGGAACTTTGCGCCCGATGCCCGACAGCCATCGACGGGGATCTGCTGCGAGACCTTGTGGCCTACAAGGACTACAAGAAGGGCGAGAAAGGTATTGCCATGGCTGCGAAAGGTCTTCTCAGCCTCTATCGTGATGTGGCGCCCGCGCTGCTTGAGCGCCGTGATCGTGGACTTGGTGCCGCGGCTGCCGCGGCTTCCAAGAAGCGCGAGGTGACGGCATCGATCGTCGCGTCGAAGCTTGGTGGTGACACTGAGGTTGACCCCGCGATGAAGCCAAGGTCGGAAATGACACTTGAAGAGAGGAGAATGCTCCGAGAAGCTAAGCGGCAGCGCAAGGCTTCCAAGCTGGAAATCGAGGAGGCGCTGGCGGCTAAGGCTCATGTGCGTCAGTACGGCGAGAAGTTCGTAGCTCACCGAATCGCAGGAGTCGACATGCTCGTCGACGAAAAGCGAAAGGAGGCGATGGAGGCAGCAACGTCAGATGATGATGGCGAAGAGGATGATGTGTTGGTTGGAGCAGATGGTGACGACCTGGATGGCAGCGACGACGATCTTGATGACGACGACGATCTTGATGACGACGACGATCTTGACGACGACGATCTTGATGATGACGACGATGATGATGACGAGGAGGAAGGTGATGATGATATTCAGGATGAGGAAAAACTTTCAGGTGGAAAGCAAATACAGTCAGATCCCATGAGTCTTCGTTCACTGAAAGCACAACTTGGTGCTGCAAAGTCTGCAGCAAATGCCGCTGACGGTGATGAAGATGCAGACGAGGCACACATACCGTACGAGGCGAAGCACATGCTCGATCAGAGCGACTTCCGCATGCTTCGCGATCTTCGAAAACGCTCTTTCATTCAAGAACATCTACGTCGCAATGGCCTGAATCCCGATGAAGAGGATGATGGCCACACGGCATCGGGTCGTATTTCAAAGCGCAAACGCGAGCGTTTGACGGAGGAGGCTGAGGAAGCTGCTCAGCAACTGCTATCGCGCGGAGGTCTTGCGGCACTCGCCACCGCGGGCAACTCGTCAGCTGCCGCAGGTGCCGTGATGGACTCGGGAGACGCACCAGGGCGCCGCATCGCAGCGGACGAGCTGCTGTCTGGTTACAAGGAACGCGCACACAGCAAGAAAGACAGACTCGCGTCTGTGCACGCCGGTCGCGAGGATCGCGGTGAATTTGGTTCAAAGAGTAGTCGCAAGAAAATGGACAAGACGGGTGGTCTGTCAAACAAGGCGAAGGACAAGAAGAAGAACATGCCAGTGTCGGCGCGAATTGCGAAGGCACGAAGCCGCGCGCTTGGGAAGCGCCCTCTCGGAAATAAAGGAGGGCGCAGGCAGCAGCGTGGAAAGAAGGCTTACAAATAGTAAAAAAGCTGCATAAACTGTTGTAATAGTATTAACCGAAACATTCCGCCATAACTTACTACTACCATGTCCCAAGGTCAAGCCTACGGTGACCTTGTCTGTCCTGGTCAAAGAGAATCCATTGTACATTGTTTCTTTACAAGGTTACAAATGTTTTTGTTTCACCTTATCTTCCTTGAAGAGCAACTGCTGATCCAATAGCACCGCGGCTCGGCCAATCGCGCCGTGCAGCCGTGCAGCGCTCTCCTTAGCATCGCGTGAGCGTTCACTATGTCTTCTCCCAGCGTCTGCCGTGAAGTGAAGGTGCAGGTGCCGAGCAAGCGCAGCCTGCAGGTTACCGATGATGGGTGGATGGGAATCTGCATCCGTGGTGAATTTAGGAGGCGCCGGCACGAATGTCTTCTGCTCGTGCTCGGCGCTCACGGTTGTTATCTCCCCATGCAGCAACGCGTCCACGGCGAAGTCGGCAGCGTGTAGCACGAGTCGCGAAGGTGCAGGTGGCGGTGGAATCCCTGCGTCTGCAGCGTCCATAGCTGCCGCAGCGGCAGCCGCTGCCTGTGCATTGCTCGGCATCTCCGTCACTGTCCTCGGGATGTCCCAATATGGACTGTCGTGCTGCGCAGCGGCGATGTCACCGCCGCTTGATGTTGGCGAGTACGAAGCCATCGTACGTGACGAGTTGAACATGGGGTTTGCCTGAAGGCTCTCCAGACCTTCCATGTTCCCCGACTCAACCCCTCTCACACCTTCACCACCCGACTTTGGCTCGAGGCTTTCCAGGGCGAGCATAAAGCTGCTCGTCGCCTTGCCGCGCATTGCAGGCCCTGGGATGGCTGTTCCTATTCGCCCTTTGTTTGGAGTCGAGGCAAGTGAGCTATGCGCACTCTCCGATGCGACCGTGCGATCTGCCGGCACGCCGTTGTATGCTGTCGGGCTGTGAATGAAGGTCGAAACCTCGCTCATCTGATCCATTTGATCTTCCGCCAGGTACGATAGTCGCTCGACCATGCTAGATCCCGTGGACGATCCTCGCTTGTTTCCCTGCAGTCTCTGGGCAATGCTTAGGAATTGTGCGCTGCTCCCGTCCACTCCGCTCGGCATCACACGCTCGACGATGCTCGACGCGATCGTTCCGGTGGGTCCGAGGTCCGCCGTGCCGACATCTACGCGCGCAGGTTCCGAGAGCGCACCCGCGGCGGCAATGCGCGCTCTGAGCGCCATGGCACGTGGGTCGGCATCCGTCCCGCACATCGCCATCGAGCATCCTGCAGGCGGCGCAAGAGCTCCCGAAAGCTCAAGGCACTGTGCCGCAGTCCAGCGTCGTGCCGGGTCTTTCACCAGCACGCGTGCCACGAGTCGATGAAGTGCCGTGCTCCAATTTTCCGGCTCCCGCAGTGTTGGAGGCGCCTCGCGTGCGATGAGGAAGACAACGCGCATCGGCGCGTCGCCCCACCGAGGTGGCTCGCCCTCGCAAAGCTCGATGAGCGTGATGCCGAGCGCCCACAGGTCAACCGCGCTGCCGTAGGCACTCTCCTGCACCATCTCGGGAGCCATCCAGTGGGGCGTGCCAACGAAGGTACCTCGTCCTGGTGCAGTTGTGGACATGAATGCCGCTGTTCCAAAGTCCGCAAGTCTCACGCCGCCGTCGCGAGTCAGCAGAATGTTTCCGCACTTCAGGTCACGATGTATGATCCCGTTCGAATGCAGGTACGCAAGACCGTTCAGACATGCGCTCGCGACGTATGCAACGAGCGCCTCGCCGTCGTGCTGCGTGCCGAGCGGTCGTCCCTCGCGGCGCATCAGCGCGAGCACAGAACCACCGGAGCAGAACTCCATGAGAATCCACACAGCTGGATTTGTTTTCGGCCCTGCCGCTCCAGCATCCGCGTCGTCACCGGTAATTTCCCCGCCGCCCGGAAGGCGCGGCGGCGCCTCCGCCACATCCTCGCGTACGCCGAGGCAGCGCACGACGTTCCCGTGCCTCGCCGCGCGTAGCAGAGCGAGTTCGGCGGCAGCTGCGCGCCGTTCCGCTGGATCGGATATGGGAAGGCTCTTGACGGCGAGAACGTCTCCCGTGACAGGATCGAGAGCACGGAATACCTGTCCGAAGCTTCCTCTTCCCAGCGGCGGGTGCAGCAGCACAGGCAGTGGGAGCGCCGACGCGCTGGTTGTTCTAGGATTGTTTGTGTTTTGTTCATCATAGTCCTGCTCGTCTGATTTCACTTTCAAGTTCGCCGCGGACGGCGGTACGCCCTGAGTGCGGTACACGGGTTCTTCCTGACTATCATGACTCATAGCTGGATTGCCTTCAGCAGTACCAGGATCCCGTAAACCAACGGGCAAGGAAGGCAAAGGCGCATCAGCAACGAGTGGTGTCGCCTTTTCCCCCAAGGGTGTGGAGACTGCCATAGACGATGACGACGACGACGACACACCACCTGATTGCCGACGATACACAGGTTCTTCCAAGTTACCCGAATGACCCGAATGACCCAAGTCACTATCATACTTCTTATTATTATTATGATTAGTATCACCACCATGAGCATTAGCATCACCGACATCTGCAGTCTCTTGAGGTTTCACAGGACTATACCGCTTCGACAGCCAACGCGAGGACATGCTTCCGAATTTAATAAATGGCGCGCCTCCGACCGAATAATAATGGAGTAAGGAATTAGCACTGAAGCATTTGTATGGGACCTGGTGCAAGACCAGGGATGGGTCCCCACTCCCACGGAGGGTTTCCTACCTGGGCAAAACCTGGTCCCGGCAAAAACTGGGGCAGACTAAATTCAGTGGTTAGGGTTTTAGGTTAGGGTTAGGGTTAGGGCTAGGACTCGGGTTCGCAACGGGTTACCGTTACCCTTTTGGTCCTTCGAAGGTTGTCCTTCCCCCTGGCAGCCTGGTGCTCCCTCCTCTCCTCTCCGAAACGAAACGAACGGGTGGTTGCATCCTCGGCGGCGTCATTGGCGGCGTCACTCACTGTCCTGCCAAAGCTGTCATTCTCATCGATCTTCTTGTTCTCAGAAGAATAACTTCCTTGTGAGTGAAGGATGGTGAACGTGCACTTGGATGTCATCAGGTTATTATCCGCAAGTTTGTCCATCTACTTCTGCATCTTCGTAGGGATTCTCGCACACGTGTTGAAACTGTTTCAACCCATCCCTTCGCATGTTGTGCTCAAAACGCTCAACGCATACGTGATGAATATTGGTGTACCCGCTCTCGTCTTCCTCAGCCTCGCGGATGCGGACTTCTCAGACGCAACGATGTACCTCTTCATCGCGGCGGACACGCTCGTCAAACTTATACTCGCACCTGGGCTGTGGGCCGTCCACAGCTTCCAATTTCAGCGGAGACGGGCCGCCGCCGCCGCCGACGACGACGACAATGACCTTGAGGGTGATTTCTACACGAAATATTTGGCGGACTTCATGGTGATCGCATTCCCAAACACGTTCGTAATAGGCATCCCGCTCTTGAGTGGATTCTTTGACCATGGACGTGTGGTAAGAGCCATGTCCGTCATAATGGCGGCGCAGGCACTCCTCCTTTTCCCATTCTGCTTTGTGATTGGAGAGATGGCTGTACAGGCACGAAAGACTTCTGCAAGAGTCGTAGGGACAGAGGGCGAGGCGTCGTCCACGGAAGCGAAGCTTCCGTGCAGCTGCTTGCCGCGGCCACTGCAAACCGCCTTGACGGCATTTCTACGCATCTCGCGTGGACCGGCGGCACTGGCTACATTTGGAGGAATAGCTTTTAGCCTCGTCTCAAGAAGCGCCGGCTTTAGGATAACTGATCACAACCTGAAGCCTATGCATGGCTGCTTTGACGCACTGGCGAGGTCGCTCTTTGGCGTTGCTCTCGTGTCGATGGGGCTATTCACCATCAATACCACATCGGAGGGTGATGGTATTGACGGCGACGATAAGGGCCGCGCAACAGATAATTTGGTGTCGGAGCAGGACACCAGTGGAGGCGCAGGTGCATCGATTGGACCAATGGATGTGGAGTCGATCGTTCCGCCTTCTCGCAAATCGAGAAATTGGTACGAGAGACTTTGCCTCCTCCCGTGGGAAAGTTTGCTGCTGCGCTTCGCCGTCGCACCGGCCATAGCTGTGATTGCAAGCCTCGTCGTCGGTTTGCGGGGCGAGGCATTCAAAATGTTTGTACTAATGTGGACCTTGCCTGTGGCAATTGTTGCGTTCAACATATCGGTTCTTTTTAATGCGCGCCCGAAGCTTTTGGAATTTGGGGTTACGATCGGAACAATTCTGTCAATCCCAATTTGTATCGCATATTATGTCATCCTCGAACTGGTGGCAGGACAAGTGTAAACTTCAAATACCACGTATCATTACGTCTGTACGCGCACCCTTGAAGCATATCCTCCCCCTCTGAAAATGTCAACATCTACACCTTCCCACCTACTTCGCAGTTGCCGTCGCGTGACACACCTGAGTGCTAGTAGCCAATGTCGCGGCGGCAGCGACCCCACGAGCAGCAACTCCTATCGCCGTCGTCGTCTTCATCTTTCCGCTGTCAGCACCCCATGCCACCTGCCGACGATACATGCGATTCAAAGTCACGTCGTCGCCAAGGCCGCTTGCACGCACGCTGTCGTTCAAGTCGGCAAGAATGTACGAGTGTTCTGATGCGCTGGCGCCAGGAGCATGACCGTCAACCTCGAGATTGTAATATTGTGCCACGAATCGCTTTTCGATTCGACCTGCGATCAGTCCCTGCTCGATCGCTGTGCGAGACTCGAGCCAAGCTCCACCAACCTTGATCGGGTGGGTCAACGACGCCACCACATCCTTCGCGCCGCCGGTAAGAACCGCGACATCCACCGTGCGGCCAACGGGATGCACGAGAACCTCCGTGACGACGGAAGTCGCGTCAGTGTCGTCGCCAGCTCGGATGACATCGCCCACCTTCATCTCGTCCAGACGACGTGGCGCCTCGTCACCAGGCATCGCAATGCGCGTTTCGCCCAAGAAGCAGAGATGCTCGTCGTCTGATCCGCCTCCTCCCCCCAAGACGGGCCCCACGCTCTCCTCCTCGCACTTCTTCGATTGCGTCTGCGCCACGATCTGGCGACCTTCCGAGACGGTAAAGTTCCACGGCGACTCGATGCCATAGCGCAGCTTGAGAACCGCATCGGCGTGCTGCAGCGAACCTTCGGCCCAACCCTGCACGTTGGAGAACGCCTCGTTGATGACGTCGATGTTCAGCGATTCGGGGAAGGGGAACTTCGCCGTGCTGACGCGATCGAGATCCGTCCAGCCGTGCCAGCCGCCGCCGCTGCCGACGGTGGCAATGTTCCACGTGGCGAGCACCGCGAACTCCGGCGGCGCTCTTGCGCGACTCAGCTTCTTGTTAATCTCGTACTGCGGCAGGGAGATCGTTCCCGCAGGCAGCGCCGAGTGGTAATCCATCAAGCGCTTGTGCGCGTGCTCGAGGAAGATGCGACCCTCCGCCGTGTTGTTCGACACGATCGTTACCGGCTCCGGACGATCCTCCTGGAAGCGGCGGAAATACATGCTCGTCTCGCCCGCGTAGTCGTGGATGTACGTCGACAGCAGAAAGCCGTCGCATCCCGTTCGCTTGACAGGGTCTGCGCACTTGACGTGTCCGTCGTGGTACCTCCCCTTCAGCGGCATATTCGTCGCGTCTCCCTCATCAGCAAACTCGCCATTCGTCAGGCCGAGGTCGTACCACCAAGCGTTCGGGTAGTAGAGGTACACCTTCGCAACCATCTCCGTCTGCACGGCGTGTGCGCCGCTGTATGCCTCCTTTGCCTGCTCGGGCGTGAGCAGGCTCTCGCTGCCACGTAGCACCTCGAGCAGCGGGCGCTGTGGAATGTTGAGGAACACGCGCCCAGCCGCCGCGTTGATGCCATTCTCGAAGTGCAGGTGAGTGCTGGACTCAACCTTGGTCATCGAAACGAGCTTGTGTGTTGGGAAGTAGCGAACACCGGCATCCGTCACGCGGCGCATCATTTCCTCTGGCATCGTCGCAAATCCAGCCTTGTTGCCATCCTTGTCGATGATGTTGAACTTCTCGCACGGATCCTCGTCTTCGTAGCACTCGACCCCGAGGCCGAGCACTTCGGTGATGAGCGCGTGCGTAACTGGCGTGAACCGAGGCCACGTTCGGTAGCCTCCAGCATCGACGCTGAGATCTCCATTCTTTCCGAGGCCACGCAGCGAGTAGAGGCGTCCACCCACGCGGCTCGTTGCCTCGAAGACGCAGATGTCGCTCGCGGGAACGGTCTTGGTGTCGATAAGGCGCATTGCCACGTACGCGCCACCTGTACCTGCACCGATGATGCTGACCGGGCACGATATGGGCGCGGTGTAGTCGGACGCGGTGGTTTTCATCGCGGGAAACTCCACTGGACACTGGCCAGGCGTGTTCGTGATGGCCTTGCACTCTTCGACGACGTCGTTAACGAGCGAGTTGGGAAGTTCGACGGTGATGGTGTCCGTGCAGCTCTGCGCACGCGCCACCACCATGAGCGACGAGACGGCCGTCATCACGACGAGAGCTGCCGTCGAGAGCGTCAACAGCTGCATGATTACGTTCGACGAGGTGGCCATGGCTGATTGATTCTTCAAGGGGACCAGAGAAGGTTCGACGAAGATGACGAATGATGATGATGATGGCGAGGAAATGGCGACGAGTAACGATACCACCACCTAAGTTACCCACCTACAGGAGAAAAGGTGCGCGAGAAAACGAACAACGAACAACGACGAGGTGGAACAAGTTGAAGGACAGAGGAGGCTTCTTTCGAGTGAGTGAGTGAGTGGAGGACGTTTTACAGGACAAGTTGAGGTGGTTTGGGCATAAGAATAACTCGCAGAAGTGACGTCGATGATGATCATCAGCTGACCGATCACGTGAAATCGCGCTTGCTCAAGCCGAGGCTCAAGGCGTTTACTACTGACTACATTGGCAGGCAAAAAACAACACACGTCTCTCTGATTTTAGCATAACCTTGTATGAGTCGTCTGCGGCAAGCATGGTGGAGCCCTGATACACGTCTTTTGTCTTGTGTGACGTTTCACAGCCATCAAGCGCCATCAACGCGCTTGAGACGGACGGTTTTCCAGAAAGATGTTTCCAGACATTCTCAAATAAATGCCAGATCCTGATAAACGCCAGAAGAAAAGATCGGATTCGTTTGTTCACTTTCCGACACGGCGCTTTTCGAGACGCCACCTGAGAAAATATCACGGTAGGGTAACATTTTACCGTGATAGAGGTAAATTAAACCGCTTCGCAGCGGAATGTGGCACTTGCCAGTAAAAAGACTCCCTTGCAAGTGGCCACCTGCAGTCACTAGTGCCCTTGCAAGTGACATTTAAAGTTTACAGTGGGTACCGGGTACAGAAAGAAAAAATGGCAAGGGGCAACCGAAAAATGCAAAAAAAAACAAAAAAGGGATGAAAAAGTTGCATGGGGTGATTTCTCGACGACGGAAGGAATTCCTCGGTCTGTCGGTGTGATGGGAGGGGAACCAGGGGGAACCCATCACGCGATTAAGCCATGCAACGCGCTCCCGCACGCGCCACCACGTACTTCCTACCGTCGTGTCGCGATCGTCCCGTCCCGTAGGTCCCTCGTGACGTTTCGTCCCCACCAAAGGCACGCACCAAAGGTCGCGCGCGACGCGTTGTGCGTTAACGTTAGGAAGAAAGACCGTGTCGTTAAGACCCCCTTGCTGCTTGTACCCCAGGGCTTGCTTTGTTGTTAAGTCCCATCACAACACACCTCTCGCATATCGAGGACGTCATTCTCAACATTCTTCACACTCCCTATAGCGAGGCGTGAAGAACTCTACTGACTTGTTGATGTCTGCTAACCTTAGGCTTGCGACCTTAGGCCTGCTTGCTACGGCGATCCCACTTGCGGCGGCGGATAACTGCCCAATCGACCCAGAGGCGACTGGAACTTTCAGCCTTGTGGGAATCAAGCAAATCAAGTTCACGGGAGGTGTGAAGCCGAACATTCTTCAACCAAAGAAGGGTAAGTTTCCCATACTTGCTTGCTTTGAAAACTATGCACAACAGGCCAACTCACTGACGATGCGCCTTTCACCTCTTGCAACGCACACCTCACCCACCAACTCCTTCAATTCAACCATTCAATACAGGTACGCCTGAGCTCAAGGTTACGTCCTCGTCGACCAAGTTCACGTTCACCAAGGAGGGAGACGTGCTCACAGTTTCGCCATCTAAGTGCTCGTCGACTTCGCCGACGACCGCTGCGCCAGGCCCCCCCGTTCCTGCTCCTACGACCGGTGCGCCTGCTACTACCGCTGCGCCTGCTACTACCGCTGCGCCGAGCAAGACTCCCAGCAGCACACCTGCTACTACTACCAAGGCTACTTCTGGAGCAATCGCCATGCTTGCCACCGCTTTTGTTCCCGCGCGCGCCGCGCTCACCCTCGCACTCGCCGCCTACCTTGCAGTGGGCGCCAGTGCGCAGAGTTGCGATTCCGTCATGACCATTGAGACTGCGGGCATGGCCGAACCCCTCATCAACGCGGAAATGAAGACTGGTAAGTCCGATCCGTGCCCCGCCGAGACGATGTACTGGGAGCACCCGCCCAGCGTGTACGGCGGATACAAGGGATGCGTGGGTGAGAACGGACTCCTTCCCTGCGCGAACAACGGCTTCGCAGGCATGAGCGCCGCCACGGAACGAAGCAAGAAGTACACCTTCGACGAGGCGACAGGCAAGTGTGTCGACACGGGCAAAACGATCGCGGACGAGAAGCTGTGGATCCTCTGGGGACACCCGATGGACAAGAAGGAGCTCGTGGCTCGCACCGGCCAGGAGCCCGTGGTGACTTTTCCGCTGTCACGCATGCCGTACCCGTCGTACTTCGCGGATGGAGGCCACGGCGACGACGCCGCTGACCTCGGGCCGAAGCTGAAGGAGTTCCAGGAATACCTCGGAGCGTTCACGAAGGATGAGCTGACCAAGTTCGAGGTGATGCCGACTGAGGGTGCTGAGCAGGGCATGATTGGCCTGTTTGCGTACATGGCGCTCAAGATCGCGATGACCACGTGCAATCGCGACATCTACCACTTCGTCGAGTCGCCCAACTACGGATACGACAATCCCGAGTCTGCACGTCTCGCGAACATGTTCAGTTCTAAATTTAATAAGGGATGCTCGAACGAGACCAATGCCAAGGCCGTGACAATTACTACGGTTGGCTGGGCGCCTGGTATGGATCTCCCAGTTAAGATGGGCGGCGACGGCAAGCCTTACACCGTCACCAGCACGTCGTCGCAGAGCCCTTGGTTCGAGAGCCTCGTCTTCCCGGAGAACCCGACCGGCACCATCAAGAAGGTGAAGGTGCCCGACGCCGGACGCCGCGTCTGCGACGGTGTCTACCTCTACCCTACGTACTTTGGACATCCTGATGCGAATGGCGTGCCGACATACAAGATTCCCACGGCCGACAAGCCAGATTGCGATGCTTGGGCATTCTCGATCACGAAGATCTACAGTGCCGCAGTTCGAGGTGGCACAGTCATGATCAAGAATGACGGCTCTGACTACATGGTCCCAGTGATGAATGAAACGACAAAGGAACCTGTCAAGGATGAGAATGGTGATGAAGTAATGAAGCTTGGGAGCCCTGGGCCCTACC
This sequence comes from Pycnococcus provasolii, assembly GCA_938743325.2. Taxonomy (NCBI): domain Eukaryota; kingdom Viridiplantae; phylum Chlorophyta; class Pseudoscourfieldiophyceae; order Pseudoscourfieldiales; family Pycnococcaceae; genus Pycnococcus; species Pycnococcus provasolii. The sequence continues at coordinate 693,828 of OW568866.1, forward strand.
AAACGTATTCGCTATATGCGGCGTCGGTAATTTTCAAAGATCAGGTGACCAAGATGAAGAACGGACTTTACAGCGAATGGATGTGGTGGGGCCAAATCCAGATCATGGACATCGTCATGGAGAAGCCGCTGAGCGACCCGACCAGCTGGGTGACCGCATACAGCGGCCTCATGAAGGAAAAGTGGGAGGCCGTCATCGATGGCTTCAAGGACTGCCCGGTGGTCGAACTTACCAACGGTCACAAGGGAGCGTACGCCTTCTTCAAGTTCTTGCCGCCCTACATTGGTGGACTCGGAAATACCGGGGGCGATGCATGGTTCGATAAGGTTCTCGGCGTTTCGACGACTCATTACAGTTGGGGATGGCGCTCCACAAATCTGCTTGGGTCTGCTTGGGAGCTGGGTCCTGCTGCCTACTTCGGAGAGGGTTACACTCGAATGGATTTCCAGCGCATGCAGCTTTACCGCGATCTATCTGTCTACAAGGAGGTGGGACGCCGCGCAAAGATTGTCTGCTCAGGCGGTAAGCTCCCGGGTCTGAATAGCACGGACGAGTGGATGGCCGGACTTGACGCCAAATCTGGATCGCGCCGTGCACTTGTTGAGGCCCACAAGGAAATGGCAGAGGACGTTCACAAGGCGCACGCGAATCGCAACAAGTACTCCGAGTTCATCCAAGACGTCATCGCGAAAACAAAGAATTTTGAGGACGAGTGTGGCCCTCATTTCGATATGGACTGCGTAATGGAGTACATGGGGAGGCACGGATCTGACGTGCCTCTCGAGACCACGACCAAGGCGTAAATGATGCAACAAGAAAAAAAATGCAACAAGATGATAGCCAACAAGATGAAGATCACAAGATCATTGGCACACGAAACCATCTTTTAATCAAGGGAAATCGTGAAATCAAATAAATCAGAAAGTGATTGAATGAAGGGTGTTTATACATGCATTGACACGAGTAACGAAGCAAAGAAGACTTGCTCTAATTTTCAACCCTGCACCGTTGGTGGCGATGGCGACGACGTCAATGACAACAATCGCAAGTGGAGCTCTCACTCCGGACGCCAGCGAAAAGCGGCCTGCCTGTAGCTTCGAAATCACCAGCGCCATAAAGGTATACAATCGCGCTGCTAGATGGCGCCGCTGAATGGGCTGAATGGTGAAAGTGAATGGTGTGAATGGGACGACCGGTGGACAAAGTAAAGCACGAGCCATCAAATGCGTGCGGCGGCGGCATGCAGAACGACGGCGCACGTCTTGACGGCGTTTGCCATGCTAATGCCCGTTGAAGCTGCGCCGGATCGCGCGACGGCGGCAGACAGGTTAGCATGGGCTGCCGCGATGACTCCATTCGACAAGATGAGTGCAAACGCGGTCGCACGTGTCCACTTCAGCGAGCGCAGAGGTTCGTCGACCCACTCTTCCCAGCGCGGCAGCACCACAAGTGCCACGTATAGTCCAACGCAAGCTGCCGCGCTTGCTGTGAGATTTGCAACCACGACAGTGCGCGGCAGCTGGCGAAGGCGTTTGTGTCTGTGCAACGCTCCAACGGCGGCAAAGGCTGCAGCTTGTCCAAGACTGTACGCAGTTCCCAAGGCGGCGTCCCTGCTCGCGTGCGGCATTTCGTTGGTATTTAGGGCAACGGCGGCGGCGATGGTAGCGGCGGCAGCGGCGTACTGGTTGAACTTGCCGTCAAGAAGTTGGGCCAAAACCACGCCCGCGGTTGCGACGACAGCCTGGTGCAGCGCTACTCCCGCCGTCCTGGACGCTTGCGAAGCGAAAGCGATGGCGCAGACGTGCAATAGTGCCTGGACCGAGACGAGCAGACGCTGGTCACTCTGCAAGTGTATTTTGTATTCGCGCCGCTGCCTCTCCCACGTGAACATGCCGTGCGCAACAAGGGCTTGAACGCCCGTCGTGACGAGAACGGATAGGCCGCTTCGGCTTGGTATGTTGCGCGACGCCGCTCGGTGCGTGTTTGAAAGTGTGAATCCGGATAACGCAAGTGCGGCGACGAGTACGTGATTTTTCACTCTGCTTCGCGGACTTCTTCCCACTGCAAGCTGTTTTGTTCCTGAATCTCTTGTTGCGTTTGAATGATCCCCTTCGTCCAGCTTGGAGGGTGTTGGCGAATCATCATCACCGTGCTTGTGCATGACCAAAGACTGCAGAGACCTTAACTTACCTATTAAGAGTACGGTACTCTTATCTTACTGTACTGTTAAGGGAAAGGGAAAGGCTGGAGAATATCTTTAGGCTAAAGGTAAGAACTATGCATAGGAGGATCATGGGCCGCACATCAATGATCAAGCCATTGATGATGCCGTGCGGTGCCGTGCGGTGCGGTGCGGTCGACCGGGAAGAGATTCTTGTGTTTTAAAAAGGACCCGTTAGAATACAGTAGAACCTTGCACAAGAGTTTAAAAAATAACGTTGGGGAATTTAAGGCTAAGAGAGTTTTTTTCGTTTTGCGTTTTGATTTTTGACCATCCGAAAGTCCTTAAAGTCCTTAAAGTACCACCTTAAAGTACCACCTTAACTTTACATATGTCACCACATGTGGGACATTTTGGGCGAAAATACATATTATACACTGTATATGTACGGGTCACGAATTTTCTTACATGATAGTGGTGTCCATAGTACAGTATCATATACTACGGTGTGCAACTTTATCTCTTTTTTAAAAATGGTTCTAACGTGACCGCTGCAACTAACCAAATTTTATTGTGGATAGTAAAATTATCAATAATATGTATGTAAACTCAACAATATATATCAGCCGAATAAGAAGCCCCATAATGCATCAGCTGGGCTGCTCGGAGCAGCCGCTTCCGTTCCTGCATTCGGAGTGACGTTGTCGCGCGTCGTGGTGTTTCGGAGGCTCAGCATTGTGGAATGCTCCGCGTCGGATCCACAATGGTACACGCATAGGCACTTGCCCTGCGCTAAGCTCAATGCGATATCGTACGCAGACCCTTTCGATCCCAGCTCCAGCTCCGACTGCTGCGCAAGCGCTCGGCGGTGGGTGCCGCCCATAGCCGAGCTGAATTCCTCATCCATCTCACTCGCGATCACCGGAGTTTCTTTAATGTTGATGGTGAATTCTGTGGTGAGCATCGCAATGTCAATTTGTCCGGTGACATTCATGCGAAGCCTGCCCTCAAGCAGTTTGGATGCCACCGCTGTAGCCTCTGACGCTGGTACGGATGCGCGGAACACTAAGAGTTCGGTGTAATTCGAGGGCACGATTATCGAGTCTGCTAGCCGTGCAACAGTAGCGCCGTCGTCGTGAATCATGCGAACCTGCGCATATTGCACAACCACTGGAAATGCCGTCGGATTATGAAGTGCGATGGTCCCGTCGAGCTCCACGTCCACGCCTGAATCTGAATTGCCCATGACGCTTCCGATCATGCTCGTGAGAGTGCTCGCGACGGAGTTGGTGAAGTAGATGCCACACACGAACACGGTGGGTAAGTCGAAGTGCAAGTCCGTGGTGCCGGGGCACTTGGCCGTATTCCCAAAGAAATCGTTGTTGTTGTTGTTTGCGACAATTCCCAGAGGCGCTGGCGGCGGCGGCATGGCACCCGGCGGCAAGTAGCTCGGGTGCAGCGTGGTGGGCGCAAGCACGAGGTCAGTCGTTTCGTCCATCTTGAAGTCGCGAATGCCCAGCACGTTGACCCTTGCCATTGCGCGCTGCTTGAGGTTCACCTTGTACCCGTCCAGATATGCCTGCATGCTTCGTCCTAGCACGGTGTCCTTGAGGAAGATGGTGCAAGTCGCCGCGACGAGATTGTCTCCCTTTTTGACGCGAATCGAGGGCACTTCGCACTCCATCACGCGCGCGCTGAGGTCCTTAAGCTTCAACGCAAGCGCGTTGTCAGAACCCACGGGAATCTCCGGCGTCGCATCGATGTGAACGACAGTGTTGACGATGCGTGCTTCATACGGGTTGGGATTGTACACGGTCACGGCAGCGTACACCTTACCTGTGCCGTCGCGCGTGCTTTCCTCGAACGACTTTGCGCAAGAAAACGAAGCGTCGTTGGCAACCTCCGCAAAGCGCGTGATATTTCCCATATCAATGATCTTTGCGTCTGACACCTCCACGCCGTGGTCGCATACGTTGATCCAGCACGAGCGGAAGTCTTTCACCTGTTTAATCGTCGACCATATGGCCACGATGGTGACGACCGCTGCGACGGCGAGGAAGCTCACAACACCGCAAACCGACAAGGTGACGAGTCTCGTTTTTCGCGATACTTCCGGCCCGGCACAGCCGCAGAATAGTCGCACACGTTCTTGTGCGGCCTGTGGCGGTTTCGGCGTCGCCTCAAGCTCGGATATCTTCGCCAGCTCTTCGTCGTCGTCGTCGTCGTTCACGTTGCCGTAACTTTTGTTTTCTGCTACAGGTTCGTTACGGGTACCTTCTTCTCCTCCAACGGCATTCATCTTTGCTGTTGATGATGATGCGTGATGTTGTTCGACTTCAGAGAGTCGAATGACGTGCGAATCAGCTGCAGAAATACTTCGGGAACTACTATCACCGGCCGGTGATGGTCCAGAATCACCACCTCCACCTGGACCTGGGGAGAATGAGAATGAGAATGAAGGAGAAGGAGGAGCCATGATTAAGCTGGCCTAAACCTTAAAAAAATGAGAATGACCGAGCAAGCCAAGCAAAGTGCACTACGGGTACAGTACAATGGGGAATTAATGGGGGCGTGCGCCGTTTAGGAAACAACGGCAAAGAGCGACACGTGCAAGAAACTGCAAGAAACAGGGGAACGAACAACGAAGTCTCACTGATGATCAACCCATCAGGATGATGATTAGGGTAGGACTACGATAGGAACTCGGAGCAACCTAATAATGTTGTCTCATCACACTGATCATCCTAAGGCAACCTCACTCATCACCATAGAGAACTACTTTGACTATCGTGGGCCACGATGGTAGCGACATCATATGCCATCATGCCATCATGCCATCATGCCATCATGCCATCATGCCATCGTGCCATCATGGGATCAAAGACGACCTTTAGACGACCTTTATAGAGAAGTACCACCTGGGTGGCAAAGAAAGACTCTTTTGTGGCAAACGTCAAGGTATTCCTAAAGGTATGCGCGTGGCAACTCCTACATAACCCCTAACCGTAACAAAACTCCCCCTAACCCCTAACCCCTAGGAAGTACACTGAAATCTAACCTTTGAGGGCATAGGATCCTCAAGTGTTCTCCCCCCTAGCCTGATTTGATTGTCACACCATCTGTTATTTTTCTACCCTTAAGGTTACCGTTCTTGTATTCGGATTGGTGTGTCTGATATCATGCCGTCGTTAGGCGCGCACGACGTTGCCTCCCTTCCTGACTTGGGTGGCTTGGGTGACTTGGGTGACTTGGGTGACGATCCTGTATCTGCTTCTTCCTTTTACTCATTGATTTCCTCAGCTCGTTCTGGAATGAATTCCGAGTCGTGTGTTTTCTTGTGGGAGAAACAAGTTGACGCTTTATGTATCATCGCGATGTCCTCGAAACCTCCCCTTATGACGGTCGACGAACTGAGACGGCGGATTGAAAGTCTTGAGCCGTCTGCACAAACGCACTTGTCGTATTATGCAAAGTGGGCCTGTGCGCTCCTTGGATGCCTTCGAGAACGGGGACTTGTGAAAGAGGAGGATATCGCGAGAGAACTTGGTATCACGAAAGCATCGGAGACGGGTGCTCGTGAAACGCCGTTCGCAAAAAATGATACGGTGCGTGTGAAGTCTTTCGACTTTGCGTGCACTTGGCGCAAGCCGCACTTGCGTACACCAGGCTACATCTTTGGCCAGCGTGGAGTCGTGGAAGAGTTCATAGGCTGCTATGCCAACCCAGAGCTCGTCGCTTTCGCGGACCCGAAGGTGGCGAGCCCAAAGTGCCGACTGTATCGCGTGCGATTCCTTATGCGCGATATCTGGACTCCAAAAGGCGCAGACTTCGGCGGCGAAGACAGTATCACCGCGGAGGTGTACGAGCCTTGGTTGGAACTAGACGATGGAAGTGCCACGCACGGCGACGACGGCGCGCCAGCCCCGAAGCGAACCAAGGTGCATCATCATCACGAACATCATGACCATGGCGATCACAAGCACGTGTCTCCCGCCGAGACGGAGGAAAACGCCGTCAATCGCGAGGGGGCGCCCAAGGCTGGACAGCATCTGGCCGAGGCAACCATACGCCTTGCCGTGGATGTCGCCAACCTTGCCACGAAGGAAACTCTCCGCGCTGCGATTGAGCGAACCGAGAGCGCTGGTCAGTCGACGCTTGGTGCACGCATCGTGGCAAAGGCGTGGTGTTCACCTGAATTTAAGGCACGACTTCTCGAAGATGCACCATCTGCCATCAAGGAAGCTTTTGGAGCGGAAACGAGCAACGACACAGCCCCGACGAAGCTAATTGTCGTCGCGAATTCGCCGAACGTTCGCCATCTCGTCGTTTGCACTCTCTGTTCGTGCTACCCTCGCACGGTGCTCGGTCATTCTCCAAGCTGGTACCGAAGTCGTCACTATCGCGCGCAGGCTGCGCGCGATCCGCGTGCAATTCTCCGCATGTTCGGATCGGAACCTGACGCATCTACGCGCGTTGAGGTTCACGACGCGACGGCGGACTGCCGTTTCCTCGTCCTCCCAGAGCGCCCTTCGAACACAGAGGAGATGAGCGAGGACGAGCTGAGCAAATTGGTGACGCGCGACAGCATGATTGGTGTTGCACTGTGTTGTTTGTAAGTGTCCTAATAATCGTTTTTTGTTTGAAGAGATGATTTTTGTAAATGTTTTTTTGTCTTTTTACACGCTAGGTGTGTAAAATCCCAATCTCTAATCCCCACAGCAAATCACTTGTCTCTTCAAATTTACAGAGACTTGGCGGCAGCCACGACGGCCTCCACCGTGATGCCGAACTTTTTGTAGAGAGCCGGAGCCGGCGCGGAGGCACCGAAGCCGTCAATGCCGACGTGCGCGTTGGAGTACGCGCCCCAGCCGAACGAGGACGCCGCCTCGCAGGACACGATGGCGGAAACCGAGGGGTCGATCACCGACTTCTTGTAGTCGGCCGACTGCTCCTCGAAGAGCTCCACGCAGGGCATGGACACGACGCGAACCTTCTTGCCCTCACCCTCGAGCTCCTTCGCGGCATCCACGCACATCTCCACCTCAGAGCCAGTTCCGATGAGGATGACGTCGCACGACTCGCCGGCGGCGACGCCGTACACAACGTACGCGCCCTTCTCGACACCCGCGATCGAGGTGGTGTCCATGTTGGGCATGCCCTGGCGCGAGAGCGCGAGCGTTGACGGCATGTTGCGGCGCTCGACGGCCACCTTGTAGGCTCCCGCCGTCTCGTTTCCGTCGCACGGGCGGAACACGAGCATGTTGGGCATGCAGCGGAACGACGCGAGGTGCTCAATAGGCTGGTGCGTCGGGCCATCCTCTCCAAGTCCGATGGAGTCGTGCGTCATGACGTGGATCACGCCAGCCTCGCTGAGCGCGGCCACACGCATGGCGCCGCGCATGTAGTCCGTGAAGATGAAGAAGGTGGCGCAGTACGGGATGAGTCCGCTGTTGTGCAGCGCAATGCCGTTGCAGATGGCACCCATGCCGTGCTCGCGAACTCCGAATCGCAGGTTGCGCTCCGCCGGCGAGTCCTTCTGGAAGTCTCCGTGCGCCTTCATGAGCGTCATGTTCGACGGCGCAAGATCCGCCGATCCGCCGATGAAGCCGGGGAGCACCTCGCAGAGCGCGTTGAGCATCGTCTGCGAGTGCAGGCGCGTGGCAATGCCCTTGTCCTCCGACGTGTACGTCGGCAGCGCCTTCTCCCATCCCGCGGGCAGCTCGCGCGAGATGAGCTGCTTGAACACCTTGGCGTCCTCGGGGAACTCCTTCTCGTACTTGGCGAGCGTCGCCTCCCACTCAGCCTCGAGCGCGGCGCCCTTCTCCGACTTGTCCATCTGGCCGCTCACCTCCTCCGGCACCTCGAACTCGGAGTAGTTCCAGTTGAGGTTGGCGCGCGTGGCCGCCACCTCGTCCGGTCCGAGCGCGGCTCCGTGCACGTCGTGGCTGTCAGCCTTGTTGGGCGAACCGTATCCGATGATGGTGGACACCTTGATGAGCGACGGCTTGTCCGTCACCTTCTTCGCCTCCTCGATCGCCTTGCGGATACCCTCGAGGTCCGTGTTTCCGTCCTCGACGTGCTGCGTGTGCCAGCCGTACGCCGCGTAGCGGGCGGACACATCCTCCGTGAACGAGATGTCCGTGTGTCCGTCGATGGAGATCTTGTTGTCGTCGTAGAAGACGATGAGCTTGCCAAGTCCCCAGTGGCCGGCGAGGGACGCCGCCTCTCCGGAGACACCCTCCATGTTGCAGCCGTCACCCATGATGCAGTAGGTGTAGTGGTCCACCACCTCGCAGCCGGGCTTGTTGAAGCGCGCGGCGAGGTGCGCCTCGGCGAGCGCAAGTCCAACGGCATTGCAGATACCCTGTCCGAGCGGTCCGGTCGTCACCTCGCAACCAGCCGTCATGAAGTTCTCGGGGTGTCCGGGCGTCTTGGAGTCGAGCTGGCGGAAGCTCATGAGGTCCTCCTTGGCGACGCTGTCGTAGCCCGTGAGGTGGAGCATGCTGTAGATGAGCATGGAGCCGTGTCCGGCGGACAGCACGAAGCGGTCGCGGTTGAACCAATCCGGGTTCTTCGGGTTGAACTTCATCACCTCGTCCCAGAGGATGAAGGACATGGGCGCGCATCCCATCGGCAGTCCGGGGTGTCCGGAGTTGGCCTTCTCCACGCCATCGATGGCGAGGAAGCGGATGGCGTTGATGCACTGCGTCGCGAGTTCCGTGGACGCGGGCGCGATGGTCGTCGCAGCCGAGACGCGGGGGGAGCGCGAGGAGCGGGCCACACCACGGGCAGAGCGCACGGAGCGCACCGCAGAGGCCGAGCTTCGGGCGGCAGACAGAGAGCTGCTACGGGAGGTAACAATAGGCGCCATACTTATCTCTTATATCGTAGAGAAAGATATGAGAGGGACCGGACCGATCGAGGGGCCTCGAGAGGACGAGGACGAGGACGAGAGGGGGAGGGGAGAACAGGGCCTGAGAGGTTGTGCCGCCTGGCTGCGAGGGAAGGGAACCACCCACCAGGAGGACTGGAATCACTCGGGGATAATTCTAGCCGAAGAGGGATAACCCTTCGTCGAACAACCACCATGCATGGGACGTGAAGGCCAGAGAGAGGAGAGGAGAGGAGACTCCGGAGGTTGTATATGCGGTCCACAGGGGTTCTGAAAAGCATTATCCACCGCACACCCCCTTGTTGGGGAATCGGTCAGGGAATCGGAGATATATCTTCACGGCATGGGTCCCGCATGCTGGGACCTCAAAAGAAAAGAGGTATCCCCTCCTATGGGGACTTCTCGAAAAAAAAGGGGGGGAGGGCCTTCTGCCTTGGGAGGCTCTTTCTTGCAGGGGCTCTGGGCTCTGGGCTCAAGCCTTGAACTTGGGCACTTGGCACGAAGTGCCACGAACCTTGCACGACGTCTGGCACCACCTTGGTTGGCCCTTCACGAGTCACGAGTCACGAGTCACTTTTTAGTACTACTGTATGTAAGGGTTATGGTTAGGGATTTTTGCGGACTTTCGTGCTTTCGCCTGTCGTCCGTTTCCTGAACAACAGGTGGGACCCGGGCGGTGTTGTTTGCGTTGCCCTCCCTCCCTCTCCTTCTCTCCTTCGCAAGAAAGAAGAACTCTGGTATCTGTCTGGGGAGATCACGCGAACCGGCCTGCGTATGTTAGCTCTTATGTATGTATGTAACCCCTGACGAGGCAGTTGGTTCCCATCCCTACGGTACCTAACCGTGCAGTACGCCTTAGGATACTAGACATACTACGACAGTCTGTCGGTGTATAGTAGTACTACGTACACACACATGTATGAAATGCAAATCAGATAAAAACATGATAGACTATCAGTGTGGTGGTGGTGGTGGTACTACGATAGCTAGTACTATGTAGGTTTTGTGTGTTGTTAAACATTAAACAAGGTTCGCCTTCTTCATGCTGACGCCGCCTCCGCTCATCGCCGAGCTGGTGTCGTCGCCCGCCGTCTTCTCCACGCTCTTCACAGCCTGCATGAACTCGCTCATCTTACGGGTACCGTCCGCACCTCGCCCGCTTGAAGGGCCTCCTGTCCCTTGTCCAGGCGTCGCGAGCCCGCTCGTCATCGCGCTCGTTCCCTTGCCGCTCTGTGACAGCGGCGTCTTTGGCGTAATGCCGAGCCCGAGGCTCGCACCGCCGCCCTGCTGCGACATCTGCATCTGGTACAGCTTGCTCATCACGTTGCCGTGCAGAGCCGCCTGATCGAGTCGACTTCGCCAGTCGCTCGACATCGGCATGTTCGCACCACCGAACGTTTGGCCGGCGCGTACTGCCATCTTGCCGATGGAATGCGCAGTTCTCAACGCCACAGCCGCGTTGAACCCGCCAGACATCGTGCCACTTCGGTGCCTTCGCATGTCCGAGCCCGTGTGCGCCTCCACCTCGTCCATCAGAATCTGGTAAGGCACCGGATGCTTCAGCTTCGCCAGCAGCATTTTCATCTCCGTCGAGCTCACTCCTAACTCCTCCTTCAAGAAAATCACGACGCGCTGCGCCTCGGGGCACGCGAAGTCCTCCTTCTTCATGCTCATCAGCAGCTCCGCAAACTCGCGCATGCCAAACCCGTCGCCGCGCTCGATGGCATGCTTGATGTTGTCCAGAAGGTGACGCTCCGCCGGGCTCGCGAAGCGACCGCCGTGCGTGATGACTCGAAGCAGGCGGCCGTACCACGGATGCTTCTGTATCGCACCCAGCTGGTTGCGAAGACGTTGCTGCTCGCTGCGCAGGCGCCACTCCTCCGCATGGAAGTGACCCGTGGCGTTCGACGTGATCTCGTCGAAAGCCGCGCTCTTCGCACGCGCGGCGGAAACGCGCTCCGCCGTCAGGTTCATCAGGTCCTTGCGAAGTTTGCGGTTCAGAAGCTCGCGCGTCGCGTCGAACCGAATGACGTATTCGTCCAGTCCCTTGTGCGGCTTCAAAAATTCGTTCGCAACGGCGTCACCTCCTCCCGAGGGATCACCGCCGCCCACATTGTTAGGGATGGAATTTTCCCACTCCACGAAGCCGGCGGGAGCCATGAGCTCCGTGCCGTCGAGGTACATCGCCGCCTCGGACCGGATCATGTCGCGCGTTCCCATCGCCCCGCCCTCGAACATGAGCTGAGACTCGATCTCCTCTCTCCGCATCGGTGTGCTCACGTACCCCGCGCCCGACGCGTCGAAGCCACCCGTCGAGTCGCGAAGCGCGTCGTTGCGACGATTGTGCCAAGGCAGGTACGTCTTCTCACGTGCGCGGAAGTCGCGCACGATGAGGTCCACCTCCGGCTGCGCGCTCTTCGAGCGGGGTGGATGCGGATCGGGAAGCTCGCCACCACGCGGTGTCCTCGCGGCGGAAGGAGTGGCATTGACGTCGTCCTTCGTCGTCGAGCTGTCGTCCGCAGCCTTGCCTGTGCCAAACGTGATGTGGCTGTGGCTTAACCGCTCTCTTCCCATCCTTGCAGGGCTTGGCAACGCGCCAACCTTCGCCGGCGACTTTCTGACTGGTCGTGGGCTCCGCGCCGCCGCCTCCTGTAGCGCCTTGTGCTCGGTATTGACAATGTCGACGAAGCTGCCACCACTCTTGCACTGCAGGCAGCGCTGCCTCGCCTTGCCAACCGCCTGGCGAAGCAGGTTGTATCCGTTTCCTCGTGTACGCTCCGGCAGGCGTGGCTCGTTGCTCACAAACGTCTGCAGCTCCTCGTCGTGCCCCGACACGTCGATGCCTGCCGCTCCTCGTGTTCCTGGCGGCATGCCTGAAGCGTTTGTTCCCGGAAGTGGGCCCGACCTCGCCTCCACGCCTCCACGTACGCCATCCTTGTCAGGACGTATGTCTCGCGCACCGCCGAACGGCGGCACCTCATCCTTTGCAACCTTTGCAACGCTTCCCTTCGGACGCACGAGGTCCGGCGTTCCGAGTGGCCGATATGCGCGGTCCGGCGCACTCGCCCACCCAGTCTCCTGTCTCTTCTGTATCCGTCTTTTGATTTCCTTCTGCTCCGGCGAGAGCGTCTGAGGGGGTATCGCCGGCCCGCGTTGCTTGAGCGACAAGCTCACGCTCCCTCTTCGCTCGATGGTGTTTCGACGCTCAATTGACGTCCGTCTCTCCGCCGCGATGCGTTCGTGCAGTAGAGCGACGGTGTGCAGTCCGAGCTTGCCAAGTACCTCGCCGGCGCTAGCCTGCCTTCTGTCCATGTCGACGTCGAGCAATACAAGAATGCGCCGGAAAGAAAAAGAAAAGAAAGAAAAGAAAAGCGGGTTTGGGAACTTCTTCTTAAGAGGACACCCTTCTTCGCCCCCCTCTTCTGAGTTCGGAGTTCACGTGAAGGCCGCGAGAACGGGAGCGTTGGTCCCAGAGGGTTGGTTGCAACTTAACTTGCAAGAGACTTGCCGAACAAGAACAGGAACAGGAAAATAATAGAGGAAAGGAAGTTGGTTCATTCAAGTGGGCCAACACCACCACCACATGGAGAGACCACTGGTCACCACCACCTGGAGAGGCGGCCTGGAGAGTCCGGACAGTTTGGTGCCTGTGGTGCAATATGGGTGCATGCAGTTGACGAGAGGTGGTGCGAAAGTTCATTTAGTCCTCTGGACTCGTTGAACTACGATACCCGTAGTTGTCTCGTCTCGTTCTTCCGTGATAGCGTTCTTCCGCATTTAGTAGTTCTTAGACTAACGTTCTTGCTCACCCACCTGGCTGCCAGTTCTGGCTGCCTGGCCATGCGTGCTTTCTTCGGCATTCTCCTGGCAGCCTCCATTGGGCATGAGAGACGGACGCAGATGGCAGAAGAAGAGACAAAATCAACCTTTTACCGGCGCTTGCATGGAGCCATGGACCTCATCACCATGCCCACATGGTAGGCAGACAGGGTTGGTGCACGGATGCAGTGCAGCAGAGCAGTACAGTAGAGCACATCAGCACAGTTTACAAGTGTGGGTCTACAGTAGCACATGTGTGTGGGCGGTGGGCCTCACACAGTGTGTGTTTCGCACACACCTAACCGCCCCTTTTTGGCTTTTTTTATTAGGGCCACAGAGGAGCTAGCACAACAGAAGAAGCACAGAGCCCAGACCAGTGCCCAGACCTCACATAGAAGAAGACAGCCTCATGCTGTCTTCTACATATGGGAGGAGCTCCGGAGGCCGGGAGCTCGAGCTCGACGGGAAAAAACTCAAAAAAGGAAAAAAGGTGACAAAAGCTTGATCATCAGGCTGCTACCGTAGGTCAACATCAGGGGCAAAAAAGCAAACCCCGAATAATAATTCCGTAATTCCGTTTGTTTCGGGGTTAGGAAAGATCCCGTTGGATCTTTCGTCATTTGTCGTCATGGAGGAGACCTCTCATGGAGCTCTGAGTATGAACTCGGGTGCGTCGTCGTCGTCGTCGTCGTCGAATACGAGTACGTCGGAGTTGGATGCTCTAGGAGGCGAGACCTTGCCCTCATCACACATCTCTTCGCGTTCAGATGGGGGTGATGAGAGAGGGGGTGATGACGATGACGATGGAAACGCCGATGGGACCCGTGATGATGTTGTGATCCTCATATATAAACCCGACGACGTGTGCAAATTTGCAGGCACAGGAGATGCCATAAATCTTGCAAAGGCGTTCGCGCAAGATAACACGCTCGTCAACGCGCGAGACGCAAACAGAGGCGCGTCGCCACTGCAGTGGGCATGCCTCAACGGACATAACGAATGCATCGCAGCCATTCTAGAGCTTCCTGACGTCGACGTTTCGCAAACTGATAACGAGGGACAGACAGCTGTGCACTGGGCCGTCATCAACGTCGCAACGCCGTACCCGCTCATCCAACTGCTCCAAAAAGCAAAGGGAATCAAGCCGAACGAAATGACGGACGCTCTGGCATACACGCCTTTCCACGTCGCGGCGCAGTACGGCAACGAGGCGGCGCTCGCGCTCCTAGTCAGTCACTTCGTCAGGATGCAGCTGAGCCAAACAGAAGCTCAGTCGCTGCCGTGGTGCGAGGGTGATGCCAAGCAGCGAACTCCCCTCCACTGGGCAGCTTTCAAAGGACACGCGAACGTCGCAACTCTGCTCTCAAGGATTGGGTGCCCTGAGCAGGCACTTGACGACGGCGGACTTACCGCGCTTGACTGGGCATGCGCGCGCGGCGCCTCCGCGGTTGTTATGGTGCTGATTCACTACCACGTGGGAAGGCACATGCGCATGCTCACGCGCGAATCGTACGCGGCTGACGATATTGACAGCTCAAACGCTGGTGGCATGAACGTGCCAATGCCGCCACGTCCTGACTCCGACGACGAGGCAACAACACCTCGCCCGGCGAACGGGATGCACACGTTTCGCCATCTGCTGACGCGCGTCGGCGGCGAGGGGATGACACCGAGGCAGTACATCCACCGCCTGATGTCGTTCCCGCAGGCGGCGCAGGCGGCGAAAGCCATGGATGGTGCGTTGGAGTCTGCGTCGTCGTCGCTTGCTTGGCGCGCTTGGGACACGTACGAGGATGGAACGGCGCGTGGCGAGACGATTCGCCGCGCGGCAAGGCTGCGTAACGCAGCGCCGTGGATTCCTATCGAGTTTGCGCGCGTCGCGTGTGCCGCACTCGAGTTGATTCCGTGGCGAATACTTGCCGCGCCTGCACCGCGCGCCTCCTCTGCCGCCAAGACGACGTGGGATCGCATGGTGAGCGCCGTGGCGCATCGTTGGTATCTCGTCACGCGGCACCCCAAGGTGTCTAACAGGTGCGTGCTTCTACCCATTCTACTGATTGTGATTGTCGGGCATGCCATCATACCCACGCTGAGTGCCATTTCGAATGCGAAGAATGGGCACGTGCACGTCGTGGACGACGCGCACTTAGCCTTGCTGTTCACGTCGCCACGTGCGCTCGCGGGAATGATTTGTGTCATTGTCGCGGGAGTCGCGTTCGCGATACATGGTGCCATGCGCGCTCGATCCATCGCCAGCTGCACCGTGCGCGATGCCCTGCGTCGCGCGGAGGCGTCGGATAGGCTCGCGTGCGTGCCTGGTCTGAATCCGCTGAGCGCGGCGGAGGTGCGAGACGAGTGCCGACTCGCGCTGAGAGGTTCCGATCGTTGGAGGCAGGCTTGGATCGACTCGGGCGGGGGTGACGACTCCGCGAAGGGTGATGGCGATGCTGACAACGACAACGACAACGACAACGGCGAGATGGCCCTCGAGCTCTCTGGGAAGACGGAGGTGGCTCGCCTCGGCATTTCTCTTGATGACTTCGGTTATCACCACCCTCTGCTCGACGTGCCGGTGACGAAGAGCAACGCTCGCGAGGTGATGTGCGTGCATGCCGGCCTTGCGCTGGTGTGCCTGTCGAGTGCGCTGCTTCAGCTCAATAGTCTCGTTTACGTGGAGCCTCTGACCGCCTCCGGCTTGGGCCTTCGCAACGCCGCGTCTTCGATGCACCACCACCACTCTCACCACCTGCATGGCGACGACGTCGTTCCCCCGCCCCTGTCCCCCTTCACCCTTCCTCACTCGCAGCCGCTCGCGTTCGTGCTTACGCTGCTGTGCATGCTGTGCTTTGCGTGCGCGTTTGCGATTGACTACGTCTCCGTGGTGCGTCGCGGCGTGAGCGTGCGTCAGTTGGCGTACCGAGGAGGAATGTAACTAACCATAGTACTTGACCTGTGTGACCGACAATTGAGTATTGACGAATCCAAAAGAGGTAAATGATAATGGGTTCTAGGGCGGATCCCCTGACCCCCCCTTTTCCTCCTCCCCCCGTTTCCTGCCCCTTTCCCCTTTCCCCTTTCATTCTGTTTTGGTTTGTGGATAGGCCGCCATGTCCATGTCCACGTCCGTCACTCCGAGGATGCGTGTTCAGCCTCACTCTCACTCTCACTCTCACTCTCACTCTCACTCTCACTCTCACTCTCGCAGTCACCATCTTGGTGGCTTGGTCTTGGTGGCTCGTCTTGGTGCGTTTGGTGGTTTGCCTTATCGTCGTCGTCCCTCTCCAAATTATCGTCGTCCCTCTCATAATAATGTTACGTTCATGTTCGGGCGGGGTGTTCAGGGTGGTGGTGGTGGTGGTGGCACTGCTTTATCCGCCTTGCCGGACTCAGAAGGGTCTTCAGGGTCTTCAGATTCGGCTGATGATTCGGAGTCTTCTTCAGCATCGGACATCAAAAATGTCGACGTCGCTGAGACGCCTCTGTCACCGTCCTCAAAAGAGAATTCCCTGGAAGGGGAAGGCGAGGAGGATAAGGAGAGTAACATAGCAGCACCGCCATCTGCGTCGTTTGCGCAACCCATCACGTCCGACCAGCTCGACGCCATCGAGCAAGGGGAAGCGACGCTGGCGCCTGTGTCGTTATCACTCACGGACAAGGCGGAGCTGCTGAACGGACGCCTCGCCATGGTTGGCTTCGTCGCGGCGCTGGGAGCGGAGACGAAGTATCCTCAGCTTGAAAGCATCAGGCAGCAGTTCTACACTGACCCTTGGCTCATTCTCGCCTTTGTGGCAATAACGACCGGACTCACCTTTTACCTGCCTGTCGTCCTTGCCGAACGCGGTCTTGTCGGAGTCGACGCCTCAGCTGACAAACAGCAGCAGGCTCTATCGCAAGGCACCGTTGCTGGCGAATACGGCGACCTCATACGCGCCGAGCGCCTGAACGGAAGGCTGGCGATGCTAGCATTTGCGCTCGTCTTCAGCATAGAGAACCTACGCAACGGCCAGGAGGCGTTTCCATTTCTTGAGGACTTGTTCACGTACTTCCTCCCTCGCGCATTCGTCGGAGAGGCCATCGACGTCTTTTTCAACATTCGCGCGCATCACACGTCAAACATCGAGGACGCATATCTGCTGCTACTGACCGCCGCAAGCTTGTTTTGCCTCGGTCAGATGACCACGACACCGCGAAAGAGCAGAAGTATCGGAACTGACATTCACATTGCGACTGGAGCGCTTCAATTTGTGCTCGCTCTGTACGCCGTGCTTCTTCAGCGAGTCTACCGCGAGGTCCCAGGTTGGGACTGGCACTGGATGAGCCTCGCAGCATGCCTGGCGTCATGCGCCACCGTGGGCCCGTTGATGAAGTACTACAAAGGACCACGCGTGTACCAGACACTCTTCAAATTAGGTCAAGACTTTGTGATTTCATTTCAAGGAATTCAGCTCACGGCATGGAGCGCGAGACCTGATGCACCCGAGTGGATGTACTGGGCAGTTCAGCCGTTCTGGTTCTGGAGCATCCTGAAGCTGTACACTTCGGCGCAGTACGCCTTTGCACTTTCGCCGATGGAGTGGTTTGGACTCGACGAGACGACAGCCGATAGGAGCAAGCAAGGCGAGAACGTGAATGCCGGCCCGCTCGGCAGCTTCGCGCTGAAATGTCGATCACAACTAGATGGGATGCAAAGAGATGCGCCCACCTACATCTATGTCGGTCTGAATACCGCCGCGGCGCTGTTCGACAATGCATGGATGTTTTTGTACACCGTGAAAGGTCCGGAGGCATTCTGGCAGTACTCCCGGCTCTATGCACCAAACGACCTCTCGCTCTCTCTCATCAAGCCTGCAGCGGGAAGTCTCACCGTGAGCGCCGTGGTGTTTTTGGGAACGCTTGCGGCGCGGAGGAAGGTGCCAGCATGGCTTGCCGGTGCACTAAACGTCATGTTGGCGTCCGTCGGTCCCTGGCTCATCCTCTTCTGGCATCGCCTGGTTGATCCAAGTGAAGCATGGTTTCCTCAGTTTATGCCGTTGCCATAAAAATAAGCTAAGTTCGCTCAAAATAAGCTAAGTTCGCTCATTCAGTAATGGAATGTACTTTACTTTGTCCAACGGTCGTCCATCGTTCTCCCCATGATCGATTCTAGGAAAATACACATGTTACATAAAGTAATACAACAAGGGGTCACACAAGGGCAGCTTCGACACCGCCATCTTCCGCTACCGCGATCGTGCACGCTTCTCCCACGCCCCAGCCGTCCTGTGCGAGATTGCACGTGCACGTAAAAACGCACACCGCACTCCACGCCCAGTCGTCTGGTGGCGCTATCGCATGTGGGCCTGTGCAGCGCCCCGGCCACTCGCGCGCATCGCTGAGATGCCCGATGAGTGCGGGGCACAGCTGCAGCTCAAACTGCATCGTCGCACCGCAGTGGGCGCACGGTGGAGGTGTGGGAGGCAGCTCACGATCCGGATACGGCCAGAGGGGCGTCGCCTGCACCTCCGGCGATGCCGTGGGTGCATGATACCGTGCGCACTGTCCTGGCACGCGCATGAGGCGTTTGTGGAATCGAAGGCTCTTGCCCATCGCAGCAGCAAGGCGAGGATGCGCGAGTGTATCGCGCTCGTATCCTTCTTTTGGATCCCCAGACGGCTGTTGCGCTGCCGAACCGTTGTCTTTCTGCTGCGTATGCTCATACTCATGTGCTGCCGCATCGTCTTGTTTCTGCTGCGCACGCTCATACTCACAGAGGAGCTCCTTCGCGCGCCGTGCCGCGCTGTCCTCAACATTTGCATTTGAGGTTGGTTCCTCAACGGCGAATAGATGAAATTCCGCGAAGCACGGTGCACTGCTCACCGCCTCGTGACCTTCGACGTCGCGTACGCTGTGCTCGTCGCCCTTCCTTGTCTTGGCTGTTTTGGCGGTTGTTGTTGTTGTTGTGGTGGTGGTGGTGATGTGTTGCGCAGGTTGCGTCTCTGCGATAGTAGCCTGCTTCTGAAACTCTGTGGCGAGCGCACCCCAGTCCTCCTCCGTTTGTTCTCCGCCGCCGCCCCAGCTGGCGCCGCCGCCGCCGCCGCCGCCGCCGCCCCAGCTGGCATCGTCATCGTTCGCACCAAAGAAGTTGCCGTCGTCACCTCCCCAGGATTCATTTCCCGGTGGTACCGTTGTGGACGCGTCTTCTTCCCACGAAGCACTCTCGTCGTGCTGTGTTGACGACGAGAATTCCGGCTTTTGTTTCGCGTCGTTGCCGTCGCTCTTCTGCCATCTCACCGCTTTCCACACGCCCGCACCCTTATTCGCCGACGCGCACGCGGGTGTGACGCAAGTGTACACGAGAAGCAGTCTGCGTGCACATTGCTGAACGGGTGCATATCCTTGTAGTACCAGAGCAAGCGGTGACGAGCACAAGGAGCACAAGGGCTCTAACAAGGAGGCAGGCGCATCACGAGAATCAGACATCACTAGATCAGATAACGAGGAGGGGTCGTCACTGAAGGAGGGACGGCCCCCGATTTTCGTCGAGTAGGAGGTACAGGAGGAGGAGGAGGAGGTCACCATGTCGCCAGGCACGCACACGCACGACGGGCGCGACGCATGGCACCATGGCGACGACGACGACGACGACGACGGCGACGGCATCTGTCAACGACGACTGATAGAACTACGATATCCCTCCCCGGTTGTTCGGGTTTCAACTTTCAACTCCTGGGGCGCCCTCCCCCCCCCCTCTGATCTCACGTGATGTGATGGGAAGACTACGTAGTTTTACTAATTACTTACTCGCTCTCGCTCTTGTGCCAGCGCGACAACACTTCTGCAGCGCCTTCCACTTCTGCAGCAGGCAATTGGCTGGTTGGCGGGTCGCTCTGCAGGCTCGTCAACACCTCACGCCTCTCAGCTGCGCGGCGCTCGTCCGCCATCGCGCGGATGCGCTTGTTGCGTTGCGTCGGGCTATTCATCGCGCGTCGCTCCGCGTACGTCACCTCGCGGTACGACAAGCCTCGTGCCGCCGCGATTTCCCACGGCGTGCGAATTGAAGAGAGTCCCTTGAACACAGCCTTCACCATGTTCGTCTTATTTCTGCTGCCGCGCGTCTTCACGTTGATGTCCGAGATGCCGAAGCAGTCCATGATCTGCATGACGGTCTTGTTGCATCGCAGGCCGGTGAACTGGCTGCCTGGCCACATCTCCACCTTCGACGCGCTCACCTTAGCCTTTGCTGGAAAGAATATGGTGTTGTCGCCTGGGAACAGAGGCTTGGGGTAGAAGTATCTCTCAACGTAGAACGGGTTCGCCTTTGCTTTGCGGAAAGCCTTGGACACCGCGTCGGACATCTCCTCCGCTCGCGCCTTGCCGTAACTCGCCGTGCCGTTTCCGTCTCCCGCGACGACGAGTGCAGAGACTCGCATCACGCCGCCTCGTTTCGTCACCTTGATGACGCGACGCACGTCGATGATATGCACGGTCCACCCCTTGCGAACGTCATCCTCCTGTGTGAGTTCCTCCTTGAGGTCGAAGATCTGGCCCGCGTCAGTGAGGTAGTCGGTAACCTGTTGCCTCCACTGTCGGGTGGGTAACGTTCCTATGTGGTCCGCTTTGTCGTCCAGCCTCTGCTGCAGCACCTTGAGTCGTTCAGTTCGTTGCCTTCTATCCTCGTCCTCCTCGCCGTCGCCCCTTCTCTTGTCGTCGTCCCTTTTCGGCCGACGCCGTCCACCGCCTCCGCCACGCATTCCCCCTCCTCCTCGTCCTCCCCCGTCGCCCGCCCCCGCGGCTGACGCCGCGAACGTCCTTCTGCAGCTGTCTGGAGAAGAGCGTGTGCGTGAGAGATCCGCAGCATCCGCACCCCGCATCTCCCTCCCCTCCCCCCAGGGACGTGATGAGGACGCTCTCAGGGCGACACCAGAAAGAAACTGTGAAAACTGTCGCTTATAGAATGGCGAATGAGCAGGAAGCACTGAATGAGGAGCACCGCCACCACTCCAAGAGCAAGCACGAGAGACGCCACCACTCCAAGAGCAGATGCCCCCCTGCCCCTGAGAGAGTCTGGAGAAAGGCTGGACAAAGGCTTGACGAGATAGAGATGCATGGAACATCATGGAACCCGAGATTCTGGGGAGATTCGCCGCCGCTGCTGCTGCTGCTGAGAACAAAGAACAAGGGACCAAGGGGGCGGCCATGGCTTAAGCAAACTCTCCCAGGGGCAAAAACGCGAGGCCACGGGGGAGGGGGAGGAGGACGAAACCAAGCGACAAGACAAGCCTAATAACCCTAATCCGAAAGCAAACCCTAACCCCAACGTAAACCCTAACCCTAACGTAAACCCCCTTGGAAAAAACCTATGGGGATCCCCCCTTGCACTAAACTTGCGTCCTCTTGCAGTCCTGTCCACAGAAATCTATGCTATGTGAGCGTATCTTCCTTCCCCTTTGTTTGTGTGGCACCTCCGTTCATCCCTCCTTCATCACTGCTATTTCACTCGGTATGATGTCAGCATCAATGTTTCAGACTACTCCTGTGTCCAAGGGTTACTCCTGTGGGATCCATGTCCAGTCTACCTATAGAAAGATGTCGTCGCCTTTCAAGAAAAAGACGTTTCAAAGAGGAGCTTGCAAGGGACCTAATCTTAGGTGTGTTTCCTCGTCAGCTGGGGCAGCAGGACAGCAGCCAGGAGGACCTGAGAGCGAGCTTGCAGGCCTGCCCGGATGGGCGGACGTCGAATGGCTCGCGCCGCTCGACCGATTCGCACCTGACGAAACAGAAACAAATGCGGCGGGAGACTCCGCGGCGGACGGAGGGGGTGTCGTGGACCTAGACGCACCGCCGCCAACGGCAAACATGAACACCATACCGCTCTTCCCGCTGGGCAGCCAACCCTACCTGCCGAATAGCGAGCAGGTTCTCAACATATTCGAGCCGAGGTACCGAGCGCTGTACGACAACATTCTCATGAACGGAAGTAGAAGGTTCGCCGTCCCGCTCGTGCGCCCTGTCGACGACGATATTCTCAGCGGCGGTGGAGGCCTGCAGCTCGCCGTAACCTGCCCCGTATTCTACCTCGAGACGCTCAAGGAAGTGTCCGAGCAGACGAATGACAGCGTCAAGTACGTCTGCGTGCACAAGGTGCTCGACCGGCGCGTGAAGCTCAAGAGGGTGTTGAATCCGTCGCGTTGGTTCGATCGGTCGTCGTACCTCGTCGCTGAGTACGAAGAGTGCGAGGACACCGACGACGACGTGGACACGAGCGAGGAGGAGGCGCGCGTCATGGCGCTCTGGAACGAGGTGCACTCTCTGCAGTCGAAGAGCGAGGAGGAGGTGCGTCTCGCGGAGGGTGTTGTCGGCTCCGACGTTTCCATGTCACGAGGTGGCGACATGGGAAGCCTGTGGAGGTCGCTGAGCATCTGGTACGAGCTTGTCACGCAGCGATGCTCTCGCAAGCAGTCCGCGATGGAGGCACGCATTCAGGAAATCCTTCGCAACCACTTCATCGGTGGAGGCGAGGGTGTTCCGTCTAGTGTCGCGTTCGCCGACCTTCCGGAGAGCGTGAAGACGGAGATCATGCGCATCCAGGAGGAGTTCAAGGACGAGGTTCCCGACGAAATCACAAACCTCGTGACGAGTTTTTCTTGGATGGCGACGCACGACTCGCACGCGGGTCGTCTGGGCGTGTTTGAGACTGTTCTTGAGTCGGAGCGCAAGCGTTTGGCAGCCCGTGCGAGTTTGAAGGCGTTGTTTGAAAAATAACACCAAGATTGCAGCAATAATAAGCCAATAGACTAACAACAACGCAACGCAACGCCTGATACCTGAACGTGAAACGTCAAAAGTGATATAACCATACCAACTTATAACCCTAAAGTGCTTCCCCCCCCTTTTAAAACCCTAACCCGAATGGTTTGTGTTATTTTTTTTGGGGGTTTGGGGTTTGGGTTTGGGGTTTGGGCTACGACCGTGTACCCGTACGGCCGTACCGTGTGTCGTGGTATGGCGTTATTCTAAAATCTTCCGCCTCCTCCTCCGCTTCGCTCCTCCGCTCCTCCGCTCCTCCGCTCCTCCGCTCCGCACCTTCGTTCGTTCAGCTGGATCCTATGGTGGACACAACTCATGGCTTCCACCCTCTGACGCCTCACGACGCTCCGTCGTTCATGGCGTACAAGCGCTTGAATTTGATTCGAAACCTGATCATAATTTTGATTTTGTTCGTCTTCTTTAATGTCGTGGCTCTCTCCTTGGCTGTCTCTTCTGCACCATCTGTTTCTGCTCTCGATGGTCTCGCCCCTGCGGGCTCCGCGCGGATCCTCTGCGCCGTTATGCTCGCGTTATGCTCGTGCGTTGTGCTCTCGGACGTTACCGTGGGCGCATTTCCGTACCTCGACAAACACAAGTTTCACGTCACGAACACGCCGCTCGGAAGCCTCACCTATCTCACATTTGAGGGTGTCACGTCGCAGTTTGTGTGCTACACGTCCAACGCCATCGCGGAGGTGGCACTTGCGGCGAGCGGGTGCGACACCAAAGGGAGTGGGTCGTTGGCGGAACAGTCCGAATGGCTTTGCCCCAGTGCAAGGCGCGTTGTGTTCCTCACACACGCCGCCGCCACTTTTGCTGGTGCCTTGGGGTGCATTGTTAGTATTTTGTTCTTCGTGCTTGTGTGGAATGGGCCAGACTTCAAGGCTGTGCGCAGGTATTGGGATAAGCACGTTGGCGGGTTTTCCGAAAACATGATCAGAGGACACGTTCCTCCGTTGCTGCTCGCCATCGTCGACATCACCGTCGTCAAGCGACGCGCGCTGCTTTCGTCTATCCCTGTCAACGACACTGTCATCGCGATGTGCTTCGCGCTCGCCTACCTCATCCTCGTCAACACCGTCTCTTACCTTAACGGAGGGTATTACCCATACCCATTCATGACTGAGTTTCTCGGACGCAAGCCGCTGCGATGGATCGTTTTCTACTTCGCGGTAACAGGCTTTGCGCTGAGCGTGACCGCGGCATTGAAGATGTTGAGCCGCCACTACACAATTTGGCCATAGGTTTCGTGTGTTGTAATAGACTATGTTTGCTCATTCAGTAATGGAATGTACTTTACTTTCGTCAAGCGGTCATCCGTTCACACATCTTTGGCAAAAAGGAGCTTGACAAGAAGTTTTCAACCGAATTTTTGCACAAGAGCAGTAGGATAAGAATTTTTTGTTACCAGTTTGCAAAGGGTGGTGGCGTCCAACAAAGCACCCGCCGTTCACCAAACAACAACTTTGGGCTCAAATGAGCGTCCTGAGCACTTCCATCCGACTCTTCACTCGATCGGCGGCAGTTCGATAGGTAGCTCGAATGTTGGCCCCTCAAGCCCATATTCACAAAGTGCATCCGCAACACTGCTCATGCCTCGCACGACGGGTCCTCCTACGTCCGCATTCTCGGGAGGAGCGAACGGCTCGCCGTCGAAAGGCACCCAGGGCACACCGCCACCCGGATGGCTCGGGCGCCCGAGGGTGCCATGCGAAGGAGTTCCAAGGCTCACCTTTCGCAGTAATGCGCTCTGAGGTTGCGATGGCACAGGCAAGAGCGTGGGAACGGGATCCAGAACAGGGACCGTCGATGCTGCATCTGCCACCGCATCCGTGGCGGGAAATATGAGGGGCATGGCCGTGGCAACTTTTGCTAGTTGCCGTGAACGCTTCGGAGAGACGGGCGAGTCATCGTCACTTGGCTCGAGAGCTCGTTTGGCCGGCGGATGATCCAAAGGCAGTGTTGTCCGTCCCATGGCGAGATCATCTGAGTCATCCTCTGGCTCGGAATCTTCGTCGTCGTCCTCGTCGTCGTCGTCGTCGTCCTCCTCCTCTTCGTCGTCCTCCTCGTCGTCGTCCTCCTGCTCGGAGTCAGGTTCACCATAGACGCGGCCAAATGGAGGCAATGACGGCAAACCCCTGGCAGATCCCATGACTGGCATTTCGCAAACTTCATACGCTTCTTCCTCGTCGTCGTCGTCAGAGGAGGAGGGTGCATCGAAATGAGCTCCGTGGTGATTCATCATGGCATGAACGTTGTGGTGGTCGTGGTCAAAGTGGTCGTCATCGATAAAGTTGTCATCATCATCGTCGTCGTCGTCGTCGTCGCTATTGCCGCTAAGCGCTAGCACACCTGCGCGTGGCCTTCGCACAGGCTTTCGAGAGCGCGAGCGATGGATTCCCCACGCGTCGGGTACTCGCACCCAAACTGCCATCCCGTCATCCTCGGCGGGTGGTGGTGGCGGCGGAGCCGCCATGGCACCGTCGAGACTTTCCGTTGTGCCGGTTGGCGACGTACGCGGAATGCGCCTGTACCGGCGCTCGTCGTAGATGCCAAATCGACGATCCTCGTCAACACCTGTGGGATTTGCCGCCGCACGCACGACACGGGTGACACGTGGTGGCGGAACCTCGGCCACGACAGCTTCGTGCACTGACACTGACACGGCTGCGTCCTCCGCGTAGTTGCGTCGACCCTGCGTGGCGATGCGCGTACTCTTGCGCGTTGCCGGAGGATCCTGCTGCTTGCCCACTATCCCTTGCGTGCTCCCGCTGCTGTCGTTCTGCTGTTGCTGTGAAGGCGCTGATCCCTCGGACGTGGTCTTCATTTCATCGACAGCAGCAACACCCGCCGTCACGAGAAGACGTTTGAGCGCCATTGCGTTGCGTTTGATGTTCTCCTCACGCTCGACTTCGATGGGTGCGAGCTGCGGAGGAGGTGCAGGCGGCTCAGTGGCACTTGGCGAGGCTGGTGCAGAGCCAGCCGCCGAGCCGGAGTTGCCTGCACTGACGCTGTTAATCTTTGGACGTGGCTTTCGCTGCGCTGGCGCCTTCGCAGGCTTGTTGGCAAGCGGTCCAGCTCTGCTCTTCTTTTTGCTTTGAACCGGCTGCGCTGCGACAGTGGCGTTGGTGGTGGTCGTGGTGGTGGTCGTGGCTGCCGCCGTCGCGGCGGCGTTGGTGGTGGTGATTGTCGCAAAGCAGAAGTCTGCAGGGCTGATGTGGTTGAACTTGATGAGGTTGCGCCACTTGTCCTTGAGCTGAACGCCGCTGCGTAGCCTGATTTCGTTTTCGTGTGGACGTGGGAAGTGGTGTGAGCACAGGTGCGAATATTTATTTCCTAGGTAAGCTTCCACCATGTCTCCGTGTTGACGTTTTCACGGCTGTTCAGTTCAAAAAACGCACTTGAGTGTTGGAAAGTCCGTGTCTTGTCGCATCACCTCCCAGCTGCTGACGCCGTGTTTCCGCACAGCCGAGCAAAGCACGGAGACCTCGTGTGCGCTCCACACGCGGTAGCCGCGCGCGGCCGAACCGTCGTTTGCGGCACGCCGCCGGTCTCCTCCGCCGCCGGGCATGTCAAGGGGGGGGGGGAGAGAGAGATATTTCGAGTGGGTGTGCGGGGCCGGTGTTTTGTTTTGTGCGTCAAGTCCGAACGGCGCCGCCCTTTCCTGTTCCCGCCGTGGGCTGCACTGAGGGGGATGCGCCCGAGGGATAGATAGATATCCGACTATCCCTCCGAGTACCCGTCCGTCCCGCCTCTGCTCAACAGCCGCCACCGCCCGCGGCCGTCACCGCCTGCCACCCGCGCGAGGCCTCGTGCCTAGCTCGCGTCGCTCGTTCGTGCGTTAGATGGCTGAGGCTGATGGCAGCGCAGCTCCGTGCGTCGAGCTACGTACGGTACGGTCTCCCCGTGCGCCAGCCGGCCGACGAGGCACACGTACGTACGTGTGTATGTCTCGTTGGACGAGGCGAGGCCGGTATGTCGGCAGTATGCCGTTTGCGTGTGTGGGCGTGTGCTGAGTATGTACTACCGCACCGCTGGAGGGCCGCCTTGCACGACCCGTGCAGTGGTTGCAACGCTACCGTCTGTCTGTCCGTCTTTCTGTCTGCTGCGCTCCCTGTCGTCCCACGGTGTCTGCTTTCGCCTAAACTTGACAAGTCTGTCTGCTTTGTACCAGAGGCAGAGTGCTGCAACCAGGCAACCAGCCACTTTGCTGCTTCGAAGCGTTGCTTT
Organism: Pycnococcus provasolii; assembly: GCA_938743325.2. Classification (NCBI taxonomy): domain Eukaryota; kingdom Viridiplantae; phylum Chlorophyta; class Pseudoscourfieldiophyceae; order Pseudoscourfieldiales; family Pycnococcaceae; genus Pycnococcus; species Pycnococcus provasolii. Next base: position 720,716 of record OW568866.1, read on the forward strand.
GCCACTTTGCTGTTCCGTTGCCTGGAGCCCTGCTGATGCTGATCAGAATGAAATGCCAAAGATGAAATGATCAAACAAATCCACTCGCAGATCCTATTCGCGTATGTTATCATTAGCATGGGGGGACTGAGCAGGGCGATCGGCCTCGTTGCATCGTGCCGTTGTCGTCAGTGATGTGGGCTCACGGATGGTCGGATGCATCTGTCGATCGCCTCTATGAAAAGAAAAGCCAGACAAAGTTTTGATTCTTTCTTCCCAAAGGAGCCTCGGGTGTCGGGGGAGGGGTTGCAAGCAGCACCTTACGGAGGGTACAGTGGTCCTAAACGGGTCGGATATTTACCCGCATGCTCGCTAGGGTTATTCGCGAATATTCGAAAACAAATCGTGCGTGTTTCGTCTCGTGTTTTTTCTCGTATTGCATCATGGCTCATGGACAATTCTCTGGCTTGCAAGCCGGACTGTCGGGTTTCCGAGATAATGTCTTCGGAAAGTCAGCAGCGTTTTAACTACTTGTCCGATGATAGCCTATTCGAGTCGATTATTACGATTTTGGTAGCATTTTTTTTTTGGTCGGCCGCCACACTTGTCGATGAGCGGGGATATTCTTCCCAGCTGGCATTTCGCAAACCGTGAAAAAAGTGAGTGGCAAAATTCACTTTTCAGTGTCGCAGCACTAAGATACTGTACTTCCTACCAGGCGAAGGTTGAAGCCAAAAACACAAAGGCAACGGCGGAAACCGCCGAATACAAACCTGAAGCCTTCCAAAGGCCAAGTCTACAATGGAACGTTTTCCTTCTTGTTCACGGGGATCACACCCTGGTCCACGCAAAGAGTAGCGACAGAGCACTTCATCACTGCATTCACAGGCTAATACTTGACAAAATAGTCGAAAGTCGACTCTCTACAAAAGGTTGAGTCAATTTTACCAGGTACACCATTTTTTTTAACTCCCGAGGCAGCCCAAACTCAAACAGCCAAAGCAAGACCAGGACAACGGAAAACCCAAACATCCAAAACCCTAATAAACCCCCCAAACCCTAAACCCCCAAACCCTAAACTTGAGGAAGAGTTAACAATAATCCGAACCCTGATCGCAGTCAGGCGGCGCGGAACAAACAGCACCCATTTCGGGGATCCCTCCTAGAACCCGTTTTCGTCCCCTGCTCGGCCTGCTTCGCGCACCTCTCAGCTCCGTTCGCGCCCCCTTCCCCTCTTCTCCTCATTTTCACGCTCCACACACGCCTGCCTGTGCAGATACAATACCTGTAGCGACCATGGCGGAAGCTCCACAACAGGCACAGCAGCAGACCGGCGGCGCTCCAAGTCAGCAGCCCTCCGTCTTCGAAGTCACGGCGGTAAGTTCTTCGTCTTTTCATGTTTATATGTGCTTTTATACGCGCTTCTATGTATCTCCATATGCGTGTGGTTGGTACCAGACCACGCCAGTTTCGTTTTTGGGGATGGGCATCTCAGCGTGCAGGATGTGTGCTTGCCGAGTCAGAGACGTCCCTAACCCCGCCTCATCCGTGCTTTGCGATGGCCAGTATGCGGATCGGGCGCGATGTGGGGTGTAGCTCCTGTATAAGTGACCACCGGCGGTTGAGAGGATGCCGCCGCTGTGCTCATCTCGTGGTGGATCTTGCCTTCTCCATCGGACACACGGGTTTTGTTGGGACATCTATCTTCTCAGGCACGCAAACTCACAACACACACGACACACACACGATCCACCTTTCTTGCTTTGTTTTTTTTCTTGCAGATGCTACAACAAGCGCAGTCCGCGGAACCCGTCACGCGAAAGGCGGCGGAAGATCAAATAAGACAGTTCCAGGAAGCGCAGTATCCATCCTTCTTCATCTCAATGACGGCGGAGCTCGCGAACGAAACGAAGCCTCTCGCTGGACGACGACTCGCCTCGCTCATCCTTAAGAACGTGCTCGACGCCAAGGAGGCGACGAGGAAGGCGGCGTTCGAACAGCTGTACCTTCAGCTGCCAGCCAACGTCACCGCACACGTCAAAGGCCAGCTCGTCACCACTCTGGCTTCCGCAGCACACGAGGCGGCGCTTGGCGCTGCACAGGTGATCGGCAAGATGGCAGCTGTCGAGGTTCCCAAGGGCACCTGGCCAGACCTCATCGACAGTCTTCTTAACCACATGCGATCGCCAGGAGCAAGCGCCGTTCTCAGGCGAGCGACGCTCGAGTGCCTCGGCTTCGTCTGCGAGGAGCTCGAGCCGGAGCACCTCGAGCCGGCGCAGGTCAACGCGGTCCTCACCGCGGTGGTTGGTGGAATGGCTGCCACGGAGGTGATGGAGGTGCGCATCGCGGCGTGCACCGCGCTGAGCAACGCGCTGCAGTTCGCGTCCGCCAACTTCGAAAAGGAGAACGAGAGGGACGTCATCATGCAGACGCTGTGCGAAGGGTGCGTGGCGGCTGACGCAAGGCTCAGGCAAACGTCGCTTGAGGCGATCGTCGACGTTTGCGCCGAGTACTACAAGGTTATGCCCAAGTACATCGTGGAGCTGTTCAATATCACGGGCAAGATTACCCGACAAGACCAGGAGGAGGTTGCACTGCAGGCAATTGAGGTGTGGAGCACCATCTGCGACGAGGAGATCGCGCTGCAGGAGGAGATTGATGAGGCAACGAGTGACGGCAGCTCACATAGCGTCGTTCACCACTACTTCATTCAGCAGGCACTTCCAGGGCTCGTGCCACTCCTGCTCGAGACGATGATGAAGCAGGAGGAGGACCAAGTTGAGGACGACGGCGCGTGGAATCTGTCGATGGCCGCGGGCTGCTGCCTGCAGCTCGCTGCCGCCACGGTGCGCGACCAGATTGTCGACCCTGTGATGGAGTTTGTCAAAATGCACATCACGGGCGCGGAATGGAGGCAGCGCGAGGCGGCAACGTTCGCCTTCGGGTCAATCCTCGAGGGGCCTAGACGCGAGAAACTCAAGCCTCTCGTGGCGATGGGCCTCGACTTCCTTCTCACCGCGCTCAAGTCTGACACGAACTACAACGTCAAGGACACCACAGCGTGGGCGATTTCGCGCATATGCGAGCTGCTGCACGGGACGAACTACGATGCCGATGCGGAAGAGCTGTTGGACGACGCGGCGAGCAATCCCGCGGGTGCCGCCGGCTCGACGTCCACAACGGGTGCGCCAGGAAGTGGCGCGGACAGCGCGTCGAGCGGCGTCATTAATGCCGAGAACCTGCCACGCGTCGTGAACGCGTTGCTCGAGTGCGCCGTCGATCGGCCCCACATCGCGGAGCGCGTGTGCTGCGCTCTGGCGCACCTCGCGTCCGGCTTCGGCGACGACTGCGATAAGCCCTCCGGCGCGCTTTCGCCGTACAACCAGATGATCATCGCCGCACTGCTTCAGACGGGTGCGCGAACCGACGCCGGCCAACAAGCGACGAAGCTGCGCGTTTCGGCGTACGAGGCGCTCAATGAGGTGGTGCGCAGCGCCGCGAACGACCAGCTGCCCGTCATCACGCAGCTCGTGCCTGTGGTTCTGCAGAAGCTGAATGAGGTTGCCCAGAGGATGCAGGCTGCGGAGAGTGGCACACCGGTAGCGCTGGAGCCCAACGTCTCGGCACAGATGGAGGCGCAGCGTAACATGGAGGTGCAGGGGCTGCTCTGCGGCACGCTGCAGGTGATTATGACGCGGCTGGCAGAGAAGGACGACACGATCATTTATTTGAAGCAATTTGCTGACCACATCATGGCGTCGTTCCTGCAGGTGTTGCAGCTGACCTCGAAGGGCTTGCTTGACGGATCGCAGCCCGCCGCAGTGAATGGTGATGACAAGAGCCAGCCGACCGTACACGAGGAGTGCATGCTCGCGATTGGAACGCTCGCGTCTGTCGTCGGGCCGGAGTTCGAGAAGTACCTTTCGCACCTGTTCGTGTACATTGACGCGGGTCTGAAGAACATTCGCGACAAAGACGTTTGCACTGTCACGGTTGGCGTGGTTGGTGACATATGCCGAGCCATGGAGGACAAGATTCTGCCATTCTGCGACAAGATTATGCTCGTGCTGCTGGAAGATCTGCGATCCCCGGATTTGCATCGAAGCGTCAAGCCTGGAATGCTCTCGTGCTTTGGGGAAATTGCTCTTGCGGTTGGCCCCAACTACGAGAAGTATCTGCCGTACGCGCTTCCCGTCCTCACATCTGCCGCGATGATGTGTGGATCGCCAACGAGGCACAGGGAGCTCGCGGCGAGCGAGACGGAGGATGACGAGGACGTCGCGGAGTACGCCAACAATCTCCGCGTTGGTGTGTTGGAGGCGTACAGTGGCATGATGCAAGGATTCAAGCCTAAGCCGGGCGAGCCGGAGAAGCCTAATCCTTTCTTTAGGCCAGAAATTGTGTCGTACCTGAACGAATACTTCAAATTCTGCGAGGATGTTGCGATGGACTCGGAAAAGACTCACGAGGTCGCGAAGACACTGGCGGGTTCGCTTGGTGACAGTGCCGACTGCCTCAAGCCGCATATCGCGACTGCATTCAAGCAGAAACGTTTCTGGCAAGGATTTCTTCAGGATTGCATCACCGGCAGCCTTAGTGTCGACGATAGAGTGAACTCTACGGCGCAGTGGGCACAAAGCATCATTGTTCCTCTCGTCTCGTCATGAGATGCAGACGAAAGTCTATAATGAGAAGACATTTGGCCAATGGGCGTATGGCCACTAAAAGGGATTGAAGACACCCCCCCACACACACCCACACACCCTTCCCATTTACCACACACTCCTTACACACACACACACACACACACACACACACACACACACACACACACACACACACACACACACACACACTCCCTCTGCCCATCAATTGTGTAATTGCACATATGTGCTTTCTCAAAACATAATGCTTACATTACAGTAGTACAGAAATGAGAGCCTGCTCAGCCTCCGCATGCCATGCATCGACATCTATGGCATGTGCAACGACGCTGGATAGAAAGGCAATGCGTCGATGCAGTGCATTGGCACGACGTCGCCTCGCCCGGCGCAGCGGCACACTGTTCATGCTATCACCGTGCGTGGCGAGAACGGCGCTGCACGCATCGCTCGCGTGATTAAGCATACGCAGCAAGGCGCCGCGGCCAATGGCAAGGATGGCTAGCGCGCCGTGCTGTGCCACAAGAATAGCAAAGGACCGACGTTGTGCGTCGTCATTAGTTGCAACTGGTGAGACGCATGCGTTGGCACCAATGCAGAGGCAATGCTCCCATGCCGCAGACGCCGAGCGCACGACGAGGGAAGGAGAACCGCTTGCCGACTTCCCCTCCACGGCTTCGCAGACGGCCCAAAGAATGTCTACAACATCATGCGCAAGCTCTGCGATGGCTCCCCCCACCGCCTCGTATGCGACACAGTACGCATATGTGACGACTGTGACCTGATGGCGCACGCTCGGGTGCGGTGTGATGCCGCCGTTCGACAGCTGCGCGACGGGTGCTGGTGGCACCGGCGGTGCTGGCGGCACGGATGCGTATGTATCAATATTGTCGGCATCGTCACTCTGCGGTGACGTGAAGCCGTCAACATCGACCACAAGCGCCCCTCCTCTTGCGCCCACGCTGCAGTCTGCGCGCGCACTCGGACGAGCCCACCAGGGTCTTGCGACATGCACGCCGCTTTGGTGCACAGACTTTATGATTGTTTCGAGCTCGTTGTCGTCACCAGGTGCGACATCATCATCTTCAGATGATGAACCGTCCTCTGAGTGAACACCGCCCACGTCATTGTGCTGACGCACGTGACGCCCAAGGAGTTGTCGAAACGCGTCACGTTCGCTTTCGGTCGTGACTTGGGCTGCGAGCGCGTCGGCCTGTTGTTGCGCGTGTGACGTGGTGTGCTGCAGGTAGCACTTGCCTTGGTTGTGTGCTCGGTAGCACGCGAGCGAGCACGTTTGTCGCTCGCACGCGGGGCACGTGTACTTGGGCGCGGACGTCGAGCACGCCGCGCAGAGCTCCAAGGACGTCACAGGAAACGAGTCCGCCATGGGCCTAGGCCATCGAGAATATGTGCGGCGGGGGGGGCTAACCCTAACCCTAATGGTGGCACGGGGGCTCCGCTTTCCCTGTTTCACTCAGCCGTGCGCATGCCCAGCGTCGCCGCTCCGTCATGGCGTGCTGCTGGCGCTGCTGGAGTTGCTGGTCTCGCTGCTCGCCGCTGGGCTCGCCGCTGCGCGTCCTCACTATCAACGCCCTCGCCTTCGTCGCACGAAGCTGTGCGCGCAACCTCGCGCGTCCTGAAAAAGCTACTCGACGAACAAACGAAAGGTGGGGTCGTCGTGCTGCTTGGAGCAGGCGCTTCAGCATCTGCAGGATTACCTGACTTTCGCACTCCAGGTACGGGGCTCTACGACAATCTCCAAGAGTACAACTTACCGTTCGCAGAGGCAATCTTTGACTTGCAATTCTACAGGCAAAACGCAGAGCCGTTCAACAGACTCGCACGAGAGCTGTACCCCGGCGGAGTCAAACCAACTGCTATGCATCGCTTCGTTAGCCTTCTCGACGAGCACCAGCTTCTCACTCGATGTTTTACGCAAAATATTGATAGCCTCGAGACTGCAGCAGGCTTAAGGAAGTCCATGGTAGTCGCTGCTCATGGTAACTTTGATACAGCTAGCTGCATCGACTGCGGCGCGCCTGCGCAGGAAGATCTTGTGAGACAGTCGCTGTGCGAAGGGGCGGAACCTCAGCAGCCTACTTGTTCAGCGTGCGGCGGCAAGGTCAAGCCAGGCATCGTCTTCTTCGGCGAGGCTCTTCCTGAGCGATTCTTCGCACTCGCACCTGAGATACGCGAATGTCGCTTGCTCATCATCGCGGGAACGTCGCTCACGGTCCACCCTTTCGCATCGTTGCCAACGCTCGCGAGTCCGCAGTCTCTCCGCGTGCTGGCTAATCGCGAGCTTGTTGGTCAGGAGCTCGGATTGCGCTATGTTGACGACGTTGGCAAGAACAACGACGTGGGTGACATCGCATTCCTCGGCGACACGGATGCCTTTGCCAAAGCTGTGGCGTTGGAAGTATTCGGTTTGGAAGATTTGTAGGAAAAGAATTGTAATTTTAAAAGGCTCGAATACACATAATTTGTATTATATATATACTAATCTCACTTTATTCCTCTCGGCCCACGCCGAGAACGTCTATCTGGAATTAGAAATTCTATAATAAATACACACCAGTTGTGGTGTAGTTTTGTACTCATATATACCATCTCTATATTCGAGACTCTCGGCCCAGGCCGAGAACTCTCTTATTCTCTCGGCCCAGGCCTTTCGAGTTTGCGTAGACTTTTGTCTATTCGCTTCGCGTGGCGCCCGCGCACTGGCCAAGCGTGATGATCACCTCGCGATTCGCCTCGTAGAAGGAAATCGCGTGGTACTCAAGACCAAGCTTCGAGCAGAGAGCCTCCACGTGAGTGGAGGCTGCACGAAGGTGACGTCGACTCAAGCGCGGGTACAGGTGGTGCTCGATCTGGAACTGAAGGCCGCCGTAGAGCCAGTCCCACGCGCGAGATGTGGCGTAGTTCAGCGTGCCGCTCAGCTGAAGCTTCACCCAGTTCGTGAGCTCCGCGCACGGGCGTCCGTTGTACATGTCCCGCGAGAAATGGCTCGCGCTGATCATCGTGTGCAGCATAAGCCCGCAGACGACGTGCGACGTGAGCACGCACGCGAACCGAAGCTCGGCTCCAGGAACTTGGCTCATGACAGCAGTAACCCAAGCAAAGTATCCCATGAACGTCAGCAGACGAGCAATCAGGTGCGTTTTCGAGACAATGGCATTCGGGACACTCGACGCGGGCGCGGGTGCCGCCGGCCTCGGCGCCAACGCGCTGTGCTCAAACTCCGGCTCCGGCGCGGGCGCGGGCGCCAGCTCCTGTCTTGGCGAGCGTTTCGCGACGGAGGTAACCTTGCTGCTCTTTGGTGCTTTGGTCGGCGTGGCCAAGAAGGCGTGGTAATGCTGCAACGCGATGTGGCACAAGCTCTGCACGTAAAGGTTGAAGCGCGCGACGGCCATCAGCGGGTAGAAGTACACGTGCTGGTAGCGCGTGATCGCACGCGATATGGCGTCGAACGGCATGAAACGCATGTGGTAGAACGAGTAGTTTTCGCCGTCGCAGAAGCGCTCGTCGAGAGCAAGCACGGGCAGGTGCTGGATGTCCGGGTCGTAGTGCACGCTGTTCACAGCCACGTGGTGAACGTTGTGCGTGCTCTTCCACCAGTCGATGTCGATGCCGTTGAGCAGATTCCCCACGACGATGCCAAGCCAGAATTCTGAGCCACGATCCCTCATCACGCTGTTGTGCCCGCAGTCGTGGCCGACGAAGGCAACCTGCTGCCAGAAAACGCCCAGCAGCACGGCACCAAAGAGGCGCACGATCGCGGGCGACTGCTCGTGCACGAGGAGCGTGATGGACGTGCCGAGCAGCACGGCAAGCCTTGCGAGCAAGGCGGCGTAGTACACCGGCTCTTTCTCGTACCAGCCCCACTTCTCAAATTCGCGATCCAGGTCGTGGAACGCCTGCGCGGTTTCGTCAACCTCGACACTGTCGTCTTCACCTTTCTTATTGTCTTGGTTGCCGCGCACGAGCGTTCCAATGCGAAAGGACGGCAGCATTTTGCGAACCTTCTCTGGGTGCATGAGCCTGAACGACTCGGATGCGTCGCGTCCGGCAGTGGCGAGCAACGTGCGCGGTCCTCCAGGGTGTCGTGCGAGGAATGCCGTGACGTCGTACACATCTCCGTCAATGGCGATCCAGCTGGATGCCGGTGAGTCGTGCAACGCGAGCTCCGCCTGCGTGATCAACACGTCGTCATCGTCGTCGTTTCTTTTCTGAGAAACCTTCTTATTATTATCCACGAAAGACTTCTTCTTTTTTCCTCCAACTGAAGATGACTCAAGAAGTTTACCCTGAGAGCGCGCAGGGGGGGACGGCGAGCGCATTAAGGCGTCCTTTCCAGGACCTTTCTTAGAAGCACGAGCCCCAGTAACTGTAGTCTTACGAGATCTACCAGCCGCGAGATCATCCAAGTCGAGAGCCGAGGACGGAGGTGCCACCACCCCCTCCGCCGCTGGGACCCCCTCTTTCACGAGAGGAGCGGGAGCCTCCATGAGAGGAGACGTGGATGCAGCTGCCACCATAATCTTAAGATGAAGATGACAAACTTTGGAGAATGAGAATGAAAGCGTGTGGTGGTATGGCCCGGGGGGTAAGCTACTTTACCGGTACCCTGAAAAAAAGGCTTTTTTTATTTTTTTTGCTTTTTTTTCAAGTTTTGTTCTGGTTTTTTCTGAACAAAAAAAGAAGAATCTTTTCCCTGGCCCTGGCTGCCTGGGGGCGAAACGATGCCTAGAGGGGACGTTTTTGGGTTCGTTGCCGACGCCAGACACCGCACAGACTAAGGGCATCATCAGGGCCACGGGTACATTTGAGGGGAAAAAAAACTCTGTTCATAGTGTTTTCCGTGGAACGGTCGAATTGAACTGTTACATGGTCACAAGGGCGTGTCCATGAACAGTGTTCATTTCGTATTTCCATGGGGTATCCCCTCCCTGTCCTCCTCTCCCTCCCTTGTTCTCCATGCTCTTCCTTGGGGGGAGCAGTTCCTTCGTATCCCGCGCCCTTCGCCCTTTCGCATTTCAAACTTGCAATTGAAAGGTATTAAATGGCGTCGCCTGTTGTTTGGCCTCAACCAGAGAAGATGCTTCTGTCTCTTCTTGTGGAAGAGGAGAAGCTGCTGCGTGAGGAGGAGGAAGAAGACGCAGCTCGGAAGAAACTCACCACGGTGGTGCTCCTCACCGCCGCGCTCATCCTTTGCGATGACGACGACGCCACAGCGAAACGGGTGCTCGACGAAGTGCGCCTCTGGGGTGGCAGCCGCCTCGGACGCAAGTATTCAGTGCCTAAGTGGCTGTCGCACTGGGTGAACATCGAGGCGAAGCTCGCCACCTTGAACACCGCGAACTGGAAGTTGCAATTCGGCGTGTCGAAGGAGCTCTTCAGCAGGCTCGTAAGCGACCTCACGCCCGCGCTGCGGCCGCGTTCCGCAGCCTTCAGACACCCCGTCCCTCCGTCTCTTTCGGTTGCTGTGGCTTTGGTGCGCTTTCGCTTCGGGCACAGCTTCGCGGTTTGTGCGTCGTGGTTTGGCATCGGCTATGCCACCGCGCGGAACTGCGTGTTGGAGGTCATGCACGCCATTTCCGTCGTCTACCACGACGTCATCAGGCTTCCGACGGGTGACGACGTGAAGGCGGATATGCAGCTCATGGACGCGAAAGGCCTGCCGCAGTGCGGCTGGGCATTGGATGGCACTGAAGTTCCAGTGCGGGCGCGTGCGACGGAAGTTGTCGCGAAGCGCAACAGGAAAGGGATCGTCAGCGACAAGGTCCTCATCATGGTGAACGACAAGCTCCTCATCAGGTTCGCGCAGATCGGCATGGCCGGGAGCAACGGCGACGGCAGGGCGTTCGCGTACAGCACGCTGCAGGCTGCAATTGAGGACGGCACGTGGCCTCCGTCAGGTTTCGACAAAGAAATCTTAGGCGTGAGCGTGCCGCCGCAGGTTCTCATCGACGCAGCGTTCCCTGCGACTAACAACACCGTGAAACCGTTCTCAGGAGACACGACCGCGGCGGCAGAGAGGGAGTTCAATTTTCTCCACAGCTCTCTGCGCATGTGCGTGGAGCGCGCGAACGGTGTCCTGAAGCGCAAAGCTCACCGCACGCCATTAAAACGATAAAACGACGGAAGCAATGAGAACGTGGCAAACCTTCCTGGTCTTCCTTTGCGTTTCGGAGAAACTCCGGAGGGGGGGGGGGGGGGGGGGGGGAACAGGTATCCCCAGCAGGCTCGGCGAAGTGAACATTGTTCAATTCGTTGGACAAGCTTTTTCCCTCGTCCAGGTTTTTGGACAATGTTCATCCCCAGAATCCCCTTTTGGACAGTTGGTCTGATGTCAAAAACCAGGAATTTCCCCATTTTTCCCCCAAAACAGGCAGTTTTGGACGAATGTGATGTGGGGCTAACTTACCGCAGTACCGCAGGGTATGTATGACGGGAGTGAACGGAATAAGCGGTGCCCGTTGCCGACTTTAAAGTCCGAAGCTCATCACCCTCGAGAATCGAGAGCGAGATCGATGACGTATTCGCTTTCCTGAATTCGACGGGCTCACGGGCAATCAAGTCGCAACTCGCAACGAACGAAATATCACACTGGCCTTGCACTGGCGGAAAAAAATAGTACTACCTATACCCGGTACAGTGCGCCGCGAACAATGATAACGGAGCGAAGAAGAGAACTGGCTATCTATATAAGGTCCACTACGAGAGCCGAGGGACATGCAAGACATCACGAGTGACATCACGAGCATGACTACGATAGAGGTATTGGAACTATAGGTAAAACGAACCCTAACCCTAACCCCGAACAAACCCGAGGAAAGGAAATGGAGTAAAGGACACTTATAGATGTTTGTTTGGAAATGGGGATCCACCCTGAGACGAATTCTTATCACCAACGCGTTAAATCCGCAACCCCCTTTTCTTTCTTGGCGCGCACCCCAACCCGGTTAACCCATCCCATCCTGCCAGCACAGCACAGCGCGATGGCCACGTCCACGTCCGCGTCACACGTGCTTGCCTCCCACTCCCACTCCCACTCCCACTCCAACTCCAGTGGTGCCTTCTTCTTCGGTGACTACCTTCCCGAGTCTTTGTATCATGTCGTCTTCTCGTGCCTATTGACTTCAAAAGACACTGTTGTTGATGCCTCTTGTCTTGGTAACGATTCTACGTCCTCCTCCTCGTCGTCGTCGTCGTCGACATTAAAGTCAATACAGGCTCTGCTGACAGCTTCCACGGTGTGCAAGCGCTGGCGCTCGTGGATTCTTAATAACGAAGCCCTGTGGAAACAAGCGGCACAAATCAGGTGGAAAGATAAAGCACAACCGCTCTCGCCCTCAAAAGCAAAGTTGAAGGCACAGAGCGATGACTCAGCAGACTGCTCAGACGACGACACAAGCTGCTGGTGGAGGCCACTGAACGACGAAACGTGGTACGACGCATTTCGACGCGTGGAAAGCGACGCAAGGCGAGTCTCCATCACAAGAGAAGAACTCGCAGCCACGACGTGGAAGTTCAAATTCCAGGTTGACCACGAGATGCTTTTCAGAAGGCCGGAGGACCCTAACCCGCCACGACCCGCGGAATGGGAATGCGTCTTCACCGCTGACAGCATGTTCGTCTCGAACGTCCCACATGCACCAAGCACGCGAAGGCCGCTCAAGTGGAGCTGGGTGGTTGACAGCGCTTGCGAAGCAGCCGACGACGCGGCGACGCGAGTCGTCGTTGGCCCATACCCACCACTAAAGGTGAGCCGCCGCGAAGACTGGTCGTGGGTGCTCGAGAACCAGTTTGTGCGAATCACGAACCCTCCCTCCACCGCACTGTTGCTGTAAATACAATTTTAACTAAGATCAACTCGTTATGGAGTGTACTTTACTTTGTCCAACGGTCGTCCATCCACACCGGCGACAAACTGACGAGTAGTGCTGTTGTAGCTTTTTGCATTTTTCTAATTAAAGATGTCCCAAAAACAATGTGTGTCATCCCTCTCAACCCAATTGTTTGAGCATTTTGTCCGCATTCTTCGCAAGCTCGCGCTCCGCCAGCACATACGCAGGCAGCGGCGCACGGTCCAGGATGTAGTCAGCAAGGAACATGCCCGGGTCATCCGGACGAACGCGAACGCACTCCTTCATGCCCGCGTGCAATATTGGCATCACGCCCGTCGACTCCAGGTACTCGCTGAAGGGCACCGAAAGCTGTGCGGCGCCCTCGCCACTTGCGCGAAGGGCACTCGGTTGGAAACTTGCGAGGTCCATGTCAGCCCCTCGCGCGCGGTTGCGGATCGCTTCCTGTAGCCTTCCAAAAGCCTCGGCAGGCTCATCAGGTCGCCAGGCAGCCAGTTTTGCAAGTCCCGCGCGAACGCACGGTCTCAGATTCACTGACACGTACTCGTACGCTGCCGGTGCGCCGGGCCGTGGTGCCCAACCACGCGCCACTGCGCTGGTTGCTTCGTCCGTCGCGGCTGTGCGCGGTGTCGCAGCTGCAGCTGCAACCTCGGGTGCACTGATGGGAGCCGGACGCTCCGCTGGTGCCGGTGCAGGTGCCGGTGCCGGCGCTGGTGCAGGTGCAGGCGCAGGCTCCGGTGCTGGCGTCGGTTCTGGTTCTGGTTCTGGTTCTGGTGCAGCTTCAGGTTCCGGCGCCGCTTCCGGCTCCGGCTCCGGTGCTGGCGCCGGTTCTGGTTCTGGTTCTGGTTCTGGTGCAGCTTCAGGCTCCGGCGCCGCTTCCGGAACTGGCTCCTCGTTAGGTGCAGGTGCCGCATCTGTCTTCGGAAGCTCAACCGAACCTTGCAGAGGTTCGTCTTCCGCGAATGACTCTTCTGCATACTCCTCCTGCGCTGGCGCTTCCTCGGCAGGTGCCTCTGGTTCCGGTGCAGTTTCTGCCGTTTCGTCGAAAGACTCATCGGCGTAGCCTGCATCCTCGTCGGCAGGTGGAGCCTCCTCCGCCTCGGCCGACTCCTTCACATGCTCGATTGCCGCCTGTGTCAACGTGTGCGCCGCTTCGGCTGCTCCGGCTGATGATATTGCCGCCTGTGTCAACGTGTGCGCCGCTTCGGCTGCATCATCAGCCGGAGCGGCCTCCTCCGCTGGTGCAGCCTCCTCCGCTGGCGCGGCCTCCTCCGCTGGTGCAGTCTCCTCGGCAGGCGCGGCCTCCTCTGCTGGTGCAGCCTCCTCCGCTGGCGCAGCCTCCTCCGCTGGCGCAGCCTCCTCGGCAGGCGCGGCCTCCTCGGCAGGCGCAGCCTCCTCGGCTGGTGCAGCCTCCTCCGCTGGCGCAGCCTCCTCCGCTGGCGCAGCCTCCTCTGCAGGCGCGGCCTCCTCCGCTGGTGCAGCCTCTTCGGCTGGTGCAGCCTCCTCCGCTGGCACATCCTCAGCCGGCGCTTCCTCTGGCGCAGCCTCCTCGGCAGGCGCGGCCTCCTCGGCTGGTGCAGCCTCCTCCTCTGGTGCAGCCTCCTCTGCAGGCGCGGCCTCCTCCGCTGGTACATCCTCAGCCGGCGCTTCCTCTGGTGTAGCCTCCTCGGCAGGCGCGGCCTCCTCGGCAGGCGCGGCCTCCTCGGCTGGTGCAGCCTCCTCCTCTGGTGCAGCCTCCTCTGCAGGCGCGGCCTCCTCCGCTGGCACATCCTCAGCCGGCGCTTCCTCTGGCGCAGCCTCCTCGGCAGGCGCGGCCTCCTCCGCTGGCACATCCTCAGCCGGCGCTTCCTCTGGTGCAGCCTCCTCGGGTGGCGCCTCCTCAGTTGTCTCTGGTGTGGTGTCTTCCGCGTCCGCCATGTTCACGAGAGTTGTTGTTGGCTCGTGCCCGATGTTCGTGAGCAAGAAGAGGGCGTTGCGGGTCGCGCAAGGGTCGTTTCCAAGGCGTCGTCGCGCGGGCCGGCAATAAGAAAGGAGGGGAGGGACCCAGTGCTGACCCCAATAGTTGTTTTCTGTTCTGTTCTTTTCGGGCTCGCGAATAAATGCCCAAACTTCTGCTCCCCTACCCTACCTATGGGCTATGGCAACGGGCCTCATCATTCATCAACGTTGACTTAACAACAACAACAACATGCCCACTCTGCCACTGGCCACTGGCACCTGGAGGGAGGACCCCATTCCCTTCCCTTCCCTTCCCTTCCCTTCCCTTCCCTTCCCTTCCTCCTCACGCCTTCTCTGGAGGCCTTGCCTTGGCCCCCCTCTTTGTCTTTGCCAGGGTGAGGAGAGGAGGAGCCTGTCCTGTTCTCTGTCCTCCTCTTCGTCTCCTCGTCTCTTCACCGTTCAGCGCATTTTCTTCGAAGTTCGAACGCCTCCTTTGAGTGGGGGAAGGAAAGGGTTGTTGGGCTGCCCTCTGCTGGCATGGGAATTCAAGCTCGAAGCGCCAAACATGGCGCCTTCGAGGTTTGAATCAGGGAGGGTTAGGGTTTACCCTAACCCTAAGGGTTAGGGTTAGGGTTAGGGTTAGGGCAAAGGGACTCCGCCTCTTCCTTCCCCTGCCCTGCCAGCCTGAGCGCCTTCCACCGTGGCACATTTAATTTGGTTTGATTCACTTTTCCCACCCGTCAGCCACGTACCTCTCTTCTCTTCTCGCTCGCTCCGCCATGCCGCCCGCCTCTTACACGTGCACGTCCCTGTCTCTGTGCCCTGCGTCCACTGCGATCAATAGACTCTCCATATTAGCAGCGCACATATCGACTTCGCGGCAATCCTGCACCTCACAACCAACTCGCTCGCTCACGTCACACGCATCCTCAGACACGAAACATGTGTACATCCTCGCGGCTGTGCGCACGCCCATGGGCGCATTCCAAGGCGCGCTCAGCCACTTGTCCGCGCCTGAGCTAGGCGCACGCGCGATCGAGGAGGCTGTTAAGCGCGCACGAGTGAAAACGGAGGACGTGGATACGTGCGTCATGGGAAACGTGCTGTCCGCCGGTGTGGGGCAGGCACCCGCAAGACAGGCGGCGCTGCTGGCAAAATTACCCGCGAGCGTATGCTGCACGACTGTCAACAAGGTGTGCGCGAGCGGAATCAAGGCGCTGACGATGTGCGCTCAGGCAATAAGGCTCGGCGAGTCGCGCCTTGCGGTTGCGGGAGGTTTCGAAAGCATGACGAACGCGCCTTATCTCCTACCGTCTGCGCGCAGCGGGTGGAGAATGGGACACAGGGTGGCAGAGGACGCCATGATACGCGACGGGCTCTGGGATCCGCTCGGGGATAGGCACATGGGCGCTATTGCCGAGGCGACGGCGCGGCAGAGGGGGATCAGCAGGGAGGAGCAGGATGCACACGCTACTCGCTCGTTCGAGCGTGCACGTGCCGCTGTCGCTCGAGGCGACTTTGAGGGTGAAATTGTCGGCGTACCAGCAAAGGTTGACAAGAAAGGGCAAGCCGCATCCGCAGACGTTATGCTCGTAACGCACGACGAGCCTCCGGATGCGGTAGATCTCGCGAAGCTTGCTAAGCTCAAGCCTGCATTCGCCAAGGATGGCACGGTCACCGCAGGAAATGCAAGCGTGATCGCTGACGGAGCCGCAGCTCTCTTGCTAGGCGGCGACGACGCGCCGGTCGATCCCTCGCGTCGCATTGCGCGCGTTCTGGCATGGGCAGATGCCGAGCTGCAGCCAGGCGACTTCCCCATCGCACCAGCGAGCGCGGTAAAGCTCGCACTCGAGCGCGCGAATCTCGGCGTGGAGGATATCGACGCCTGGGAAATCAACGAGGCGTTCTCGGCGGTCGACCTTGCGAACAAGCAGCTGCTGGGCTTGCCCGCAGATGCGGTGCACGTGAACGCGGATGGCGGCGGCGTAGCGCTGGGCCACCCAATTGGCGCGTCCGGCGCGCGCATTCTTGTCACGCTGCTCGGCGTGCTTAGACGCCGTGGTGGTCGACGCGGAGTGGCAGCCATCTGCAATGGCGGTGGTGGCGCCACGGCAGTAGTTGTACAGCTTATGTGATTAAGAGTCATATTTCATTTACACGTTGAGCGCACTCATAATCTCCTGGACAATCGTCTCGTCGTCAAGTTCCTCAGCCAACATCTTGGGAGTCTCGCCGTCCTCGTTTTCTTTCGAGACATCGGCGCCGCGGTCGACGAGAGTTTTGACGATACTCGCGTGCCCCTCAGAGGCGGCGAAGTGGAGAGCTGTCCACCCCTCGCCGTCTGCAGCATTCACGTCAGCCCCTGCTTCAAGCGACGCTTCGACAGCTTCAGCGTCACCGCTTTCGCATGCTGACCTCAGCCTCTCGGAGGGAGGCACGGAAGCGGCTGAAAGCATTTCGGCCACATCTTCGTTTTCCTCCTCCTCTGCCAATGCCGCGGGCGTCTGCGCCTTGTCGTCGTTGCTCTTTACGGCGGCATCGCATCCGGCACGGAGCAGCGCCTTGACCATATCCTTGTCTCCAGTAGCCGCGGCATAGTGTAAAGGCGTCCATCCGTTGGCGTCGTGCGCGCTCTTTGGCGCACCAGCCTTGACGAGCGCAAGAGCCGCCTGCACGAAGCCCAATTGTGCCGCTAAACACAGTCGTTTCGTCAAGGCTGCCGGTTTCGCCGCTTTCTCGAGCGAGTCGACGCACTTCGGCGCAGATTCTTTCGCGCGTGCAAGTGCGGTATACCCCTCGTCGTCTTTCGCGGCGATATCCGCGAGTGCGCGTTCGATGAGCGCGTCGCAATTTGCGGCACTGTTGGACGCGCGCACGGCTGCGTGTAGTGGCGTTTCCTTTTTGTCGTTTTGCACATCGGCTGCGTATGCGTTTGCGTGTTTGATGAGGAAGTCAACGAGCTTTGATGTTTCGCTTGACGAAGCCGCCTCGTGGAAAGGTGTATTTCCCGCGGAGTCACGGAGATATGCCGCCGCAGTTCGTTCCGATGCGGATCTCATGGACTTGAAGAGGAACTCCAGTACGTCGGTTGACCCTGCTCTGCACGCGAGGTGGAATGCGGACGCGCCTGACTCGTCGCGCACGTTCGCGACGTCCTTGGGCATGTTGGCGCGCACGCCGCCCTCGTCGCCGGCGAGACACGCGTCGAGGAAGTCGGCGTCCATCGGAGCAACCTCAAAGGTGCCACCACGATCGGGCAGGCTGCAGGGGGGGGGAGTTGCGGCGGCGGCAAAAATGGGGGTTTGTTTGCCCGCAGGGGATTGTTGTTTGGGGTTTCTACCTTGCATTTCTACATACCTATCGGGGTTTGTGCCCTCGAAGACCCTTGGTCCTTGCTTGGAGGCTCGCCCATGAGGCTCCGTGGAATCCAGGTGGGAGTGCCCTCCGCGTGACCGCGTAAAGGTAGTTCTTACCCTATGCGTTCCCGGTTATGTAGAAAATTTGGGCAGGGGAGCAGAGCAGGCCAGAACGGTGCGAAAATTGTGCGTCTCCAACCAGCCGAACGTCGAACGAACGTTGCCACACAGTTGCAGCGGTAGGGTAGCGTTTAATAACTGGGAAAAGGACATCAATCAGGTGGCTCACCCAGCACAACCTCATCAACGAATTAAGTTTTTACCTCACAGTAGGCTTCCTAGGTGCGCCTCGCACCTTTGCCGTCTTCTTCCTACACCTTGAATAATGAGGAGAGCCAGGATGTTGGGCCGCGTTGCCCACCTGTTGCCTGTACAGTAGTCCTAGTCCTATTGTTTCCTGCCGGCCGGGGTTCCCGCTTGGGCCTTGGGGGGAGGCTTTGGCCTTTGGGTGCGCGTGCAAGGGGCAAGGGGCAAGGGGGGTCGCACCCTGCGCAAGGTGGCCTGCATGCCTTGCCTTGCCTTGCCTTGCCTTGCCGGCGTGCTTGAGTGAAGTCCTTCTGAGCGTGTTCAGGCTCCTCCTCCAGTCCTCCTCCTCCTCCTCGGGGTCCCGTCCCGTCCCCGGCCCCCGGCCGCGCCACTTCCAAGCTCTCCCCCTGGTGAGGGCTCTTCTCTTCGCGCGAAACAGGCACCGCGTCGGAAGCGCTGGCGTGCGTCGCGTTCGTCATATCTTAAGACGTTCACGAACGCTTGCGACACCGTAGTCACAAACTAAAAACACGCAGAGCATACATCGAGGCTCAGCAGCATGACGACGGCGGCGGCGCGCGAAAAGTACGCCAAGAAAAACGAAGCGGAGGACCTGCGACGCGCCTTCAACAACTTGGACACCAAGGTACGTCCATCGAAGGAGAAGGAGGGTGGAGGTGTGCGTGTACACGCAAGGCCTGCCCATCGAACTCTCTGCCTGTTTGTGCTTGTGCTTTTGTGTGTTCTGCACGACAGCCGGAGGATGGGGCGTTGCAAATATCGAACCAACAACTAACTGAAAACCACCCACGTTGTTCCCTATGTCAGGGTGATGGCAAAATCGATGCGGAGGAGCTGAACGCGGTGTTCACGAAGCTAGGCCATAAGACGAAGCGCAACGACATCGTCGATATGATCTGGGAGGTTGACGAGGACTGCGACGAGCAGGTGAGCTGGCAGGAGTTTCAGGCGATGTACCAGCGGTGCCGAAACGACAAAACAGGCTTCGAGCCACGCCGCCTCTTCAACGTGGTGGAGTTCCTAATCAACGATAAGGACAACTCCGGTACCGTAAGCCTCGAGGAGGCTATGCAAATTCTCTACCTGCGCTTCGGCCGCGAGAAGCTCGACAGCCAGCTGCAGGACATTTTCGGAACTTCCGATACGAACAGCGACAAAAACCTGACACTGACCGAGTTCCTGCACTGCCTGAACGTGTCTCAGGTGAAGCAGCTGCGGTCAAAGGTGACGGCGAAGACATACAAGCCGCCAGCGCCTTCGCAGAAGAGGAAATCGTAAGTATTTTATGTGGTGCAGGGTAGTAACACGCACAGTTTACACCAACCTACTACCTTGCCCGCCTTGCACGAGACTCAGTTGTCAGTTGTCAGTTTCGGGCTGGCAACGAGCTCTCTCGCGCGAAGGCGAGGTGGTCGCCGACGCGCCGACGCGGCCGTCGACGCGGCGCCACCGGCCACCGCCCTAAGGCTTCAGCTTACCATCCATAGTCCTACCAAATACATCGACTATAAATACAAGATATATCGATATTCTTAAATTGCTTCGTATACACTTTGAACACAAGATGTCAGTCGAGCTTGGCCCTGAGAATCTTGAAGCGTTCCTCACGCTCTATGTCGCCTCGAGCGCGATCTGGATGGAACTGCAGTGCAGCGCGCCGAAATGCCGCGCGAATCTGCGTTGCTGATGGTGCATCTCCTCCGTCCACTTGAATGCCAAACTTTCTTAATGTGGCACACAAAGTCATATCCTTTGTTTCGCGCTCGAGACGTTCCGCAATCACGTCGCGATCGACCTCTGTCGGCGAAGATGAAGAAGATGAATCGTGTGGCGATGCGAACGGGGAAGTTGAGTTTGGTGCACGGTCAGAAGGCTGTGGTGGAGGCGGTGGAGGCGGTGGCACACCTTGCTCCGTCTCAGAAAAGGATGGTGATGGTCGCGAAGGACCATACGACCAGGGCTGGCTAGCAGCTGTAGGCTTTTTTGGTCGGGTTGCCTGTGGATTGCGACTTGGCCCTGTGTTGGCGTTCTGCGTGCGTGCACCGTCCACCCCCGCCGCGCTCCGTCGAGCACGTTCCGTACGCGATGTGTCGTCATTTTTGGACGTTTTTCCAGATGATCGCCACGCGCCTCGCTGCGCTTCGAAAGTTGCAGTACACGCATTGACGTCACCTCCGCAAGCAGTAAGCAAGGCTGCCGCATCTCGGAGTGGAAGTGCAAGGCGCTCTCGCAGCTCCAGTGCGCCAAGTACGTGCTCGATTCCATGCTCATCAAGTTGCCCTCGCAACCACTCGTGATCTTCGACGGGAAGCGCAAACGCCTCCGCGAGATGAAGCATCTGCTTTGCACTGTCATTCTCCTGCATTTCTGGAGCAGGTGGCTCAGCCGCCGCCAGCATAGCGAGGTGGCGCACTGCACTTCCGGTTCGCAGCGTGCCAGGTACTGCCATGAGATCGATGAAGTGCTCGTCATCGCGACTCTCGCCATCCGTCGTGTTGTCTGCTGGCACGTGTTCGGGAGGCAGGCACACGTGCGCGGATGTCTCGTCCCCTACATAATAGAAGCCGCGCACGAGGCGGCACGGAACATTCGCTGCGTGACTAAGCGCCTTGAAGAGCAGCGCGCGATGGCGCTGGCATCCTACCGTCAGACGCAGGAGGTCAATCACGCAGCTGGGCGAGCCGTCCTGCGAGGGCAGACGCGCCTTCGTGGCGGCGGAGTGGTAGCGCGTTTGCAGTGCGAGATCATCGCTCGCCTCGCCACCCAAAGCCTCAGCCACTGTATTGGCGAGCGCCACGGCACGCGTGATGACGTCCGAGTCAGCCAAATTCCCTATGTCCGTTGCGACGCGCAAGAGTCTTTTTGCGGCGCTGGGCGTGTTGTCATCGAAGAGAGAACGGACAAGAACAGCCTCTCTCGTTGGCGCGGGCGGACAAAGGAGCACTGCATCGAAGTACGGGAAATCTTCGGCCGTCTCAGGCGAGTCTCCTCCCGCGACGTCGCCCCACAAGCTCACAAAGTTGTCGGCAAGTGGTGCGTCCGCCTCGTCAAGTACACCCATAAGCCAGAAGCGCTTGCTCTGCGCGTGTGCGTGAGCGGCTGGCCTTTGCAAGAGCTGCGCTTGTCTCTGCGCGTTCGTCGCGTTCAGCGCCTGTAACCTTGCGTACTCTTGTTGCTGCAGTAGCAAGGCCATCTGCGCGTCACGCTGCGACGGCGTTGACGGCGTTGACGTCTCACCACTATACCCATCTTGGTTCTGCCTTCGCCTCGTCGTCGTCGCAGAGCTGCCTGCTCCGGCATCGCTGCCTGGGTATCGTGACGGCGCCGCTCCCATAGCGTGAAGAACGTGACGTGCCGCGCCCACCCACGTGCACAACGCCTGGCGCGTTGCCTACCACGACGGTGAAGTATTGCTTGCGCGTGTTTGATGGCGGTGGCGAAGGGTGCGGGATGGGTTACGCAACTCGCACGCACGCGTTGGCGTCGACCACGTGGAACAGCGCCCGGGCACCTGATACCACCTCATGGCCAGCCGAGTGATGCCCGCGCGTCGCCAGATGGGATCCGCCCGCCTCTTGACCGCCTCTTGGACGCCTTGCGCTCGACCATTCGCATGGAATGAAGAGGTGGTCAACCACGTCCCGCGGGACGCGTTGCGGCGCATCTCTCCTCTGCTCTTGTTGGCTCTCTCCCTCTCTGCTTGCGTTACGCCCCGTGCATGACCGGCATCACGCCGATGATGTCGGCGAACCGCACAAGATACCAAGGCACCACCTGTAAAGGTGGGCGACCAGAATGCAAACATGCCACACCAAAGAAGAAACACACGCGCGCACTTAAGACACAGAGAAGGCGTGGCCTTCCGCGCACTCAACCTAATAATGCGAGGTCTGCGGATTCTGGAGAAGGTGACACCTTTACGCCGACATCGACGCCTGCAGTCACATCATGGCTGGCTTCTGGAGAAACCCAAACAGTGCACCCGTCGAAGAGGCGTCTACTCGCGTCGCTCGCTCTCCTCGGAGAGAAAGAGAGAGGCGAGTGTTGGCTTTTACCTGACGAACTCGCGAGCCGCGAGTTGACGTTAAAGCGGCAGATTCTTGACGATGAAAACACAAAGTATAAGCACGTTGTCGCACGCAGCTGGTCTTTGCCGGCTGCGGTGGAAGCATCGGAG
This sequence comes from Pycnococcus provasolii, assembly GCA_938743325.2. NCBI lineage: Eukaryota > Viridiplantae > Chlorophyta > Pseudoscourfieldiophyceae > Pseudoscourfieldiales > Pycnococcaceae > Pycnococcus > Pycnococcus provasolii. Next base: position 743,022 of record OW568866.1, read on the forward strand.
CTCATCGTGGCGGCAGTCGCACGGCACGTCGGCGATGACGTGCCCGATGGGTACGCACGAGCGAGCGACGGAAGTCTTGTGAAACGAGACCTTTTCGAAGACGCTCCGTTGGAGTTCGCCGCGCGACTCATGCAGGAGGACGTGGCGCTGCTACGCTACGACCCAAATAAAAAAATGCACGTATTCGACGCAGCTTGCGTGTGCTTCAGCTTCGACCGCGTTCCCGAGCGGCTTGGCCTACCCATGTCCGCCGTGCACGAGCGTGTCGGTGACTATGAGCGTGACCTCGAACGTGCCGTGGAGAATATTATTGCGAAACTAAAGCCAGAGCGGCCATTGTATCGTACCAACTGGGCGTTGGCATGGTCGGACGATCTCATGCACACACCAGATCGCTATCCATGGAGGGACGGAGCAGATGAAGACGAAATGGCGCGCGTGGCGTTGAAGCGCCTCGAGGATCGCGGGGTGGGCAATGCGCTCTTTTTGAAGGTTGAGTACCAAACGCTTATTCGCCTCGAGCAAAACAGCGATGCTCTCCTCTTCACCGTCCGCGTGCTCGTCGAGCCCCTTGCAGATAGCGTGAGCCGTGCTACGCGTGAGGGTGAGCGCGTTGCCCGCAATCTGCATCGTCAAATCGCGAACTTGCCCGATGCGTATGCCAAATATAAGGGCCTGGGCGACGCGCGCGTAAGACGCGAGGTGCTCGCTTACTTGCAGGCGCACTACGAGTGATTGATACGCTCACAACTGTAAGACTAGTGTGTATAACGCATATAATATAGCCGGACGGCGGGGGAGAGAGAGGCCACGAAAGATTGCGTTCTGTCTTTGCGCTGCTATCCATCCCCGCGTCGTAGTGCTTGCACAAGCCTAGTACGAGTAGGTCGTACTCGCCGGGCTTTGGGAGCTTCGTGCGAGTCATCCATCCGCGACGGAAAGTGGGCAGCATGACACGAGCCCTCGCACCACTATGTGACACGACACAACCGGTGTCCCAAAAAGTCCCCTTTAGGTATTTTGGTTCCACGAGGGATCCCCAATATCGCGTTCCGGGGCAATTTGCGCAACTTCAAAACTTGCCCCCGCGCAGGTCCCCCGCGCTCGCTCATTTTGTTCCCTGAGAATTCCGTGTCGTCGTCGTCGTCGTCGTCGTGTGTTACCATGTGGTACGGCGCGACCATCTTCGACCCGTCCTTGATCCTCGCGCAGATGATGTGCATGCAGTCCGTCCTCTATCTCGCCATGGGCGCGCTCGTCTTCACCCTTCGGATATTCGCCTGGCCGTACATCATTCGTGTCAAACACAAACACAACGACGCAGGAGAACACACAGGACCGCCCGCAGCCTGCGCGAGAGCACTGCCCATGGTGCTGGACCCGGCGTGCACAAACGCAACATCCGCAGAAGGCTGGCTCATCATTGGAGCGTGGGTCGTCACCGCCGTCATCTTGGCATTCGCGCTCGTTCCCATAATCGAGCGCGCAAAAAAGTGCCTTGACTTTGTCGCCACGGCGTACGGCATACACTTCGTCGTCGCCAGCATCTACGCGCACAAGCTACCCAACACCGTCGCTTTTTACTGCACGCAGATCTTTTGCATCGTCCTGAGCGCCGTTCTTGGCGAGTGGCTGTGTTTGAGCAGGGAGTTGCAAGAAATTCCCATAGCAGCACCGCCTTCAGAATTACTGCCACTCACCTCCGAGCCTGCGGGTGAGGCTCCAGCATATGGGGGGAGGCGCTCGCCATTCGGTGGCGCGGCAGCAAAACGATAAGAAAACGTATGCAATTTCTGTACTGTAGTTCATAATTTTTACAACAATCAAGCGAGCTTCCACTTGCCCACGCCAGCCTTGAGAAGCTCACCTCCTTCGTTTAGCATCTCAAGAAAGTCGCGAAAGCGCTCGCCGGCGTCTAGCACAAGGCCTATGCCCTCAGCCAGGTTACGCAAATCGTTCGTCTCGAAGACTTGCGGTTCTCCGCGAAATCCACCCGCAGACGTTCCAAGTTCGCGCCGACGAACTTCATTAAGCATGGCAGCAATGAAAGCCTTGCGGCGACCACTTTTAGACTTCCCACCAGCCTGCACACGCCCAAAGTCGAGGCACCCACGCTCGTCCACGCAGCTATCGTACAGAGAATCGGACAGTAGACTGATGGCATCGCGCGCATCCGCCTCCGTGGCAACCGAGCGTAGCTCGCATCTCGCCCGCGCCTCCGTCAGGCGCACGAGGCTCTCCAGTTGCCGAGCTGTGATGGGCATACCCGCTGACATTGCCGCCGCCGCGCCCGTTCCGCTCGTCACTGCCGCCGCCCTTGCCGCGGCACGCTGGCGAAGGTCGACGTAGAAGTCGCTGAGCAGCGCCATTGCTCCCTGGGTCAGCTCTGGGAAGACGTACCGGCGTGCGTACGCAACAAGCTTGCGGTACAATTCCACTGGTAAGTTCTCGTAGGGATTCGTGGCTGCCGGGGCATCTTGATCACCTGAAGCGGTGGCAACTGCCGCGGCACCACGCAGCGCGAGCGCCTCCTCCGCGGTGTATGCCAGAGTCTCCACGAGACTTGGCCCATCCTGGCCAGGCACGGGTGCCATAGCAGCGTTTGCGACAAGGCCGAATGCCGCATCGGATGCACGCCCACGCCTCTCGCGCTCGGCACGTACCGCCTCGACGACATCAGGCATGTGCAGGCTAGCCTGTGCCCGGCGAGACGTGCCTCCTGCGTCAGCATCGTGCGACACGCGACGGTGCTTTGCCATGACGTGGTCCATGAGAACCTCGTCACGGTGCCATCCTCCGGCACCAGCGCCTGCACCGCCCACGGCTCCTGCCACGGCACCACCATCGTCGTCGATGAGCACGAATGCAAGGTCGAAGCGGCTCAGAACGTTGTGAGCCACCTTCAGATTCTCGTGGACGCTTTTCGCTCGATTGTAGTGGCCATTGCACGGATTTGCCGCCGCGAATATGGCGCAGCGCGATGGAAGGCTTGCGCTAAGCCCAGCCTTCGACACCGTCACCGTTTGCTGCTCCATAGCCTCCAGCAGTGTCTTGTGCTGGTGCCTCATTTTGTCAAACTCGTCGACACAGCACACGCCGCGGTCCGCGAGCACGGTAGCTCCAGCCTCCAGGCACGCCTCGCCGGAAACGGGATCGCGTCCTACGGAGGCAGTAAGGCCCGTTCCCGAGGATGCTGTGCCGCACACATAGATGCCACGGGGAGATCGATGGCAGGCTGCACGCAGAAGCCGACTCTTGCCCATTCCTGGATCACCCACGACGAGGACGTGCGGATCCGCACGACTTGTGCCGCCGGCGCCGGAAAGGGAACTCGATGACTTGTCTGGTGCAGAGGAGGATCTTGCCTTGGGCACACCGCCAAATAGTCCTAGAACAAGAGCCGCCTTCACCTGAAGGTGGCCACAGATGGCTGGACATAGACTGTGCACGAGAGGCTTGAGCAGGCCACCTGGTGAATCTGCGAACCTGTCATGGAAGGCGCGCACGAAGTGCAGATCACGCTCGAGCAGTGGAGGGAACGACGACGGGCACGTGTCGCGTGGATCAGCGGGTGCTCGAAGATGTGCGACGGTGTTGTTAGTTGAGTCGGCGTGTGGCACAAGAGCGGCTGCCGCTGCGGCGGCGTTGTCGTGCTCGGCTCGACCCACTTCGCGCACGGACGTCGCGCGCACGTGGAGCTCCATCAGGCACCCGTCACCTCGTCGAGCGACGCCGTTGCCACCACCATTCCTCGGCAGTGCCTCGCACACACCGCACACCTCGACGACTGTACCCGCCTCCACGGTGCCCACGAGCGTGCCCACCACCTCCACTTCGATTGTCCTCGGCGCCGCGCCTTCCGCGCGCGGATCCGATCCCGCGAGCTCCTGCACGGTGACGCGCTGAACGTCGACGGTGTGCGCGCGCCGTAGGTCTGGCACAAAAGTTCGGCTACGGCACCCAGGTTCGTGGCATTTATTCGGCGTTTCGTATCCTCTTCGTGAGTCAAGCGGCGTGAACTGCACGAAACCGCACGTGCCGCACCGGAAAGCCAGTGTCGTTGCCAGCTGTCTCGGCGGCGCGACGCGAAGCGCGGTTCCGTTGATGGTGGTCAGTCGACCAATTGCGTGCGCCTTGATTGATCTAATGGGCACCACGGGTGCACCTCTTAGCAGCGCTTCAAACCTCCGGCTGGCGTCCGCGCACGTGCTCTTGGCCACCGCCGCGAGGCGCGGCAGTGCGACAGCGAACGTCGCGGCGTGTGCGGCAGCTGCCAGGCACGTAGCCGCCTCGAGCGGCGCGTGTTCAAGCGCGGGCACAAGATTTTGCAGTGGAGGTTGCTGTGTGGAGTTTTGTGACGACGACGACGACGACGACGATGCCGCGTGTACAGTTTGCATGAGTGCGGGTATGTCTGCGTCAAGCACGTATGATGCGGCGTGGTTGGTGAGGTCGATGCGCGTGACGAGGAAGGTTTCCGCCGCTGCGTGTGCTTTGAAGAAAGCGAGTAGTTCTTCGAAGAGCACGCGTCTCCTGTCGTCGGTTTCCAGGCAGGTGGGCGACTGGAAGTGCATGTGCAGCGAGGCGGCTGCAGGAGGCACCGCCATCTGCGAGTTGCGGCGTTTGAAGGGTGCGAAAACGAGCGCCAAGAGGGGGAGGGGGGAAAGGGGTTGGACCAGGAGGGGAAGGCCGCCATTCCATTCCAGGGTGGATCCCCAAGTGAACCCCTGGCTGGCGGCCCCTTTTTGGGACCCCTACCGTGGTCGTGGTATCTCGCGAGACCACCTCACCTGAATTGTGCATGGCGAGCAGACGAAGCACGTTCGGCCAATCACGTACCGCACACGTGCACCATGAGGTTGCTCTGAAGGCTAAGCACGCGCATGTGAAGTATGCACGCCGCAGTGCTGGTGCTCCGAACAATGCGCACCACGCTCCTCCTACGACAAGTCCGCAAGTGAACATGCGCGCTGTGGGAAAAGCTATCGTACGACTCGCCATCGGAGGTGCGGGGAGCGCGCAGAATCTCGCACGGCGTATGCGACTAACCCTCGTCTTTCTTGACGACGACGACGACGACCGAGCTGCTCGCGCAATCGTCGCAGAGCTACGGGCGCGAGACACGGACGACGGCGTTGACGTAGAGGCCATGGTACGGGCCGCGACGAACGCTGTAGTCACGCGACACGTGACGACGTACAGGTATGCGCCTCTTGCTGCCCGACAAACAGCGGAAATGAGTCCCACGATGCATGCGACGGCGGAACTGTGCCGCGCAGTGGCGGACGCCATCGCAGACGGTCATGACGTGAGTGTGCACCCTCACGCAGGAAGGCTTGTGGCCCTGCCCTCCTTCGAGCATGCTGCTGCCGCCGCGAGGCGATGCAAAAACAGTCAGTCTGCGAGCCGTCTCAGAGCCGCCGCAAGGGTGCTCATTACCGCCGGTCTTCCAAACGCGTCTGCGCATGAAGCGGCAAATGTCACGCTCGCACTCCGCCAACTTGCTGATGCTGACGTTGACGCAAGCAGTGCGCCCATGCCTCACGCACTGCTGCGTGCTGCCGCCTCACGCGCGGCAGACGCCGCGGATCATATTCAGCCGTTCGAGGCTCCCGCACTTCGGCAGACGGTCGCGCGTGCACTTATTAACCTGCCTGGTGCCGGTGCATGCATGGCGCGTCTCGATGACGCGCTCGTCGCGTCGTGCGTGGCTCGATGGAGAGAAGACGAGACTATCGATGGTGATGTTGCTCTTGCATCTCTGGGGAAATTTGCTGAGCATGTCACGGATGTTGGCCCGGACAAGGTGGCAAGACTTTCTCTGGCTGCACGTCCATTCGTCGACGATGCCGTCTTGAGGTTAAACGCTGCCCGCGGAGACGGGAAGACTGTCATCCCATGCAAGCGCCTCGCGCGCATCGCACAGGATCTCGTGTGGGCTGGCTGCGCGTCTCCCGGTGCTGTTGATAGAATCGCAATCATTGCGGCTGATCGCGCAGCCAACGAGAGCATCGCTTGGCAGCCTCTCATGCACGCCGTGCAGCAGCTTTCCGCCGCAGGTGCGGGGCTGGCATCGGTGGTTGCCCTGGACACGCTCGCGCATCGCGCGAAGTCTGAGTTTGATGCAGTCACCTTCCGTGGGGACGAGGCGGGGAAGGAACGAGAAACGAGGGGACGCATGCTCGCCGCTTCGCTAGCTGCTTCGGGATGCTCCAAGGCGCTAACACCATGGAATGACGAGGCTCTTCTTGTCGCCTTTCGCCTCGCGACGAGATTGCCAAAGCCAACGACAAGAGGAGTGGAGTACGAGGCGGGGGTGGTAGCATCGTCGATGGCGTCACTCGACGCGTCGCTTCCTCGCCTTGGTGTTGATTTGGGATGCGGCGTGGGCGGATTTGTGCTTGGCGAAGCTCTCGGCGAAGGAGGTGACCCAAATCGTGCCTGGCTCGGCGTGGATGCCTGCGAGGCGGCGGTTCGCCGTGCCACGGGGTTAGCGGTTCGTTGCGGCGGATCTGGACGCGTTGCCTTTGCGCACTGCACCGCCGAGTCTGCCATCCACTCTCTGCTATCGCTTAAGGATGTCCGCGGGCGTGTCGACGCTGTCACGATGCACTTCCCCACCCCTCCGAAGACTACGTCGGCGGAAGATGAAACGTTACACGGCAAGATGGGATTCCTATTGACAAAGTCGGCGGCGGCGGGCATCGCAACGCTCCTTCGCGAGAGCGGCATCATGTATATTGCATCGAACGACGCTACTGTGTGCACGCGGGTGGCCTCTCAGATGGAGGTTTATGGTATGCGTGTTGTTGGCGATAGCAGCCCCTTCCGTGGCATAGCCGAAACAGACGCAGCCTCACGCGCAACAGGGCGTCACGTGCACAGTCTAGTCCTTTGTAATAGTATTTAAGTAATTTAACACTGTATACAGTACTTATTAAAGTTACTATTTTTGTATTTGTGCGGAACCACGCGGGTAGGGTCAAACCCCCAATTATCCGATACTAAGAAAAATTTCAGCCATTCGTTTCTTCACATCCAGGGCATCAAAGAATCTCTCCGGGTGAAGTTGCCGAGGAGAATACTCCGATGGCAGCGCTATCGATCCACACGCTCGCAGTCCACCTTCTTCTCGTCGCGTCGGTAGCACGCTCAGACCAATCGGCGTGGCTCGCTGATTGGTCGAACGCTAACAACGGCACGCCGCCAGCAGAATGGACTTCTGAAAGTTGGAGTGATTACGTTGCCAATCAGGGCGCAGCGTGTGCTCGAATCGCTGTCGAGTGGGCAGGTGCGACCTGCACATCTTGCTTGCGTGATGACGAGATCATCAAAGACGTTGACGACCAGGAATCTTCTGCATGCCTCTCACGGTCGTCCGCAGACGACGTTCTCGTGGAGGAGCGCGCTCTGTTCGCCGGTCGATCGGATGCAACGAAACTGTGGAGAACGACGAGTCGTCTTTTTAGGGACGATGCGCGCATCGAGGAGGTTGAGCTATCCTTACCGGTGTCAGCATGGAAGCGCATCGTCGACAATCCTGCCGCAGAACAATACGAGACGGGAAACATCACGCTGATTAGCACAGGAAAGCACGTCAGCGGGGTGGGCATTCGACCCAAGGGGTACTATGGATCCTTGCGCCTCTGCCTCGTGAATATGACCACGTGCCAGAAGCTCAGCTACAAAATCAAAATCACGCATTCAGACAAGAAGGCGCGGCTACTTGGCCTCAAGAGATTGCAGCTGCATGCGTCGAGCAGCGATCCAACACTCATGCGCGAGAAGCTGTCGTACTCTTTGTGGCGTGAGATGGGCGTTCCAGCCGTACGCCAAATCTACGCCGATCTGTACCTCCGCCTCATTCCAGACGGTGACGGAGGAGATGTTGACGTGGTAGCGACAACATCTAACAGCACGACTCCCACGAGGTACCCACTTGGGGTGCATCTCCTAACGGAGGTGATGGATGGGCGCTTCACGGAGACTTACGATGGTGCTGGTGGCGGCGATGGCACGCTCCTCAAGGAAGTTTTCCCAGGTCTGAACAAGACAGAGATTGCGGAGAGATTGGAAACGAACGAGAACAAAAAGAAGGTTCGGGAAAATAGCGTCGCACAAGTGCTTGCTTGGGCTGATGCGCTGAACGCGGCCACAGATGACTACGAACTTGCGAAGGTGATGTTTCAATTCGCGGATGTGCCAAATTGGGCTGCATATACCGCGGTGGACCGTGCTGTGCAGCATTGGGATGGGCCGTGGAATTTTCGCTGCAAACATGTCGGATCAGATGGTGAGAGCCCAAAGAGCCCAAAGGACATGTGCGATGGCGCTGACACCGTGAATGCCATGACTCACAACTTTATGATCTACGAGAGAGATGACGACGACAAAACAACACGGTTCCAGATGTGGCCGTGGGACGTGGACTCCACTTGGAAGTCGGCGAAGCAGCTAGAAAACCAAATCGGTGCTTTGCCCGAATGGGATGAGGCGTCCTCGCCTGCCGCGTGCCGCAGGACATTCACCACAACATACAACATGACCGAGCAATACGCGCCGTCATGTTCAAGGGTAGTGCGCTCACTAGGGCGTGGCTTGCGTGCCGAGTATGTCAAGGCCGTGCGACAACTGCTCAATGGCCCATTACAGCTTTGCCGCATCCAAGCCAAAATAGACCGCTGGTACGGTCGCATTGGACAACTCATTCAGCGCGACCGCGAGCTTGGCTTATACCCTGGGAGACTTTCGAAAGGAGCAGATGATGATGAAAACAACAACGGACGACAGTTGGATGAAGGGGGGATGATGGGCCAAGATCCGCAAAAGTCGTTCGAGGCGCACGTGCTTGCTCTTCGAGACGAGATTGTGCCCAGTCTCATAGAGCGTTTGCGAGACTCGGTGAGTTGTTCGAGGGCGCTCGGATCCGCGGCTGACTGGGGCACGGGTCTTCCTTGGTCGAACAAGGAGGATCGAATCGTGGCGTTGTGGCAAGCGAGTGATAGGAACATGAGGACTGGCGAGAGCTTTGGTGGCGTGGGTGGCTACTTAAAAGAGCTCATTGACTTAAATAAATGATGCGGATTACAGTGGTGCGAGCGAGGGCACAGAGAGCCTCGTCGCCACATCGCACTGGATGTTGCGAGGCGCCGAAAACACAAACGACGTCCGAGAAATGGTGTTATGGTGGGTAACAGCTCTGGCTGGTTGTGGAGAATTTTTTCGCAAAGTAATTTTTCATACAAAGAGACCTTAGCCTTAGTCTTAGTTAAAAAAGAAAGAAGTGAAGAGCACGTGACATCACCGATAGCTAGTACTCCACCCACCAACCCTTGGGGACCGTCCCGCCTTTTTTCCCAAAGTTGTGCTTTCGGCATGGTGCGGCAGGACACGTGTCGTTCCGAATCAAGCATCATCAAACGTTACGCTGTAGTGAAGAGCTTGTCAAAAGGGAATATCGAAAATATCAACGGGGGAGATCTTCATATCTTGCGTGCGGAGGGTCCGAAAGTGCTTGGCCATCGTCTGAAAGTGACGTTGTCCATTGAATGCCTGAAATATCTTTTTGCTTTTCGCCAAAAAGGCAAAATTCGCCCTGGAAAAGGGCAATGAGATCTGCACGGTTCTCAGCGATGCACGATGCACGTAGGAAGAGCGTCGCATGCACTTGACGCGTTTGCCCTACGGGGGCAAGCGGCGCTGCAGAGAAGAAGGGAATACGAAAGACGAAACTGAGCGAATGGCACCGTGGAAAAAGGAAGCTTTCGCCTGTGATTTGACGCGCTCTTTCTTCCGCCGAATGCCAGCGATGGAAGGGGGGGGAGATTGAACACCACATGCGGGAGAGTGCTGGAAGCATGCTTCCCTCGCATGCATGCAGGTTCTTTTTTGTTCCCTGCAACCTCCGAAGCAAGCAAGCGCGGCTTCGATTCCGCCCCCATTCCACCCTGCTCGCGCGTGCTGCCGTGCATTGCCAAGCGTGATACCAAGGCGCGGCGTGCTCAGAACGTCTTTGCACCAATCGACTGGTGACACCGTGTCTTAAAGCTGCTTAAGGTACGTCCTTTCCCCTAATTTGTGCAAGGTGGGAACTTAACGTGGGTGTGGTGCGGTAACTTCGCGAGAGCCACTTCGCTGATCTTCTCCAAGATATTTTTTGTTGCTTTTACCAAAATCATGGAGGAGTGGTGGTGTCACTCTTTTGAGAGGCACTTTGATATGTGCGCATGCACGGAACTCGCGCCTCTAAACAGTGCCTCTCTTTTCCTGTCGTGGTGGTGAAATTGAGACGCGTGTTTGCGTATTTTTGCTTGTGGTGGACGCACGCACGAACATGACGGTGCCGAAGGGAAGCAGAATGCAATCACAAGAAAGGCAATCACTCACACATACCAACACTCGCACACACACACACACACTCATATATATATACACACACACACACACACGAACACACACTCGCACGCACACACGCACGCCCACGCCCACCACTTTGACCTATTCGCATTGTACATGCTGGCTCCACAAACTGCGTTTATTTATTTTTTGCCGCGTTCGACTTCGCACCTTCCCTGTCGTTCCCTGCAAACACCCAACTGAAAACCAAACCGCTAAAAACAAAACCTCGAATCAAATCAAAAAATATCTAATTTTTTCCACGTATTTTCGGCGCGATTCTGCCCCCCATTCTTCGCAGCATCAGCATGTCGACCCCAGTGTCCTTATGCTCCTCGTTTGTCAAGGGCACGGGTGGACCCGTGCTCCGTGCTTCGCGCAGTCTGCCCGTGCAGCATGCAAACCGCCGCCGCGGCGTGCAGACCAAGGCCGTGTTCGAACGATTCACGGAACGCGCCATCAAATCCGTGATGCTCGCGCAATCAGAGGCGCGTATGGCGGGAAAAACCGAAGTGTGCACGGACGACCTCCTTCTCGGACTCATCGCGGAGAGCGCCAAGGCGTCGAATGGATTCGCGGATACGGGACTCACGCTCGAGGCGGCGCGCGAGGCGCGCGCCAAGGTTTTTGGAGCTGGAACGGACGACGACGAATTCAAGACGCCCGCGAAGACGGAAATGCCATTCAGCGTCTCATCAAAGAAGGTGTTCGAGGGCGCGATGGAGGCGAGCCGGGCGCTTGGCATGAACTACGTCGGACCGGAACACGTCGTGCTCAGCCTGATGGAGGAACCGAGTGGTGAGAAGGCACGCGCTGTGCTCGCGGCTGCCGAGGTGGACTTCGAGACCATCAACGAGCACACCGCGTCCAAGCTATCGGCGGAGGTGGAGGAAAATTCCGGCAAGGCGGAGGCGGAATCGGGAAAGAAGAGACGTGCAGCCGCCGCGGGCTCATCCAAGGGTGGCGCAGGCGGTGAAGACGACAAGAAGAGCGCGCTCGAGGAGTTTTGCACGGACATGACGGCGCTGGCTGCGGAGAAGAAGATTGATCCCGTCGTGGGACGCGACGACGAGACGAAGCGATGCATCCAGATCCTTGCGAAGCGCGTCAAGAACAACCCGATCCTGCTCGGCGATCCGGGTGTGGGCAAGACGGCGGTCGTCGAGGGACTCGCATGCGCGATTGCCGACGACATGTGCGCAGAATTCCTCAAGGGGAAGCGAATTCTCGCGCTTGACGTTCCTGGCCTCGTGGCGGGCGCCAAGGAGCGCGGCGAGCTGGAGAACCGCGTCACCTCGCTGCTCAAGGAGCTGAAAGAGGCGGAGGGCGAGATCATTCTCGCGATTGACGAGATCCACACCATCGTCGGCAGCGGAGGTGCCGCGGGAGGGCGTGGTGGCGGTGGCGGTGGCATGGACCTTGCAAATCTGCTCAAGCCGAGCCTCGCACGAGGCGAATTCGCGTGCATTGGCATGACGACGATGCGCGAGTACCGCAAGTACATCGAGAAGGATCCCGCGCTCACGCGCCGATTCCAGCCCGTCGATGTATGTGAGCCGACGCAGGAGCAGGCGATCACAATCATGCACGGGCTGCGTGATATCTACGAGGACTTCCACCGCGTCATCTTCACGGAGGAGGCTCTCAATGCCGCGGTGAGCCTCAGCCACCGGTACGTCAGTGATCGCCACCTGCCCGACAAGGCGATCGACCTCCTCGACGAGGCGGGATCGCAGGCGCGCCTTGAGGCGCACCGCTGGCGCCTCGAGAAGCTCGCGCTGCGCATGGAGCAGGTGGCGGGGCACATGGACGAGTTGTCGACGTCGAATGTCGCCTCCAGCGAGGCGGACGAGGCGGAGGTGTTGTGGAGCGAGTTCCAGACAGCGCGAGAGGCTAAGCGTCAGGCTACAACAGGCGGATTCTACGAGGAGGCTGTACTGCTGCGCGACCGAGAGCAGGAGCTGCGCGCCGCGCTCGAGGCACGTGGAAACAGGACGTCGAGTCCTAGCCTTGCGGTGCCGACGGTTGAGGTGGGCATGATCGAGAAGATCTGCGCAAAGTGGACGTCCATTCCCGTGGATGGAATTCGCGCGACGAACCGCGAGAAGGCGAACGGACTCAAGAACGAGCTGCTCACGCGCATGGTGGGCCAGGATCCCGCTGTGTTCGCTTTGTGCACCGCCATCAAGCGTGCGGTGGTTGGCGTGCGTGACCCTAAGCGGCCCGTCGCATCGTTTATGCTCTGCGGACCCACCGGTGTGGGCAAGACAGAGCTTGCGCGAAGCCTGGCAGCCTGCTACTTTGGCGGAAAGGGGGCAGAGAAGGAGGAGACGAAGGAGGAGGAGCAGCAGCAGCAGCAGGATGGCACCGCCACTCCTGTGGTGGCGGAAGGCGGTAAGCCGAACGACGACGGCGACGACAGCGAGGTGGGCGGAGATCGCACCAAGGCGAAGGGACACACCGGCGCACAGTCCAACTTCATTCGCTTCGACATGAGCGAGTACATGGAGAGGCACAGCGTTTCCAAGCTGATTGGTGCGCCGCCAGGCTACGTCGGGTACGACGAGGGTGGCCTGCTCACTGAGATGGTTCGCAAGAACCCGCACTGCCTCATCCTCTTCGACGAGGTGGAGAAGGCGCATCCCGACGTCTTCAACCTTCTGCTGCAGGTGCTCGAGGATGGCGTGCTGAGCGACAGCACGGGTCGTAAGGTGAATTTCAGGCATTGCATCATCTGCATGACAAGCAATATCGGCTCACATCTCACCGCCGGGAACACCGGCCTTGGATTTTCTCTTCCCGCCGCCGACGAGTCTAAGGCGGAGGAGGAGGCTGACGCTAAGCTGCGAAGCAAGCTCTTCGACGAGCTCAAGAACTTCTTCCGGCCGGAGTTCTTGAATCGTCTCGACGACGTCATCGCGTTCCGACCTCTCTCTCGGGACAACGTTCGCACGCTTGCAGACGTGGCGCTGAATGACACGTCAGCACGCGTGCACGAGTTCCACGGATGCGAGGTGATGGTGACGCGAAGCGCGATGGAGCTTATTGTTCACGAGGGATACGACGAGAAGTACGGAGCACGCCCACTGCGACGGGCAGTGGCTCGCCTCGTCGACGACGCGCTTGCGGAAGCCGTGCTTAACCAGTCTCTTCAGCACGACATGATCGCTGTGCTTGACGTAGACCCCGAGGATGCAGAAAGACTTCTCGTGCACCCTTTCCCCACACGGGAAGCGGCTGTCGCTGCATTCGACTTCTCGAGAAAGTCACCCGCCGACGACATGAAGGATGCGGAAGATGCGGAGTCCTCTAGCCAAGGCATGAACAACTCAATCGTCTTTAGCAGCATCAAGCTCAAGACAATGGAGTCTGCGTAAAGATGAGAGAAAAAAAAATCTGCTGCGAACGCAAAACGTTCTTTTTTTGTTTGCGAGATTGTAGGTGGCGCGCCAGGATAACGATGGATGGTTTGTCGCGGCACACCGCCGTGTGTGCGTGTGCGGCTAAAGTGGAGACAAGGGATGAAGTTGTGTGGGCGCGTTGCAACGCAGGAGAAGTTTTTTTTAGAAGTAATAACATTTTTGAGTCACATAAATTCTAACCGACGGTTACGTTTTGAAGGGTGCTCAGACCTGTGTGTCTACGTGGTAGAAAAGTAGGGCGGGACCGGGGAGTTTGTACCTCCTCCTTGGTTGCCAATTTTGGTTTTTAGAGGTGGTACGAGCACGCGTGGGAGTCAACGTGGATTGCCCAACCTGTTACTGTGGATGTGGAGTCCACGCGTTGGAGGACTCGCCTCCAACGCCCGGCTCGTTCGTGCTTCGTGCGCTCCATCAGACTGTCTGACTGGGAACCCTTACAGCCAGGTCCACTCACCCCTCCCTCCCAGGTGTCTTGGCCGAGTTCCGCTGACATTTTTCGTCGGACCCACTTGGCTGGCTTGCAAGAAGACGGCACCCGCGGACCTCACCCCGGCTTGTCGTCCAGTTGCGAGTCGTCGCGGTTCGGTTCCTTCTTGCCACGTAAAACCGGTTAGTTCTTCGTACCACCTCTGTTTCTTTCAAGTTGTCCCCCCTCCTAGCTAGGCTAAACACAGTCATTGCACAATCATGATTTACACGAAAGCCCTTTCCCGATAAGAGCACGCTTCCCAACGGAACCATCCTTCTCCCAACGCTCCCAAGCAGCAATTCCAGGCGGCAAATAGCTAATATTAGGGTTTTAAGGAAATTTGCCCTCCCCCACCCGAAAACCCTTACACCATACCTGTAGTACAAATTCAAACTTTAGTATTACAAGCCACGTGATTGCTCCGCGCGACGACGCACGTGCACGAAGAGACTGCCCTCCGTCGTGCGCTCGCCGAATGCGCCAACGCGGCTAATTTTGGTATATAGGGGATACTCACATCTCGTCATTTTCGCGAAGCACGTCGCGAAGCCACATGGCACAATTCCAATCTGAAGCATCACCCTTGCTTGCCTTTGCTTCGAGAACTGCAAAGTCCACACTTGCGCTTGCGACCTTTGTAAGACTACTGTCTGCACGAATGATATTGACAAGCGTTTTCAGAGCAGCTTCGCTTACCTCCTCAACACCGGTGAGGCACATGCCGATGCGCGGCACCACTTCAGAAGCTGGAAGTCCCCCAAGCCATGCGTCGCCGACGGTTGCGACAACATTTCCCACAATCTCAACCGCGTATTGCGCGGTGACATTGCTAACATCCGCCGAATGCACGGCGACTGCTGACTGCGACGAACCCGCTGGCGCCGGTGCAGGTGCCCGAGTTGAACCTGCAGATTGATCATCTTTGGGAAGTGCGGCTATAACTGCTGCGCGAAGAGGTTCGTGTTCCCAAATGCGATTGTCCACAAATACCAGATTGCGAGCAGCACCAAGTGCGAGGCACCGGATGTCTAAGTCATCGCTTGCCAGTGCGTGTGACAGGCACGTTTCGACATAGGGCACGATGTACGAGCTAAGCGAATGCTGGCATGCATCGTGGCAGCTCAGACTCGCAAGGCAGCTAAGACATCCTCGCATGGCATCTGCAGTCCCATCACAGTCGCACAATGCCGGGAACAGATCCTCGGCACGTGCGCAGAGCTGAGCAGCCAGCGCGGAATCGCGTGCGAATGCTGCCGCGGCGTGCGCTGCCATCGCATGAGCGTCCGCTCGAAACATCTCCCTCTCGCAGTGCGGTGCTGCGGGGAGCGGCGTGGCTGCGGAAGTCACCCTGGTGTTGGCAGCTGCGGCGGCACCCTTTGATGGGCGATTTTCCGCCAAGCACGAGACGATGCGAGAAGTCAACACGCCTCCACCACATTTGCTGAGATGCTCGGTGCCCTTAGGCACGGGCGTCGTGGCTGCACGCTGCATCACCAGACTTGCATCCGCACTCCATGGTACAGTTGGCGACGCAAAGACGCCGCACTCTAATAGCCATGGCGCCTCTTTCTCGAAGCATCGACGCACATCTTTTGCACTTCCACCACAAGTGAGTGGAAGCGCCCATGCTGCCGCCTCGACGAGGCCCCGCGAGCTAAGCCTGCGAAGCTGCTCCTCAGTCAGCACACATGGGTCTCGACTCAGCCGGAAGATTGCAAGTGCCGAGCAACACGCTGCTGGACCGTCGGCACGAATTGCGCACCCGTACAGCATATCGAAGCACAGCTCGGAAAGCGCGAGGCGTAGAGGATGGCAAGGGAGGGCGGCAAGCTCGAGAAGTGCTGATGCTGCACAGGCTGCCGCGGACGGGTTCGGTGGCGCCGCCGCGGCGGGGGAGCCGAGCACAAGTGCGAGTCCAGTTAGCAGAGACTGACGCAATTCCGGTGCAAGGAATAGCAGGCAATTGTCTTTCTCCGCTGCCAGGATGCGAATTACGCTGAGTAATAGGCCTGCGGCCATCGCCGCCACCTCGTCTGGATGTGCAGTGTCCTCCCCGCCTGTGGACGACGCGAAAAGCAACGACGCGAGATGCGATAGGCTCGCGGCATCGCCTGCAATGCTTTCGATCCAGTGGTGACGAGGCAGCGCTGGACAGAGAGGGTCCGCGAAGATCCGTCGCGCCACCTCGAGACAGCTTGCGATGACAACCACGTCGCGCGTTGGCGCCGGAACGTCCGAATGGAGCGACGTTGCGATTTCTGTGCGTAAATCATCACATTTGGCAACCGCATGACGCGCGCCCGCATACCGCACAACTGCTGCAAGAGTCATGGCGTAGTATCTTCGACGAAGCGCACAAGAATCATCATCCGATGATGCTTGCAAGAAACCGTTGGCTAGGCAGCGTGCGATCGCCCCTCCACCATCTGTGGTATTCAAAACCTCAGCCTGCTGTGTGCACGGCTCGGAGAGGAGATTCAACCAGAGTCCAGCGAGTGCGTCCGCACTTGCATCTGCATCAGAATCTTCAGTTGTCTTCGCCTCACTGTACAGGTTAAGCAGGGCTTCGGTGCTTCCTGGCAACGCAGCAATTTCCTGACGCGCGGCTGGAATCAGTGCAAGGTTGCGTAGAGCCCCGAGTACGGCCGGTCGAAAGTTCGCCACGTTGCCGCCATTTTCCAGAGCCGCGAGTGCAGCGAACATGCTCTTCGATAGAGTAGACGCCATTCCCGCGACCGTGGGCTGGCTTGCGTGGTGGCCAGCGAGATTACCGATGATCGCAGCCGCGTACGATGGAACACAAGTCTCCTCCGATGGCAGCGGTACCGCATCCATCGGCTCTAACTTCTGCAGGCAAGCAAGAAGGGCGTTGAGTGCACCGGGCGTCGCGGCAATGCGAGCAGACACTGCCGAGTCGAGAGAGAGCGAAGCGAGCGCGGAAAGTATGCGTGCGCAGGGGAAACGGTCGCTCGCATTCTGTAGCAGTCCCACGAGCGCGGCAATCACACCGGGCGTGGCCCCAACCGCCGATCGCACTGCCACATCCTGAGCGAGCGCACCGAGAGCACCAGCTGCTATGGTCGACACGGCTCCAGGTCCTCGCAACGCATCCACTAGGCAATTTAATATGCTTTCGTTCTTGTTGTGCGCCTTGTGGCTAAAGCGCACCATCACACGCCGATTCGTTGGTCCTGACTCCGCAAGCGTCCACATTGCCACGCAGGCTGCGCTTCGCGCACGTCCAAGCTCCGAGGCGGTGGAACCTGAGCCGCGCAATAAACCACCGAGACCTGAGAGAACATTCGAGTTACGCGCGAGACATCCGTCTGGAAGGCGCGCCGCAATCTGGCAGATCAGATGCGCGCAGAGCATGCGCGGATCGTCATCGGCGCACACGACATTTCCCGTAAAGTCTTTCGAGGCTGTTAGAGGATCTGAGATGGAAGGATCGCCGTTGCCGTTTTCGCCAAGCGTCGACGCGTAGTGTTGTGACTCGGCAACCATGCTTGACGCGCCCTGCGGGGTTGCGCTTATGTCTGTGGCAGATGCGGTGCTTCCCACGATTGTTACGTCGAAAGTCTGCTTGAGCCCGGGAAAGAGCTTTCGCAGCCGTACGTACGAGCACTCATCGAGGAGTGTTCCAATCGCCTCTGACGTGAGGCTTGCGTTCTCGACGACACTTGCCACAACCATCTCGTCGTTTGCGAGTAGGTAAAGGCACCGTAGTGCTGACTCTGCCGCGGCTGCCGTCGCATTGACGTCATCTGGATCGAGCTCTCGGCCCGCCGCCGCCATGGCGCGCAGCATGCCGGAGCACAACACGGCTGCAGCTTCGTCGTCCGAGATCAGCTCGGCGCCACGCGATCTCGCAACGCACTCACAGAAGAAGACACCAGCCGCCATCTCGCGCGCGCCAGCACCCTCGGCTAGCAATTCAGCGATGGACGGCAAAACGTGATCTTTCATGGCTATTGATGCCGTGGATTCCGCAGGCGCGTGCTGGTAGAAGGATCCAAGAGCACGTGCCGCCGCCGCCTTCAGTCCAAGTAGACCTGACGCCTCGTCATCTTCCTCTTCGTCGTCTGTCTCATATTCACTGCTGTCTTCGTCGTCATCTCTATCAGCCGTGGTGCCGTCGCGAGCTCCCGTATCGGTGCGCGCGCTAATTCTCACATCGTCAAGCGTTTGCGCACTGAGTATGTCGACGAGTGCGCTGGAAAGCGTGGGCACCGCTATCGTCGCCTTCTCGCAGGCGTTTTCCGCACCGCCAGCTAGACTGGCTGCGAGCGCGGCAAGTGCGCAGGTGCGCACCGCAACGAGTATTTTTGGGTGTCTCGCGATATCCATGAGCTGCCTGGCGTGCACGGCGACCTGCAGTGCAAGCGTTGCATCGGCCGCGGCAAGTCGTCTCAGAGCCTCCGCCACCTGGCTTGACTGGCTCAGCAGCGGCGTTAGGAGCGCGACGACGCCTCGCTGTGCGCAAGCGACGCGAAACGAGCGAACCTTGGCAAGCTCCGCGCACACGTCCACAGCCCTTGCTTGAGTGTTGTCGTCGCCTAGGCTGCCCTGAAGTCCTTTGATAACGGTGTCCACGAGCGTCGGTGCGTCTGCGATTGCGCCGAGTGCTTCCAGTCCAGCGCACCGGCACAGCGTCGCAAGCCTGTCCAGAAGCGGTTGCCCGGGGAAGCTAAGCAGCGCATCCGCGGCCGCTCGACAGAAGCTGATGGTATCTTCGTCATCGCCGGCAACGAATCTCGACGCGACATCGACGTTTGTTAGCATGTAGGCGAGTGATCCCATCACCTCCGCGCGGTGCGTCGTCGACTGTTCGTTATGTTCGATTCTGAGCAGCGTTTCGAACGTGGGCAGGAGTCTCTTTGGGTCGATCGAACCTGGGTGCGAGAGGCAGAGCTCGACAAGTCTGCGCACGTCAGCGGCGAGGTGCGGAGAGGTGGAGGGCTGCGGTGGCGTGCTGTATGCGTCCGCGGCCGTGGTGTCGCCGTCGTCGTCCGTGCTGTCGTCTAGCGCGCGGGCCACTTCCAGGTTGGTTGGTTCGCCCGCCGCGGCCATCGTCATGGCGCGTCTTACCACGAGGGCGAAGGTTCTCCGCGGACGACGACGGCGGGAAGGCGGGAGGGGAGGGAGGGGAGGCTTTGACTGGGAATCGGAGGGAGCGTCGGAAGCGCAGAACAGTGTGTTACTGCCACCCTACATACCACAGCAGCGGAGTCGTAAACTTGACCATCCGTTTGGTCGGTAATCGTAGACGTGTGCTATTTGCCACTTTTCCCCCTTCCCCCCTTCCCCCGCCTCCCTCTCCTCCTCTCTGCCTCCTCTCCTCCTCGGCAACGCCTCTCGGCTCCGATCCCTTGCCCAACATCTTACATACAAGCCTGAGCCTCGCCTCAACGTCAGCATGGCGGGCGACGCATCTTCGGCAGCCACACCCACGAACAACGCACGAAGCGGTGGTGGCGCAGCGAACGCGCGAGCGTGGAAATTCGCGGCTTCCATACTGCTGATATCAATCCTTTCCGCCTTGACGTTCGCACAACAATCCGTGATGACGAACGGAGCGTACGATCGCACGATCAAGGCGATCGAAAACGCGCTCGCTAGCGTCGCGCCGACCGAAAACGCACTTACCGTTGCAGCTTTCATGGCGTCAGAGGCCGAGGAAGCAACCGAAGAATCCACTGACAGCCAGGGCAAACAGGAGGTGGACGAGGACTCGGATAAGGTTGTCGAACGGGAGTGGCAGCAGGTGGCTGGCAACGCACCAGCGACTGCCGTTGCAGGCACAACCACCTCGAAAGCTCCAGCGAAAGTTTCCTCGCCAGCTCCATCGCTGCCAGCATCCACAGCAAAGCTCACCCTCAAGCCGAGTCAAGCGTTCACCATCGACGAAGTGTCGTCCGTATGCCTCGGCGCGTCGCGGCCGCTCGTATTCGGGCATAAGTGGCCGGACACGCCGACACCGTCGGGCGCAAAAAAACACGCAGCAAAAGTTGCCGCAAATCTCAAGCTCATTGCAGGCGGCGGTAGAAGACGGCGACAGCTTCTCGCGAGCGGTTCCAGCAAACCTTTTCAGTCGCGCTGCAACGCAGAGAAAGGCGTGGGCAGGGGTGCGGCGCTGTCCGATGCGGACGAAATGGCGGCTGCGTGCATCAAGGACCCGACAGCCTGCGCAGACGTGAGGTTGTCAAGGAGCGCGTTGCGCGGCCTAGCATCCATGTCGTCGCTGCGCAAGCGCGTCGCGTGTCTGACTTCAAACACGGCGAAGACGTGCGCAGAAAACTCGATGAGACTTGCGTCTAATCCTGAGACGGGCAAGTTCGTCGGTCCTGAGCGCATGGCGCAGATTAAGCGCATCGCACCGCGCGTCGCGCATCCAGGAATGTTCGAGACGTGTGCGCTGATCGGCAACGGTCCAGGTCTACGCGACGAGTCGAAGCCGATGGGCGCCATCATCGACCGCCACGACGCCGTGTTCAAGTCGAACCTTTACCTCACCGCGGAGCGGCCAGGCTCGTGGGCGGACCACAAGGGTATTTTGCACGGCGAGAAGTCGACGTTTCGCATGTTCAACAAAAAGCGCGCGGAGGTGGCGTCGACGTGGACGGGCGACCGCGCGTTCACGCCTGGCAAGAACGAGACGTGGCTCTTCTGGCACTACGGCTCGGGTGCCATCTACGACAAGGCGCTGAAGCGCAACCCAGGGCGCGTGTTCCTGTTGTCTCCTCAGCTGATATCGGCGCAGGTTGAGGCGTACTTCGCCCTTCGGAGAGAGCTGCTTCGCCTAAAGGTGTTCAACAGTCTGTACTGTCCGATGAACATGCCGTCGGGATTGCACACGCTTCTTATGGCGATCAAGATGTGCAAGAGAGTGAACCTCTTTGGTTTCTCGTACAGCATCGACATGCTGCAGAGTCGCTCGGACGGTCCGAGTCCTCGCGTGAGTGCGGGACACGCGTGGGACGCGGACACGTCGATTCTTGCCATGCTCGCGCTCGCGGGTCACATCAACCTCTGTACCACGTAGCCGTCACAACCTCTGTTGTATATGTAGAAGATAACTTTATTATTTATAATTTGTGTGAATGTTACTGAATGCGTTTCCTATAATTTCACTTGAGGTACGACTCCTCGGTGATGGGTTGGTCGCACATGTCGCGGAAGTCCTCGAAGCTGAGTTTTCCGTCGCCGTTCGCGTCCGCCATCTGCATAATCACCTGAAGGTCTTCGTCGGCAAGCTCGCCCACTCCAGGTATCGCCTCGAAGACTGTCTTCATCCTCTCGGCGGAGATTTCGCCCGTTCCGTCGACGTCGAGCAGTCTGAACGCCTCCGCAACGGGGTCGAAATTGTCGGGTGGGACCGCGCCAGTTGCTGCGCTGTCCTCGTGGCTGAGTAGCTTCTTCATCTTTTCCTGCGTGAACTCGTTCCCCACGAGCGCCTTAAGGTCCTTGGGCGAGATGTCAGGGAAGAACAGGTTGGCGAAGTACTTGAAGTCCTTCCTCCTGATGGTATCCCCGCGTGGGCCGTTGAGGAGCATGAATGCGTGCTCGATGTCTCTGTTGGTTAACCCGTAGAACGCCGCGTCGTCTTGCTGCGCCGGTGGAGCGGCTGTGGGTGCAGCTGTGTCCTGTCCTTCGCCGCTCGTTCCTTCCGCGGCTGAGCCATCTGCAGCCGAGCCACCACCTTCCGGTGCGTCCGCCGCTGTCTCCGCCGCCGTATCTTCTGAGTCTGTTTCCACCCCAGTAGGAGTACTTGTGTCAGCGTCGTCCGCCATGGCTTGCGAGCGTGTGCTCCGCTAGCGTCGTGCGTGTGCCAAGCTGTTAGCCCCGAGGGCGAGGGTGGGACGAATCCCCGGGACGGAGGGGAAGGGGAAGGGAAGGGGAGGGGGGACGAACGGCAACTGCACCGCATGCGCCTTAATTGCATGGTCAAGGGCCTTGTTAGAAGACGCTAAGAAAGAGCCCTGCGACAAACACCGATGGGCGAACCCGGAATGGTCCGGAAGGGGGGGGGAGCACGGTCTGACGGTAGGGCAAGGCGGAGACGACGACGACAAACGCAGAGCTATCAGGCCGAGTTCTGAGGTGACCCTTCAAGTCGCAGGTCGCAGGTCGCGCACTGTTGGAGCCTGGAAGAAAGAAGTCTCACAGGTAGAGAGAGGAGATACCGGTTCGGCCATGCGAATCCCCCAACCTTCCCACGGGCAGCCTGGGGACCCGTCGTTGGTTGCATGCCATTTGTTTTCCTCTCCCCCTTCTTAACCCTAGAAAGCTCGCCCTCGTAATAGTGTGTCGCCCCCTTCTCCCTTCTCCCTCCCCCTCCCCTTCCTCCCCCCATCGGGCAGCGCCATCCCTCCAACCTCCAACCTCGCCCTCGACAACGCGATACCACTACTATGGCGGCGAACGCGCAGGACTCGCACGCGCCTCTGCGTCCAGAGGGAAAGAAGGACGAAGATAAAGACGAAGAAAGTACGTACAACTTACGCCTGCTCTGTACTCTACTCTTGGTGTGCTTGGGCGGATGTCGTTTGCGCTTTTGGGGTGGGTTTGTCGTCGTCGGCGGTGGGTGTTGCTATTATGCCTCGTGGGGAGGGGAGGACTTTGGCGGCGTTGCGTGTTGTGCGCGCTTCTCGGCGACTTTTGTGCTCTTTGTGAAACGACCTGTTGTTCGGGAACATGCGTGCCACTCAGGGAGGGAGACACGCACGGATAAGAGGGAGGATGGATCTCTTGTTTGAAGCTCAATAGGACTTCTGATCGGAACTGACGATGACCTGACAACGCACACAAATCACGAATAAATAATAAACTCAGCTGAGTACTCGCCGTTCTACGGGATCGAAAAAGGACTCGTGCTGCAGGAGTCGCGGTGTTTCCACGATCCGCAGATTGACCCGCGGCGATGTCAGCAGGTCATCACCAAGCTGCTGTACTTGCTCTGCCAAGGTGAGACATTCACAAGGGTAGAGGCGACGGAGGTGTTCTTCGCCGTGACAAAGCTCTTTCAGAACACAGACGTCAACCTAAGGCGGATGGTCTACTTGATCATCAAGGAGCTTAGCCCTAGCAGCGAGGAGGTGATCATCGTCACCTCCTCGCTTATGAAGGACATGAACGCCAAGATCGATCTGTACAGGAGCAACGCCCTTCGCGTGCTCTGCCACATCATCGACGCGACGCTCCTGCAGCAGATCGAGAGGTACATCAAGCAGGCTATCGTCGACAAGAACTCCGCCGTCGCGTCAGCCGCTCTCGTCTCCGGCTTCCAGCTCTACTGCAACACGCCTGGCGCCGCTGACGTGGTGAAGAGGTGGGGCTCGGAGATCTCTGAGGCTGTGCAGTCGAAGAACTCGCTCGTGCAGTTCCACGGCCTCGCGCTGCTGCACGCCATTCGCCAGAACGACCGCCTCGCCATCAGCAAGATGGTGACCTCGCTCACGCGCGGCGGCGCGGTTCGTTCGCCGCTTGCTCAGTGCCTTCTCGTGCGCTACGTTGCGCGCGTCATCTCCGAGTCGACGCCGCAGCCGGGACAGGAGCGGCCCTTCTACGAGTTTCTCGAGTCATGCCTGCGGCACAAGGCGGAAATGGTCATCTTCGAGGCGGCGCGTGCCATCACGGAGATGAACGAGGTGACGACGCGTGAGCTGACGCCGGCGATCACCGTGCTGCAGCTTTTCCTCTCGTCGAGCAAGCCCGTGCTGCGCTTTGCCGCGGTGCGAACGCTTAACAAGGTGGCGATGACGCACCCCATGGCGGTGACCAACTGCAACATCGACATGGAGAGCCTCATCTCGGACAGCAACAGGTCCATCTCAACGCTCGCCATCACGACTCTGCTTAAGACGGGCAACGAGTCGTCAGTCGAGCGCCTGATGAAGCAGATCAGCACGTTCATGGGCGACATTCAGGATGAGTTCAAGATCGTGGTGGTGGACGCCATCAAGGCCATGTGCATCAAGTTCCCGTCGAAGTACCGCGCCCTCATGAACTTCCTCTCCAACATTCTGCGCGAGGAGGGAGGCTTTGAATACAAGCGCGCGATCGTCGAGGCGATCCTGATGATCATCCGCGACATCCCCGACGCGAAGGAGACGGGGCTCGGGCACCTCTGCGAGTTCATCGAAGACTGCGAGTTCACCTACCTGTCGACGCAGATCCTCAGCCTGCTTGGCAAGGAGGCGCCGAAGACACAGGACCCATCGAAATATATCCGCTACATCTACAATCGCGTCATCCTCGAGAATGCGACGGTGCGTGCCGCGGCGGTGAGCGCGCTTGCGAAGATGGGCGCCGCATGCCCCGACCTCAAGCCGCGCATCCTCGTGCTGTTGCGGCGCACGCTGCACGATACGGACGACGAGGTGCGCGACCGCGCAACGCTGTACTTGAATATGCTCGGCGCACCGGAGGAGCGCAAGGCGCTCGGCGGCGAGGGTGGCCTCGTCGCAGACGGCTTTCCGTTCGGGCCGGCAAATCTCGAGCAGACGCTGCAGAAATACCTCGCCGGTCCGCTCGACGCTCCATTCGAGCTGTCGTCGGTGCCCGTCGCACCGGTGAAGAAAGCTGAGGACGAGGTGAAGTCGAGTGGCGCAATGATGGCTGCCGCCATGGGCGGTTCGACCAAGGCACCGAATCCGAAGGATCTGTACGAGGAAATGCTTAACGCCATCCCCGAGTTCGCTTCGCTTGGTCCTCTGCAAAGCAGCAGCATGCCCGTGGAGTTGACGGAGCGCGACACGGAGTACGTCATCACCTGCGTGAAGCACATGTACGAGAACCACGTCGTGTTCCAGTATAACTGCTTGAACACGATCGATGAGCAGATTCTGGAAGACGTGACAGTGACGATGGACTTATCGGAGGAGCCAGAGCTTGAGGAGAAGATGTCACTTCCGCTCAAGGTGATGCCGACGGGTGCCGGCGAGACACCAGGCACGACGTTCGTCGTCGTCGAGCGCGTTGACGGTGCGATGCCGGCGGCGAAGGTTGGGTGCATGCTGAAGTTCACCACGAAGGAGGTGGACCCATCAACAGGCGAGGCAGAGGAGGAGGGCTACGCGGACGAGTATCAGCTCGAGGACGTGGATCTGGAGTACACCGATTACGTGTCCAAGCTGAGCGTAGGAAACTTCCGCAAGGCTTGGGAGGAGATGGGCGAGGAGACGGAGCTCGCCGACGAGTACGGCATTGGCCAGAGGGAGGGGTTGCAGGAGGCTGTGGAGGTGCTCATCGCCACGCTTGGCATGTCGCCGTGCGAGGGTACCGACGCGGTGCCGCCGAATGCGCGCAGCCACATGGCGCTGTTGAGCGGCAAGCTCGTCGGCGACGTGTCGCTTCTCGTTCGCCTGAGCCTCGGCATCGACGCGTCGAGCAACGTCGCAATGAAGCTCGTTGCGCGCGCCGACAGCGCGGCAGGAAGCGAGTTCGTGCATGGTATCATCGCGAACGCCTAAGGCTGCCAAAAAATGGGGTGACACTTCTTAAAATACAGTAAAGCTTTTCTTTGGGCAAAAAAACCCGGATATGCGAGCACGCGCGCGCGCGCGCACTCACACACGTATCTTTTAAGCCACTTTCGCGAGCCGCCCTCCGTCGGTACGTCGCCACTTCTGCAGTTTTTGAAGGTTGTCATGCTGCTGCTGCTGTTGTGAGGGGTGTCGACGCGCCGTGCTGCGTCGTTTCACGGCGAGAGCAATGAGCGTCACGATCCCCAAGACGATACAAATCGTCGGATTATGCACGTGGGGTTTGTGCATAAGCTTCGTCGTTTGATTGTTGTCCATGGCATGAAGACACCATCCCGAGACATCATCTGGTGTAGATTTCAAGGAGTTTTTACGACGCACCGATGTCGACGTCGCTTTCTGAATGACCCACCCAGATGAAGTTGGTCGGTGCGTTTGCGTGCACGGCATAAAGATAAGAAGTGTGCTGCCAGCCAGCCAGCCAGCCAGCCTGTGTGAAGACGAGAGTGAGGCACGAAAAGCGTGAATGGGGCGAAGCAGGGCGCAAAGCAGGCCTTGGGTGGAGGGGGGGGGGAGGGGGACCTGGGCAGACGGAAGGCCACATGGGACAGGGGGATCCCCTCTTGGTCTCAACGCGGGTGATCATTTGATCGTTCGTCCGGGCCATGCTTCAAGAAGCTGTGGCGTGACGTGTTGGGGCATGAACGACTACGGCCAAGCACCTACCGACGGCGTCGCGGGTGATTTCGTCGCGATTGCCGCAGGCGACAATCACTCGATGGCGCTGCGACGCGACGGTAGTATTCAGTGCTGGGGCTTCAACGGCAACGGCCAAGCGCCTCCAGGCGGCGTGGTGGGCAAATTTTCAGTTGAGTTCAGTTCAGTAATTGAAAGTGGTTGAGTTACATAATCTGAAGTCTCCGCCGTGCCTTCTCACGCAAGCGTGCAGCTTCCTCGGAGTGCGCCGCGCCCTCCGCGTCGTCGAGGATGCGCGAGACGCTCGAGCACAGGCGAAGCACAGGGTCAATCGACACGGCATCCGACCCTCCACGCATGTGCACGCTCAGAGCAAGGCGGAATATTGCCAGTGCGATGTCAGCTCGACGCATTGACACGGACCATTCGAGCACACAGCGCAATGCGGGGATAGCCGTCGAAACCGCCGCAGGGGATCCTGGCGCGATGAGCGCCGCCACGTTGTCCTTGAGCCAGGCACCCACGTCGCATGGTTGTGATGGCAGTGCACATGCCACGAGATCTGTGGCACCTGCTGCGTCTGCGCTAGCAACCAGAGACAGAAGGAGAATGCCCACATCCGACTGGAAACGCGTCCTAGCCAACGCGCTCGCCTCGACTGCGAGAGTCCTGCATGCGGTTGACACGTCACCGCACTGCAGGTAAAGCATGGCGAGGGGCTTGGCAAATGACCACCGTTGCGCGGATGCCGACGCCCCTTTCAGCGCTGTGCACGCATCCGTATAGCATGCAACAAGGCGCTCGACGGCCGCCTCTCTTGCCGCCTCGGTCGTAGCGGATGCCATCGCCGTGTGAAGGTGCTGGCTGGCTGCATCAAACGTTCCCACGGTAGGGCGCAGCGCCCAGACAGCTGAAAGGAACGCGTGTGGCTCCGATCCTTCCGTTGCGTTGTCATCCGACCGGATTGCACAGGCGACGGCGGCGGTATCGTCATCAGCATACTCGCGCCCCAGCGCGGCGTACAGCGCATTTTCAACCGTGGGAAGTTTCGTGGGTAATGCGTCGAGCACGGCACGTAAGGCAAGCACCGGTGACGCGTCGGTGGGAAAGGCGCGGCATGCTCCGTTGATCACCGCCACGGCAAGCGATCCGTCGAGGATAGCCTGCTGCGCGTTGGTGCCGTCGTCTCCATCTTCGCCGTCGCCGTCGCCGTCGCCGTCGCCAGTCCCCATCAAGCCGTTCCCAAGCTTCGCCGCGAGCAGGTCGCGTCGCGTTCGAAGCTTGAGCGCGTACATGCATTCCATCTTGAAGTACTCGGCCCACAGCTCTACGGACGCCTTGTTTATGCGCAAGCCTCTCTGCATGAGAGCACGCGCCGCAACGGCGTTGCCTCTCGTGTCAAACTCCCACGACGCCGCGTACGCCCACAGTCCTGGAATACGAGGGTGCAGACGAAGCGCCCGTGCCAGCGCTCGTGCGAGGATGCGTCCACCGTGTCCGGGACCAGCGCGACAGAAGGCAAAATACCGCATCCAGAGCTCGACGTTTCCGCGAAACTTGTTCAGCGCTCTTTGGTAGATGAAGTGTATGCGCCTCAGGAAGGTGTGCCCGCCGAGCAGCTTCTTCACGCCAGCGGCGTGCTCCTCGTGACTGTTCGAGCCTGGCAAGAAGCCGTTTTCACCGCTCGCGAGCGCCGAGGAGGCGACGCGGTGTCGACGTAGCTTGTTCAAAGAGGCTTCGTAGTTGACATATCTGATAAAATCATCCAGCACGGGCGTGCGTCGCTTCAGCGCATACTCAAACGCCTGCCTGCGTGCGACGATGGCGCGCGTTTCGTCACGCGTGAAGATGCCGCCGTCAACTAGCGCCTGCAGCTCGGGCACAGACTCCTCGAGCAGATATCGAACTGTCGAGGCCATGGAGACAAAGGATGATGGGGGATGTGATGGGGCGTGGCGGCGGCGCTGCTTGCGGGGAAGATGATGTTAGGGTTAGGGTTAGGGTTGTAAGCTGGAAAATGAGTCTTGTCGGTGCAAAGCTTCCGTGACTTCACGGATGCATAAGTACTGTCGTGGATAAATCCTCTGACCTATCGACCTCTCCAAACAACACATTGAGTTCCAAGAAGTCTTATGTAAAAAAAAATTGAGAAAGAATGTTTTATTTCCGTTTTCACCACGCTCACACGCGAAACAGGTGGATTCGCCCGCTGCTCGTCGCCGCCGCGCAACATGCGAGCGTCGGATGCTGAGCGTACCGGGACGCTATGGCGGTCATGTGATCGGATGTCTGCCGGAATAGGCATGTCGCCGCGGCGATGCCGGGAGACACGTCGTACATCTCAAGCTGGCGATTCATCGACCCGATGAAGAAGCTCGATCCGGCGGCACACCACGATGCGCGGAACGGCATCACCCATCGCCCGGTGTTGTTGTTGTGCTTCACGCGTAGCGGACAGCTGGGCTTATCTCCCGCCAAGCCGTCCCATACGCGGATGAAGTCGTCGT
Organism: Pycnococcus provasolii; assembly: GCA_938743325.2. Lineage (NCBI taxonomy): Eukaryota > Viridiplantae > Chlorophyta > Pseudoscourfieldiophyceae > Pseudoscourfieldiales > Pycnococcaceae > Pycnococcus > Pycnococcus provasolii. The sequence goes on from OW568866.1 coordinate 771,994, forward strand.
AGCATGTGGTTAGTAGCCGCGACGTTGGTCCGCACGGCTCGAAGTAGGCGCCCTGCACGCTCTTCGAGTGCATGAGCATGTGGAGTGGCTTGCTCGCTTCCTTCTTGCCATCTGCAATCCTGCGCGCGTCGTAAATGGCCACCGGTCCATTCGAACTCAGAGCGATGTGCGGCGAGGCACCCGCCCGCGCGTCCACGGAAACGGTGTTGATTTTCTTGTCAAACACCGAGATTGGAGCAACCGCCCAGCTCGACTTTGCGCCATCATTCGCCGGGCGCGCACGTGGGTCAACCGCACACAGCTCGCCCTCGTTCGTCGCTAGCCACACGAGGCGCGTGTGCGTGGCGTCGTATTCCATGGCGCTGAACTCTAGCTCTTCAGATGTCGCATTCACGAGAGGTTGCCACATGGATGCTGAAACGTCGAGCATGCGCGCCGTGCCGTCGTACGACGAGGTGACGAGGCCGATCGAGCTATCCCACGACATGCCGGAGATGTACTGCGCGTGTGGCCTGAACACGAGCACGCCATCGTCGCCCAGCGGGGTTGCAGTGCTAGCGGAGGAGGAGTCTGCTGACAGGTTGCTTCGAACATCCCAGATGGCGACGTTCCCACTCTTGTCACCGGCGGCAAGAAATCCAGGCAAGTGCGGTGGAGCCCACGCCATGTGTGAAGTTCCGTTCGGTGTGACCTTGGCGACGTCGGGCTCGCGCAGCGTGACCTTTGCGCCACCCTTCATCGTCGCGAATGCCGACGCGTCCATCGCCTTGTATGCCGCCGTTTTCCCCTTGTTGGAAGTTGGTTTCGCCGAGAGCGCCTTCACCAGTCTTTGGTTGTCCTCCGTCGACTCGGCATTTCGTGCCTCAATCTTGATGGGTCCTCGTGCCACCCTGTTTCTCTCCTCGCGCTCCTCCGCCAGTCTGACCGCCTCGGCGGTTGCAGCATCTCGTGCCGCCTTCGCGGCGGCGATGGACTTCTCATCGTACCCCACGAGTGGCGCGTTCAGCGTGACGCGCCCTCCTCTGGCCTCGACATCCACACCCGCAGCTAGCGCAGGGTCTGCAGGAGCACCGCGCTGTCTGAGCGACGCTCTGCGCGGAAGAATTTCCTTGGGCTTTTGCGCCCTTTTCTTGGCCGCGAGACCTCGGCTTGACGGGGTTGCCGCCTTCGCGTGGGAGGCTTCCATAGCTGCCACCGTGCTCGGAATGTTGAGAGCCGCGAGTTTGAGCGCATTCTGCCGCATTCGCTCAAGTCGTTCGAGCTCGTACTGCGCGAGTCCGTCAGGGTTCGCGTCCGCGCTGTGCTCTTCTGAACTCGTCGTCGTCGTCGTCGTCGTCGTCGTAGCTGTCTTATGTATTTTTTCCTGGAGGAGCGGCGGCGTGGCTGGGTCCGCCGCATCACTCACGTTCTCAGGGTGACGAGGAGAGGCGGACGAGTTCCGTCGAGGCACCTTGCGAGTCACCTGGGTCGACTGTGGCAGCTTTGTCGCCTGTGCGTCCTGGATTGCCGTTCTCTTGCGCGTGACGGGCATGCTGAGGGCGTGTTGGAATGGGAGAAGAGGGGGAGTGAAGTGACTGGCGGAGAAGTCTTCCCGCCTTCGGAGCAGCAAGTACGACCACGTAATGCCTAGTCTAGGGTCACGAATCTGCCCCTTCTTCGGAGTGGGGAGTTTGAGTTCGGGGTTAGAACCTCGGGGTTAAAGGTAGCCGTCAATCTCAAACCCCCAAACTCGACTCATCCCCTTCCATCTCGCCGCCACCTCCTCCCGGCTTCCCTGCCCTTTTCCCCTTCTTCTTCTTCTCCAAAGTCAACCATGCCCGCTCCTGTGTGCGCTCCTGCCGTGCGCCTGCCTGCGCGCACTCCCCCGTGCAGGCGCATGCACCGCACCGACGCCATGGCGAACTCGCGACGCGTCGCGAAAGTATCCAAGCAACTCGAACGCGAAATCTCCGAACTGCTCCTACACGACAAAGTGCTCAAAAGAGCTGTGAGACCGGAAGTGCACATGTCATCCGACGACTCCGAAAAGTGGGAAATGGACAACCTCGGAATATCGGGATTCGTATCTGTCACGTCCGTCTCGCTCTCGAACGACCTTCAGGTGGCAAAGGTGCACCTCTCCATCATGAGCGACTCCGTCGGAACAAAAGTCGCCATGCGCAACCTCGTTGGCTTGCAGGGGTACGTGCGCTCGCGCGTCGGACGCACGATGAAGCTGAGGTTAACGCCAGAAATTCGGTTCGACCTGGACGAGTCGTTCCAACGTGGAACGGACGTGCTTGGACTGCTCGACCGCATACGTGGCGACGAGGAAAGACCTCTCATTGATGTGGGACCGGAGGATATGGACGACGACGACACGGTCGGAGAGTGGCTGGACGAGGACGAAAACGAGGACGAAAATGAAAACGAAGACGACACAGCCTTGCTCGAAGATGACAGTCTGTGGGAAGACCCAGGAGCTGCTACGACAACGAAGTAAAATCCTTTCCAACGAGCTGTGTAAATAATTTACAATTTACAGTTAAATTCGATTTATTCGCGCGCGTGCTCTCTTCCTCCTCTCTTCACTCTCTTCACGCCCGTCTCGTACTCCTGCTCTCTTCCTCCTCTCTTCACTCTCTTCACGCCCGTCTCGTACTCCTTGGACTTGCGCTCCACCGCCTTGCGCTTCGCCTCCTTTTTGCTTCCCCCTTTTCCAATGAGCGTAGGCGCCTCCTTCAGCCCGAATGACTGTGCAACGTGCCCAAGGTGAAGGCGCTGTACATGAAGCATATATTTCACGGCGGCGGGGTGCGCAGCATACGCTCGAACGAAAGAGCGGAAACCAGACATAGCCTGGTCGTGAAGCTCGACGTTGCGTGCAACGCACGCCTGAAGAGCACGCTGCAGTGCAAACACCTCCTCGCGCACGTGATTGCTTCCGAGCTTTTTGTTGTGGTTGCCATCTTCCGTCCTCTTGCGCTGCTCAGCCTGCAGGCAGCTTCGGTAAATGTCGTGGCGATCAAGGTGTCGAAACTTTCCAACACCACGCTGCTCGATCCAGGTGCCGAATTCCGACTCGCACGGCCGCAGGAAGAGTACACTCGTGCCCGCGGCACCCGTTCGTGCACACCGTCCAGCGCGGTGCACGTAGTCCGCCGCATCTCCCGGGCAGTCGAATTGCACAATCAGATTCACCGCAGGCAAGTCCAGACCACGGCTCGCGACGTCAGTGCAAAGCAGTGCACCGCACGGTGCCTTGGAAAAGCGAAGGAGCTGCTTCGCTCGTTCGTCCTGAGGCAGATCGCCATGGATGTAGTATAGCGGAACGCCGCGCACGACGCCAAGCGGAAGGCACGATGCGAAGCGACCCGCACTGCGGCCAAGCTCCGCGGTGCCGAGAAGCGTGTGGTGGAACATGACACTGTCTTTCGCGGACATGAAGACAATTGCCTTGTGATTTCCGCCATCGTCGCCGCTGCCGTCACCGCCGTGGCTTGCTTTGACATCATCAATTCGTGAGCATCGCTGCCGGAGAAGTGCCACGAGCAGAGATAAGCGTTCTTTGCAAGGCACCTCAATACTCGCGTGCACGAGCGTGGATGGCATCGAGTAGTGCGGTACCTCGTCCTCCGCATTATTAGTAGTGTCGTTGTTGTCACCTGAGAGACCCGCAGAAGCACCTGCTTGCGCACCAACGCGCACAATGGCCGGATCATTTAGGCTCAGCTCCGCTAGGTGCGCCACCGTGTGCTTCTGCTTTCCCCTTGCTGGCGCCGCCAAGTCTCCGCCGTCGACGCCACATGCGTGCAGCAGTGTTGCGGAGAAGAGTGCAGTCTGTCGTCGTGGTGCCGCCTTGCGCTCAAGAATTTCGAGGATTTCGCGCAGTGTGGCCATGAATCCGAGCTCGAGAAGTCGGTCTGCCTCGTCAAGCACGAGCGCCTTGAGGTGGTCGACGCGGAATGACGCGGTATTCTTGAGGTGCTCAAGCAGTCGTCCTGGCGTGCAGCAGAGCACAGTGATTCCCTTGCGCAGTCGACTTTTTTCACTCTTGGGATTCTCTCCGCCAATCACGTGTCCGCACACGATCTGCGCGTTCACTCTGCACCCGTATAGCAGCGTGTTGCATACGCTTTCAATTTGCAGGCTAAGTTCTCTGGTGGGTGACACGACGAGCACGACCGTTCCGTGCGCGCGTTCGATGGGTCCCTCGTGCTGTTTCCCAAACAGTCGTGCTCCTCGGCTGATGATTCTGTGAACGAGCGGAAGTAGGAAAGCGAGCGTTTTCCCTGACCCTGTGGGTGCCTGTACGAGCACATCTTTCCCCTTGATGAGTGGTGGTATCGAAAGTGTTTGCACTTGCGTCGGTTTGCTGAAGTGTAGTTTTTCCTTCAGGCACGTTTGCAGGGCTGCGTGCAGGTTCATGTGTTCGAATGAGCGCGCGTGGTTCGACGTTGTTGGTGTCGAAGTTGTTGGTGCGTCGTCGTCGTCGTCGTTTGGTGATGGGGAGTGTGGCACATCCACCGCCACATGGGCACGTGCATTAGCCAGAGCCTTTGAAGCGTTGCGGTTCAAACGCTGCGATAGCGACGACGAATCCTTCTTCATGACAACGTTTGAATCCTCCCAGCACTGGTAAGGCTGTGTATTCAGCGGAGCGAGCGTCGAAATGCGTAGAATGTGAGGGAAAAATGTGACAGATACCCACCACCGATGGGCGATGGGCGACGAGGGGAAGCAAAGGGCGAAGGGCCAAGGGCGGCGGCGCGACGCGTAACAGTTCAACGGGGCATCCCCCGTAGAGTGCCCCATCAAGCCGACCCCCCGTTGTTGGTTTTCCCCATCCCCATCTGTCCCCCTCTCCCCCTCTCGGGCAGAGCTCTTCCCCAGACTCTAGCACATCGGCGTCGGCGATCAAAGCAACGACTGTCGGTGGGCCGCGCACTGTGTGTCTGCGTGTGCGTGTGCGTGTGCGTGTTAAGAGCGGCTTACGACTCCGGCCAGGGGCTTAAGACGCACCTGCCGCCTCGACCTCGCACGCGCAACCCTGGTTCCCGTGGGATCGATCGATGCAGCACGCGTCAAGGCGCACGGTCGGCCCGGCGGCGGCAAATCCGCTGGATGCGCATACGGGCGGCGGAGCGGGGATAGCAGGCGTTGCAGGCCGGTCGCCGAGGCATGCGCAAGGTGGCGAGCGACTACCTGACGGCAAGCACTCGGGGTCCACCTTAACCATAAGACAGTACCTATCAAGCAGCCGATTTCAAAGACACGCGCTTCTCGCGATGCTCTTCCTCTCCCTGCTCGCGGTGTACACCAGAACGCCGTCAACGGGATCCACGAGGCTTGACGACGAAATCAGAGAGGCACGCATGCGGCAAGTGGAAAGTGGAAAGGAGCCGACAGTGTATGCAGCAAGGCTGCCAACAAAGTCACGCATGAGGAAACGAACGACAACACAGCCTCCCCTTGACGACGGTGACGAAGCTGGCGACGAGGAAGATAGCATGCCGGAGCCGTTCGACGATGCCGACGCCGTGGCAGAAGCACAGCCGCAGAAACCCGCCGCGAAGGCTTCCGTCGACGTCGACATCGACGGTGGCGACAGCGACGAGGATGGTGGCGACGACGGTGATAGTGAGACGGGCATGGGAAGCAAGAATGCGAACCAGGCTGAGCCTAAGGAGAAAACATTCCGGAATAAGCTCGGAGAGTGGCAGTGGTTGCGCAAAAGCGACGGAACTGCCGTGTGGCGCAAGCTCGCAAAGGATGGCAGCAACGAGCGGCCAGAGCGAACGTGGTATGATCGAAGTACTGTGCAGTCACGCCTCGACTTCGAGAAGTACGTCAAGTGCCTGCCCAAGCCTGATGGTGACCTGCCGCCGATCGACGACCTGCCAGTGACAGAGAGACGTACCGTTCTCGACGAGTACATCGTGCACCAGGGCAACTTTCAGCGTCTTGGCAAGGGCTCGGACGTGAACCGCACGCAGCGTATCCGAAACGTCGAGGCACTCCCGCTTGATGGCGAGAACACACTACGCAGCCACAACTGGGGTAACTGCGCCATCGTCGGCAATAGCGGCATACTGCGGCTCGAGGAGGTCGCGAAGTCCATCGACAGCCACGACACTGTGGTGCGCCTCAATCATGCGCCCACGTACGGATACAGCCGCCGCGTGGGTCGGAAGGTAACGCACAGGTTCTTGAACCGCCTCTGGACGCGCACGTATCGCAATGGAGGGGGTATGAAGCGTGGCACCGTGCTGCCGATGGAGAAGGACCTCACATTCGTCGTCACCCGCGCAACGAGCCAGGAGTACGAGCTGCTCTTGGACTACCTTCTCAGTGATCGGCCGGATGTCAAGGTGCTCTACCTGTCCTCGCGAGCGACGTCGATGGCGACCCCGCTGCTCACAAAGTACCGCGAAAGGCTGTGCAAGCATGGTTATGGCCCGTACAAAGGCTTGAACGTGCCGTCCAGCGGGTTTGTCGCCATCTACATGCTAATTCCGCTCTGCGATCGCATCACAGTGTACGGCTTCGGCGTCGAGGGCATGATGAACGTCAAGAACTTGAAGTTTGACGATAGCTATGGCTACCACTACTTCAAGGGAGTTGGATCAAGGCACGTTGGAGACGACGTGCACAGTTTCGACAACGAGGAGATGGTTCTCCGTGCGATGGACAAGGCTGGCGTGCTTGACATGTGCCAGTTCGTGAATCCAAAGAACAACACGAAGAACTGGGCATGCGGATGTCGCGCGGCTAATGTCATGGACTGCAAGCCTGCGCCGGGCAAGAATGGGCTTCCCAGAACAGACGATCTTGACTGCGACGTTGACGACTGCGTGGAAACGACAGAAGCGACACCGGCTAAGGGCGGTCATGGCGCTGCCAAAGGTGCCACCTTCAAAGGCGCGAAGGACAAGGGGCGCGGTGAGAAGGGGCGCGGTTCAGGTCGTACGCGATTGTAATATACTTGATAAGTAGTGATAGTTAACTAAGTTACACGCACGAGATCGCGAAGTGGCTCCGCAGCCTCCTCTGCCTCCGCCGCGTCCAGGCCAAGGCTACGCACGTGCGAAATTATGTGAGAAGCTTCGCGATACGCGCGGCTCGCCGTCACGTCGCCCTGAGCGGGTACAGGCGCGGCAGCTTTGCTGCCGTCGTCGGAATCGGCGGCCACGGCGACCGCAGTCTCTCTGGGAGGCATGAGAGGTGTTAGCTCTGTGGCAAAATGTCTGCACATCAAAGCAGCCACCCGTAGCATCACCGGCTCATGCTCTGATGGCGAAAGCACAGATCTCAGAATCCGCGCAAGCGTGTCCACCTCCTTCGTTAGCGCCGCGGCGACAAGTTCGTCGGAGGGAGCTTGCTCCTGCTTTAACTTTTTCATGTGGCGCACCATGGCTTCGCGTAGAATAGCGACAAACTTCGCATCCACCTCCTCCGCGTGCACGAATAGATCTCGCGCAACACGGTCGAAGCCTGGCAAGCTCGCCTTCTGCGCCGCTGGGCTCAGAACATCGATGAGGCGCTGCCGCAGCGGCTTATGCACCTGCATAAGCAGCGACAGCGCACGCCGCGTGTGAGCGAGGTGCCTAGCGGTAATCGACTTCAGGCGCGCGGCGGACGACATCGCGCCCGCAGACAGAACGAGCGAGCATGCGCGTGCATTGAAGAAGCGCAGCATGTCGGCGACGTGGTGGCAAAGGCTTGGCGCAAGAGACGTGTAGACGTCCGAGTCTTCGCAGCGCATGAGCACGTCAACGTCGTGAAGGCTGGTAATGAGCACATGCACCGTGCGAAATGACGCGTACGTCTCTCCACCAAGCATGATGTGTGGAATAGACTCCGATGTGTGCCCTTCAGGCGAGACAGTCGGGCCATCCGCCGCCGAGCAGACGATGTCGTCGAGCCGCACCTGAACGTCTGCGTCAACGTCCACGCGGGCGAAAGTCTCATCCTCCATGCAGGCCGCGAGCAATTCCATGTGTCTTGCGCGCATTGCTGACACGAATGCACGCGCGCAGTCGATGAGAGCGGTGGACACGATGTTGTGCGAACGAGGATGTGGCATGTCGGCGGAGGCTTTGTTGTCGGCACCCGATCGGTCGGGAGACGTCGAAGTGTTCTGGGAAGGCGCAGGCGCATCGAGCTCGTACGCGCACACGTGCACGACGTGAGCGAGTCTTATGACGTCCTCGAGAGTCATGTCGTGAGATGCGTCACGCCGCAGCGAGAGAAGCGCGGCGATGCGACGTGCCACCTCCTCGGAAAGATTGCGGTACAGTGTGTGAGCCGCATGTCTCACCTCCGACGCCATTTCCGTGCCTGCAACATCGCTGTCAGCAGCAACTTGCTCCGCCGCCTCGCGCCACTCCCAACCCAGGCGCACGTATGGGCGTGCAACCGTGCGCACGGTATGCATCACGGCGAGAAATTCGCCTGGCTTGAGCTTGCTCAGCTTCGAGCCAACGGATGCTGCTGCGCCATATCCGTCGCCGCCCGTCTGATCGTCGTCGTCGTTCGCTTCATCGCTCGCGTGAGCATGTCCATTTGACATCGCCTGGCGGCGTCGCAGGAGGCTCCCCACCACCTCCTCCGCGGCGCTCTTCACGGCGTCGGTGACCGCCGCCAGCAGCGTGTATCCCTCCTCGCGTATGGTGTCCGACAACGCGCCGCGGCGGCATAGACCCACGAGCGCGGGATACACCACCTCGCCTAGTTTCGGAGCCTCCGCAACATCTCCATCGCCCTGCACCGTCTCGAGAGGTCCACCCAAGCGCGCGACCATGGATTCGCACGATTCCGCCGCGGCGGCGAACACGGCATCGGCCGTGACGTTTGCTGCTGACGACGACGACGACGACGACGACGACGACGAAGCTCGCTTGTTCGCCTCCGCCGCCTCGTCTGCCCACGCTCGTGCCGCCCACTCCGCGATGGCTCCCGGCGCCTCGGCGAGACCGAGACGATCTGTCGATGCGAGGCGCACCTCCTCGCGCATGCACGTGTCGATCGACACGAGTGCATCATTCGCGCGATGCTCAAGCGCTCGCAGCGCGACGAGCGACGACGCCACGCCATCGCGGCTTGCAAGTAGCCTGGCGACGGCGGCGTGTACGTCAAGGCACCCTCCGTAGTCACCAGTTTCCAGGCATGCGTCAAGCGTCTGGCTGAGCGACTGGGCCTCCGCGACGAGGCTCAGCAGGCTGGTCGTGGCTGCTAGGTTCCGCCGCCGCGCGTGCAGGGTTCTGACGCGATGCGCGTCTGTTGATGTGGTCTCAGCGAGGTGCTTAACGTTTGAGCGCATCCCTGTGGTGTACTGCGATGTGGCTGCCACAGCTGTGCTGAGGTGTCCCATGGATCGTGCGGCATCAAAGAACGCGCGGCTCCTGCTTTGGATTTCCCCGAGCAGGTGAACCTCGACGATGTCGAGGTAGTGCGTGAGTCGCTCTTGCTGTGTCTGCGTTTGTGCTGTGGTTCCCGCCAATTCGGTGGTGCCCCCCGCGGCGGCACAAGCCATGGCAAATCCGTCGGGCGTGCTCAAGTCAAAGTCGGATCGAAAGAACACCTCCGGCACTTCCTGCATGGCTTTGACGAGACCTTCGCCGAGACGCCGCTGTGTGTTGGTGGAAGCTTGCTCCTGCGACGACGTCGACGACGTGGAAGGTAGTTCGGAAACGTGTGCAGCTGCGGCGAACGGGTCGTCGTCGTCGTCGTCGTCTTCGTGTGCGTTGTTGAGCGTCTCCGCGAGTTCCACCGCCGCCTGCGCCGCATCGCTCGACACCTGCGACGATGCTTGCGAAGCTGCAAGTCTATCACTTTCGAACTGCACGAGTTGTGACCTGACCGTGCGTATGTACCCTGCTAGGTCGCCCATGGAGATGTCAGCGAGCTGGGCGGCGGCGGGCGGTGGCGGGGGCTCGTACGAGTCTTCGTGTGCCTGCCACGACCCTCCGAGTGTGCCAGCGTTCACGACCGAAGCGACGCTCGTGGCGAGCGACGACGCCTTGCGCGCCGCGGCTGAGACGAACGCGAGCGTGTTTGCACTCGCATTCGCGGGGTGACTCTTCGTCGACGTCGAGGTGGTGGTGGTGGCGGACATTCAGGGGAAGAATCAAGAAATGGGTCGGGAGGGGCGATCCCATCCCGCCTCAGCACTTCGGGAGGGCGAGGGGAGGGCGCTAACCCTAACCCTAATGCCCTAACCCCGGGACATTATTCCCGGGGAGCCTTTCTCTGCCCATCCAAAAGTGTTTTGCCATGCCGCTCGCCGCTTTGTCCAAGGTGCGCTTCGTCTTCCCCTTCGGCGCAGCCAGGTACGCGCCTGAGGTGGAAGTAGGAACCAAGGCGGTCATGGCACTCTACGCGCAGTTCACGCACGCCAACGCGAGAATGACGAACGCAGACTGCATACTCGAGTCGCACGTCCTATCCACCAGGGAGCAGGAGCAAACACCACACGTCGTCGTGCAGTATTCGTCGGGAGAAACGCAAACCATTGACGCAACAGGGAAGGCACAAGCAGACCTGGTTAAGGCGATCGGTGCACGCTCAAGGGAAATGGCGACGGCCAAGTTCCTCAAGGAGAGCGAACTGCTCAAGGACGGACGCGGACTCAGATCTGAAAAAGGCGTTTTCACTGATATCGACAAAAAGGACACACGCGGACTCACAAAGCCTTGAGTGGAACCACTTCCATTCATTTTTTTGTCTTTGTTTGTCGCTGTAACATATCACTGGCTGTTTGTGCTTTGACCTCTGTGTGGTTTGGTGTGTGCGTCGTGTGGGTTTCTTTCTTTCTTTTTTGTTTCAAGTGGCAAGTTACAAGGAAGTATCTCTCTAGTCAGACTTCTTGCTCTTCTTCACGCCACGGACCGAACGCATGCGGTTCTTGCGCTCCTTGAGCTGCTTTCGGCTGCCCGTCTTGGCCTTATCCAAGCCGTTGCGGACCAGGCGGTACTTCGGCTCGAACTTCTTCGCCGCGTCAAGCGAGTCGTAGATGAGTCCAAAACCTGTGCTCTTACCTCCACCAAACTGCGTTTTGAACTGGAAGAGGAAGATGCACTGTTCGTCCTTGCAGTTGTACATCTTCGCGAGCTTCTCCTTCAGCTCCGATTTGCCAACATTGGCACGGCCCGGGTGCAGCACGTCGATGACCTGGAGTGAAAAGTTTTTTTGTGAGGTTGGTTGTGTGTATCGAGTGCAAGTCAGCGTCTATAGTCTTTTTGAGATATGTCGAGATTAGGCAACCACTCCCAGTCCCTCGACGCGGGTCGCGAACACCGTCACACCCGCCGCGACGCGCGCTGCTGACGCCGTTCGTGCGTTGGCTGTGGCCTCGTCGATCGCCCAAACACGACGAGTGATCATCCCGTCCGCGCAAGTATTCCGTTCGCATATTAGCATATTACGCCACCTGACTCTATCCACACCACACCGCGCGACGAGTGACAAGGGAGGTTCGTATCCAAACGCTCGAAACGAATCCAGCTCTGCCACCATCACCCCTCCCAACTCGCACACAACAACTCTCGCTAGAAACACGCCACCGCCCAAACATCCCACCAAGCCGAGTTCCCGTCGTTCTCCCGAGACTCCCTCCTTCCCGTTACGTACGAACTGCTTCCTGCTGAGCAGGCGGTTTGTCATGAACTTGCGCGTGCGAATCGTGCACCCCTTCTCGGACATGGTGGCCGACTCTGTTTTTGTGAGGAGGGGAGAGGGGGGATGGGCGCCGCCGACACCTCCCAAGGGGAAAGGGGAGACGAAGCCGAGAGGGGATACCCCTTCCCATCCCCGTCGACTTGCCGTCATTTTTAATTGGGGGTTTTGCAATCCAAATCATTGAAATTATTCGGGGTTTGATTCGGTCAGGGTTTTGCCTTGAAATCCGTTTTCCGCGCCTCCTTCGCCTCCTTTGAACTACACCCCGCCCCTTGCGCCTCCATGCCGTCGTCGCCGTCGGGCGTCGGCGCCGTCGGAATCCAGTGCGTGCAGTGCCACGCCACGCTCGCCTCCTCGGACGCTTTGGGCGCGCCACACCCTCTGACGCAGGGACCCAAAGGATACCCCGTCGGGGGACGATCCATCATACGACTCGAGGCGACGGCGTACTGCGGATGCGGGTACTGCTGCGGGTGGGAATACGGCGCCGCGCTGGGACCCCTGCCGCTCTACGCGCCGCTAACCTGGGGACGACCGCGCGCCTCCGGGCATCGAACGCTGCCCATCCTGCCAAAATTTCGAAAGAAACGAGCGCACCACCCCATTGACAGGTTTCGAGGACTCGCCGTCGGTGCGGTGGTCGGCGCTGCCGTCGGAACGTCACTCTGGGTCGGAAAGTGGGGCGTCAAGCCGCTGCTAACACGTGGGGAACTCGGACTGAGAAAAGCACTGTCGCAAAGACACGCGAACAGCGCGGCGGCATCGGCTCTCCCACAGTCGCAAAGGCTGCTGACCATGGCACTTGCGAGGAACGTCGAGGTCGGTGCGCTGACCGGAGCGGTGCTCGGCGCGTCCGTCATGCCCGTCGGACGGTACTGGGCGGAAACCAAACTTGCGGGCTTGCCGTACGAGGGAACCACTGCCAGCGGAACCGTGCCGAAGCGAGCAAGGCCACCACTCCTTAGCCGAGAGTGCCTGTTCCATCAGCCGCTTACCATACCCAGCCGACTTCTCACGCTGCAGTTCAAAGCCACGGAGGGTACCATCGCCGCGGATACGTCGCAGTATCCTCTCGGAACGCGTATGCGAGTCCCTGGTTGGGGTTGGGGACGCGTCGAAGACAGAGGTGGTGCTATCCAAGGTGCATATCGCGTTGACCTCTACTACGACACACACTGGGAGGCACTCAGGTGGGGTCGTCGGCGTATCGCCGCAACCGTGCGCCGCAAGTAGGCGCATGATGTGTGTAACATTACTGAAAAGAATTTGAGCAACAGGTGGTTTTGTTTATTACAAGTGATGACGGCAAAACACGTTTTCCAGAGAAAGAGAAAAAAATCAGATCGCGTCCCCAACTACAAGCCGTAAGGGTGGTCGTTGATTCTAGTGTCGACCCAAGCCAACCTTGCCGAAAATCACAGAGCTGTTGTGCCCTCCAAAGCCAAAGCTGTTGCTCAGCGCGGCGTGCACCTCCTGCTTCACCATCGTCGTGGGAATGAGGCTCATGTCAACGGCGGGCTCAGGGTCGTCAACGTTGATGGTTGGGTGAATCTCACCCGTGTGCACCGCCATCACGCTCGCCACGCCCTCAATACCTGCCGCGGCGCCAAGCAGGTGCCCCGTCATGCTCTTCGTGCCGTGGATCTTCAGGTGTTTTCCAGGCAACGCGTTCGTGATGGCGCGGTACTCCGCCATGTCGCCGGCAGGCGTGGAGGTGGCGTGCGCATTCACGAGCGAAATGGCGTCGCGGTCAATGGACGCCTTCTCCACCGCCATGCTGATGCACCGCGACACGCCAGATCCATCTGGGCGAGGCTCCGTCATGTGGTGCGCGTCGCACGTCACCGCGCCTCCAATCAGCTCGGCGTAGATGCGCGCGCCGCGTGCGACGGCGTGCTCGTACTCCTCGAGCACGAGAATGCCAGCACCCTCACCCATGACGAAGCCGTCACGGTTTATGTCCCACGGCCTGCTCGCACCCTGAGGGTCGTCGTTCCGCGAGCTGAGAGCCTTGCATGCGATGAACCCCCCAATGCCGCTGCTCTCGATGGCAGCCTCCGTCCCACCGGCGAGCATGATGTCCGCCTCCCCTCTCTTTATGTGATCTGCGGCGTTCAGGTAGCAGTAGTTTGCGCTTGCGCACGCGGTGTTGATTGGGTAGTTGGGACCCTCGAATCCCGTCTCGATGGCGAGCAGAGCTCCTCCCATGTTGCTGATCGCGAACGGAATGCAGAACGGGTTCATTTTGCGGTGTCCGACTTCGTTGAGAATCTCGATGCTCTGCGACAGCGTCTTGATCCCTCCCATGGCACTTCCGATGAGCACGCCCGCCTTCGCCTTGTCGAGCTTTTCGTGCGCGTCTGGGTTGTGTTCCTTATCCAGTCCTGCGTCGATGAGCGCGCTGCGTCCGGCTGTCATGAGGTAACGAATGCAGTTGTCCGCGCGCCTCTCCATGCGCACATTCATGAGTCCCCCCGAGCTGAAGTCCTTGATCTCTCCCGCAAACCGCGTGGGGAATCCCTCCGTGTCGAATCGTTCGATCATCGAGATTCCACTCCTTCCTTCGCACAGCGCCTGGTGGAAGTGCGCGACATCGTTCCCGAAGCACGACACGACACCTAGCCCCGTGACGACGACGCGACGAGCCTCCTCTCCAGACCCTACCCCCTGGCTAGCGACCACCACTTTATTACGACCACCATGCCCACTCGATACCCGGCCTACCACCAAAGGCTTACCACCAAAACCAAGGGAGTGCGACGGAGTCACAGCAGTCATTGCAAGAGCACTAGTGATGGCGGGAGTGATTTATTTGATGGGGGACAGAGTTCAGATAGATTATGATGGGACGGGGAAGAGCCCACAGGGACGGTGGAGATTCAGATAAGATGGACTTCTTTGTCAAACTCCCCCTCCCCCTCCCCCTCGGGTAGGTCAGCCTGGCCTAGGTGGTGGTGGAAGGCCTCGGGCAGTCGGGGATCCCCCTCTTGGCCTGAAGTGCTTGGGAGCAGGCAGCTATCTTAGTCCTATGAGCTCGTCATCACGCCCTCCTTCAGGCTTCAGCAGGGTACGTACTGTAAGCTTACGTTCAATCCTTAGGGATCCTTCATGACTCGTCAGTAGTACTATGGCATGGCATGGCGTCACGTCTTCCTACTTGTAAAGCTTAGGTTGGGTCGGAACCAACGCGGGTTACCGCTTTGGGACTTGGTACTCATAGTACCTCTTGTCCTTAGGCTAATAAGGTCGCGCATTCATGGCCTGGGCACTCCGTCTTCCCTCTTTTTCATCTTCCATCTTTTGTGAGCTGCATTGATGAGTTGCTTTCGATTCTTTTTTTTGAGCTCTCCTTGATGTCCACGGGGATGTCTATGCACGTGCATTGGGCATGGGGAGAGCAGCAAGCTTGATGACCGTTAATCACATATGGTAGGTAAGAGAAACGCGAACGCTTTCCAGTTATGTAAAGGTTACGCTTGCCAAGGAGGTGCTCCTTGGCCAAAGGAGGCCGCGTGTGCTTGCCAAGGAGGAGGACTTCTTTCCCGCGCGAGTCGATGAAAAATGCGCGCGCGCCAAATGTACCATGGGAGAGCTGAAGGGGCTCCTTGACACAAACCTTGCCCACTTTTCAACACGACGACTTCCCTCGCGACGGCGACGATGGAGGGCGGAGGACACGAGGACGAATCAAGCGAAAGTATCCGTTGGGACTCGCATGCTGCGAGCTTGCGCCTTGCATCGCCCACCAAGCGTGGCAGCTCGCTCGCCTTGCCGCCTAGGGCCTGGCCTGTGCCCTGCGCGTGCAGTGCAGTGCAGTGCAGTGCATGCAGCCCGACGACGACGACGCTCGGTCGATGCAACTCGCACAGCAAGCGTGCGTCGTCCCCTCGGGAAGCGAAAGAGCCTCGACGTGTTCCCTCGCCCAGGCCCCTGCCCTCGCCCAACCACCTCGCCCAACAACCTCGCCCGGCCCCGCCCTCCGCACCACCGGGCAAGCCCCTCACAACACAAGTTGCAACATGGTGCGTAACCCTTGCTCATGGACGGGGAGAAGGGAGGGGGAAGCACGGGCGAACACTGCGGCAACGGCCGCAGCTGTGCAAGGCCATGCGCTTACACGTTCTTTGCCGTGGTGTTTTATTTTGTTTTTCTTTGTTTTGTTTTGTTTTCTTGGCACACCAAGGCAGTGGTTGCTTTTTCAAACGTGTGCCCTGGAAAAAACCTCCTTTACAAAAAAACAAAGAGAGTGTGCGCACCGACTTGCGTTTGAAATGGAGTTGCGGCCTCAAGCGGCCCACTCTTCGCGAGAGTGGTGGAGGTGGCCAGTGTGCTATGACGTCTTTTTTTTTCTTAAGCTTGCTTGCTGACGCGTTCCCGTTTCACACACAAAACAACAGTCCCGCCGCGTTCGTCCCCACGGCCAGAAGAAGCGCTCCGGTGAGATCACCGAGGAGCAGAAGCAGGAGATCCGCGAGGCGTTCGACCTCTTCGACACGGATGGATCCGGCACCATTGACGCCAAGGAGCTGAAGGTACGTTTTTTTCTTGTTTTGCTGTGCACAGCACGTTTTATTTTCAAAATTTAAGCCTGAGCCTGACACCTCCGAAAACCTCCCTTATTTTGAAATCAAACAGGTTGCCATGCGCGCCCTCGGCTTCGAGCCCAAGAAGGAGGAGATCAAGAAGATGATCGCCGACATCGACAAGGACGGCTCGGGCACCATCGACTTCGAGGAGTACGTGGGTTTTGCCTTTTTTTTTTTTTCAAAACCCTCTCCTTTTTGCACAAGCACTGACCTGACTTCCCTCTCGTAACACCACAGGTTCCTCCAGATGATGACGGCTAAGATGGGAGAGCGTGACTCCAAGGAGGAGATCCTCAAGGCGTTCCGCCTGTTCGACGATGACGAGACCGGCAAGATCTCGTTCAAGAACCTCAAGCGCGTGGCGAAGGAGCTCGGCGAGAACATGACGGACGAGGAGCTCCAGGAGATGATCGACGAGGCTGACCGCGACGGCGACGGCGAGGTTAACGAGGCTGAGTTCTTCCGCATCATGAAGAAGACGTCGCTCTTCGGCGCGGAGGCTGACCCGCTCGACGATGACGACGATTAGATGCGTGCTCATCGCTGAGACATTGGCTGGGCCATGTCGATCCTTGGCCGTTTACGGTTGAGGAAGGTACTTCTTTTTCGCTTTTGGGAGGAGACGAGCAACGAAGAATATTTTAACCAATATACAGAACTTTGTGTAAGAACGAACTTTCGACGGTTCGCCTCTTCCTGAAAAAACATAAGATTCCTCCTGTGCTCTTCGAACCTTCTTGCACAGACAGTCTGCTGCCATCCCTCCGCTTGCCTCCGATGACTTGGTAAATCATTTCACTGGCAAGGTTCACTCAAGCAAGAGGCAACGCCACGCGACGTCTACAGTATTGTCTCACCAAGTCTAGTGTCCACACAGTACACACGCACACGTGCCTAGTTCCTTCAGGCATGGTTAGGGTTTTACTTCTATTCGGTTAGGGTTAGCTCCCCTCCCTAGGGTTCCGTGTGCCCCCTTGTTTAGTTAGCCGCGTGGTTACGTGTCCTGCTTCGTGCCGGCCCCTTCCCTTCCCCCCCCCCCCCTCTTCTTATCCTCTCCCCCAGGCTCCTTTCCTTGCCTTGCCTTGTCATTGTCTTGTCATGTCGCAGCTGTGCTTTCATGCACGCATGTCGTTTCCCACAACAATGCGTGCCACTGTGAATGCAACTTCGCCTTCTAGGTCTGTGGTCGTGTGCTCGCTGCCCCCGCCAAGCAAGGCGGGAGGCCGAGGCGGGCGCGCGGGAGGACGAGGAGGCCGAGGGGGAGGACGCGGAGGGCGAGGCGGCGGAGGAGGACGCTCTTCAGGACGAAACGCGCGAGGTCCGCGACTCTTCAAGAAGTCGTCGGGAACGGAACACATTGGAACGTCGCTGCGCCCGTCGGCGAACGCGCCATTCCCTGGACCCAAGGGATTTCGAGAAGGGCCGCCGCTGCGATTCCTTCCCCTGGGTGGTCTTGGAGAAATCGGCATGAACTGCGCTCTGCTGGGACACTACGACAGATACGTTCTCATAGACGCCGGGCTCATGTTCCCCGACTTTGACGAATTTGGAGTGCAGAAAGTACTGCCGGACACGTCGTTCATACACGCGTGGCGCGACCGCATCGAGGCGCTCGTCATCACGCACGGGCACGAGGACCACATCGGGGCATTGCCTTGGGTGCTGCCCGCGCTCGACGCACGCACCAAGATCTACTGCACTGGTTTCACGCTCGAGCTCGTCAAGCACAGGCTGCGCGAGTACGGCCTGTGGGACGAAAGCAGGTTCGTGCGCATCGACATGGGAGACAGGTTCGCGTGTGGGCCGTTCGAGGTGGAGCCCGTGCGCGTCACGCACAGCATTCCCGACTGCGCGGCACTCGTGTTCCGCTGCGACGATGGAACCGTTGTTCACACGGGCGACTGGAAAATTGACGAAAACCCCGTTGACGGCCAGGAACTCAACCGCACGCGCTTCGAGGAAATATCCAAGGAGGGCGTGACCATGCTGATGTCTGACTCGACGAACGTGCTCGCTCCCGGACGATCGACGTCGGAGGCTGACGTCACCGAAGCGCTCATCCGACGCATCTCGAGCCACAAGTCGGGGCGCGTCATCGCCACGCAATTTGCGTCCAACGTGCACCGCCTTTCATCCATGAAGCAGGCTGCGGATGCAAGCGGGCGGCAGATCTGCTTCATCGGAACCAGCCTTTACGTGTACTCCGAGGCGGCGGCGCGAGCGGGACAGGCGCCCCTGGACCTCGACAAGCTCGTTCCAATGGAGCGCATCGACGACGTGGATCCCGACCGCCTGCTCATCGTCACCACGGGCAGCCAGGGCGAGGAGCGAGCGCAGCTCACGCTTGCGGCAAACGATGCGAGCAACCGCCTGTCACTGCGTCCAGATGACCTCGTCGTGTACTCCGCGAAGATGATCCCTGGAAACGAGAAGCAGGTGATGGACATGGTGAACCGTCTGAGCTCACGCGTCGGCGAGGTGGCGATGGGCCGTGGCGAGCGCCTGCACACGTCGGGTCACGCGTACCGCGATGAGCAGGAGGAAATTATTAACATTATCAAGCCTCAGCACTTCTTGCCCATACACGGCGAGTACGCCTTCTTAAGAGCGCACGAGCAGGTTGCGCGCGAGACGGGCGTGCAGCACACGCAGGTGATTCGCAACGGGCAGATGATTGGTTGCTCGCATCTGCGCAACGGCAACGTCGTCAGCAGCGGGTTCAGCTTGCTCGGTCAGGCGAACCTGCGCCTCTTCTACAACGACGGCGAGCAGACGACGGGTGATCGGCAGGACATGCGCATCGAGGAGCGAGTGAGCATCGCCAAGGAGGGCATCGTGTGCGCGAACGTGGTGTACTGGCCCGAGTCGGAGGTTATCGAGGACGTGGAGGATGAGGGTGCAGCACGGGAGGTGTTCACGGGCCGCCTGGGGTGCCGTGTGCAGCTGACGACGCGCGCTCTATTTGCGGATGGCGGAAAGCTTCTGGTGACGGTGCGATCGTGGATATCGTCCGCGGTGAACAATCTTCCAAGCGACAGCTCGGAAGACGAGGTCAAGACCGTGGTCACGAACGCAATCAGCAGCAGTGTTTGGAAGCTACTGAAGAAAAAGCCGGAAATTGTCGTGTTCTCGATGCCGGGAAGTCCGCGCATGGAGGCGGACGACGGCTCGGACTTAAACTTTGAGAGCATCGGAACGGCTGCCGCCGGACAAGGTGGCGGCGGACGTGGCGGAGGGCGTGGTAGAGGTGGTCGCGGAAGAGGACGTGGAGACCGTCGCGCGGCGACGCGCAGAGGACGTGGTGGAGGCGGTGGAGGCGGTGGAGGCGGCAGAGGTGGTGGTGGCGGCGGTGACAGGAAGTGGCCGCGTCGCGATCGGGCGAATCGCCCGGACGTCGAGTTTCCTTAAAAAGAATAATTAATGAATCTGTTTGAGCTGTAATGTATTCATCAGGAGCATAATGTTTGTTTGTAGTAGAAAATAACATTCATGTTTTCGTCTCGTCGTAGGACACGCGCTTGTTCGTTGATGGTAGAGACATGCATTTCAGCGTGGTATTGAGAAGAAGATCAGGAAAAAAATTGTAGTAACAATGCTTCAATGTTTTGTGGCAAGTTCGTTTTAAGCTCAGCTGCAACATTCCACGCTTTCTCTGTTTGTAGTAGTTTTGTCACAAATGCTGTGTTCAACTACATGCTGGCTAGTTGCCGAGGAACTTCTCGATTTTCCTCACGGAGAGTGTGGTGCGCATATTAGCTGCCGCTGCGGCGCCTGCAACCTTAGCCTGACGCAGTGCTCTGGAGTCCTCCCCTTCTGCCTGGACAATCATCTGCGTGAGTTCCTCGTTTTCCTTCCGAAGTCGTTCGATGTTTGAGACGATGCGCGAATGATCCTGCTCCATGATTCGCTCCGCGGCGACTGAAAGATGGGATTTCTTGCCATTGACTTTGAGCAGTCCACTGTCGCCGCCATTACGGCCATTTTGCATGATGCTTTCGACGTGACTCTTTGCCGCCGCCGCCGCCGCTGAGGCTGCCGAGAGCAGCAAATTCCTCGACTCGTCTTGTTTCTCTCCGTCAGCACAGTGATCGAAGCCGTCGCCACAGTGTCCATGATCCTCTTGACCATTCATAGCTGAAGCCCTCTTCTGCTGAAATCTGAACAGCTGCTGCGGAGGATGATGAGGGGGAGCAGTCAAACGACGCCGAGGAACTGCTGCAAAATTCATGGAGGACCTCGCCAGCGAACAGGAAGGCGCCGCCATCGACCGACCCTGCAAAAGCGCGTTGGTTAGAGTACAACTTGTGGAAAAGGGATGCAGGTGCACGCCCCGCCGGGGGTCTTGGGAGAAACGAAACCCCAAAGTTCTAACAAAAACTTCTCGTCGCATTCCATTCTTCCGGCCCCGTCAAAAAATCATCCCTAATAATAAGGTTACGTCGTCTCGCCCTCCGATATTTTGCAAAGCAGGCCCGCCTATTCTTCCTCACCCTCCATAATCACCGTCCCTGGCATACTCCATGGCTGCCGCCCGCGCGCACATCCACCAACGGCAGCGCGACGTCGCGTCCTCGTCCGCCAACATGGTCGCGTCGTGGTGGTCGTCGCTCTTTCGTGGAAACAACAAGAACAAAACATCTGCTACTGCTGGTGCTGCTGGCCGTTCCTCCTCCTCCTCCTCGCCACGACATGGGTGGCGCAGGGAGCTTCTTGGATTCATCGCGGTTCTTATCAGCCACCTGCTCGTGCTCGGTCTCTTTGCGTCCGTCGCGATGTGGGATCATGGCGAAGGCGACATGATCAAAACATCAGTGCCATCGCCGTCGTCGATGACAATCGGGAAGATGAAGAAGCGACTCTTCTCACCAACAATCATGAGTGGAATTTGGCTAAGAAGAGAGACGACTGCGACGGCGACGCATCACAAACAGCACCACTTCTCTTCTTACTTCTCGGTACTACAACATCTCCTCCAGCAACTTCAACCGACTCCACGCGCCGCGCTCTTGTACTTCGGATTCGTCGTGCTCGAGGCGGCGTTTGCCATCTTCATGCCAGGACCCATCGCGTATGGATTCCCTCTGATTGACAAGAGAGATGGATCGCACCACTGTCTCGCATACCGCTGCAACGGACTGGCAAGCTGGCACGCGACTCTTGCGCTCGTCGCGGCGCTGCACTTTGGTGGAGTGTATCGCCTGGAAACGCTCGCATTGGCAGATTTTGCACCCTGTCTCATGCTGGCGATGATAACCGGCGATTTACTGAGCATCGTTACTTACCTCAGTGGGAAGTGGGTCAATCGCCAACAAAAACAACATGGAAATGATGAAGATGGTGATGGACGAGGCCACGGCCACGACACGATTGCGTCACCTTCCCCATCATCTTCGCCACGATCGTCGTTGGAGCAGCAGGATATGGAGGAGAACCCCTACGCAGTTCGCCGCATTCTCCACGACGATGGTCGGCATCCAACCGTCTACGAGTCGCCCGATGGAAAGCGCGTGACGCGCGCGATGGTCCAGCAGGAGAAGAAGCCGTCGAAACGGCGTGGTGGCGATGCAGGGAGAGGAGGAGGAGCAAAACGCCGACTGTACTCAGATGTCGTCCAGATCGGTCAAACTGCATCATCCGCTCGGGCACAGCAACAGCAGGCACCCGCCGGATTGGCTGGAACCGGGTTGGCGACGCCACGGCGACAGCGCCGTGTCACATTTTCCCCCACTACTACGACGACGACGTTCTCGAAGACTCCCGCATTGTCCTCATTTCGCCGATTTGCTCGTGGATTATTACCGTTTGTCGTTAGCGAGCTGAGTCCCGTGAACTTCTCTTGGTGCGACTTTTTCATGGGTACCCACCTCAATCCGCGTCTGTTCCGCGGAGCGCTGGACCTGAAATTTTGGGCGGAGATACGCATCTCATGGATGATACTCTTCTTCCTGACGCTGTCGTGCGCACTCGCAGAACGCACCGCACGTGTTGCTGCATGTGCTCAAATCGGTGAAATGATGAGCAGCAGCCTCGTGCCATGGTTCAGCAATGGCCCGCTCGTTCTGCTGATTGCACACGCGCTGTACGCGAACGCGTGCATGAAGGGCGAAGAGTGCATACCTACGACGTTTGACATCTTCCACGAACGTTTTGGATTCATGCTCGCCTTCTGGAACGTGTGCGGTGTCCCATTCATGTACGCAACCAACGCGTATTACCTGTTCAAGCTGCGTGCTACGCATCCTGACTTGCCCAATTGGGCGGCGATTTGTCTGCTTGTTGTCTTATTTGCGGCATACTACGTGTGGGACACGTCACAGAGCCAGAAGAACATGTACCGCATGCGCGAGCAGTACGAGGCGCTGCGTGCGACCTCTCGTTACGCGGCGAATCGGACGGAAGTGAAGGCGCGCCTTGCTTCCATGTCATACCTGCTTCGTCCGGGAGGACGTCCGGGTGCATGGCCGAAGCTTCCTGGAGCGCTTCTCGCTGAGAATGCCGAAGTGCTCACCGAACAGCCTGGCGACGTTCGACGCGACGACTTCGCGGAGCTCACGAAGGACAGTTCGACGCGCGCGCGCACCCTGCTTGTCGCCGGATGGTGGCGATATGCACGAAAGATACACTACACTGCGGATACGTTGATGGCGTGGGTTTGGGCACTCTGCTGTGTGGGCAAGGTGCACAGCGGCACTAGCTGGCTGGTGCGCTTGATTCCGTTCTTCTATCCGATGTTCTTCACCGCGATGATTGTGCACCGTGAGCGCCGCGACTTTGCGCGCTGTTCTGCAAAGTATGGGAAGCTGTGGAAGCGGTATACGGAGAAGGTGCCGTATGCGTTCGTTCCTGGAGTGTTTTAGACTGTGTGTGTGTGTGTGTGTGTGTGTTTTTTTTGTTGATTGGCGCCGCTGAATAAATGGGGTGGACGGTGAATCTAGATGGTGTGAATTGGCAATATCACTGAACAAAAGTAAAGGTCAATTCCATAACTCAGTGAGCCAATCACAGACTCTCTACCTCGCCTTTACCTCGCCAGATAGCCCGCGAATCGGTCGAGGAGAGGCGTCATTCCTACGCGGTTTGTGACGGACGCGACGGAAGCGTAGATGCGATTCCACAGGTCGACGTGATATCTCCTCGCGTCCGCACACTTGTATCGCAGACGAAGGTACTGCGCGTAGGCAAACGCCATGACGTACCCTGCTGCGGTCTTTCCACCGGCGAAGGCGTGAATGAGTAGCAGAGGCAGTGCAACCACTTCCGCTTGTGCGTTGAGCATAAGTGCTTGTTGCTGGTGACTTCGCAGGAACGCCATAGCCTTGTTCCCACCGTATCCCCTCCAGAGCATGGACTGTCCAATCTTGCCGTTGAAGAACACGACGACGTGGTATATTGCCAACACGGTGGTTGGTATGAGTGCGACGGCGACAGGCCTCGTCGTCGCTGTGGAGAAGAAGATTATGGTTGCGAACGAGTACTGAAAGTCCGTGGTTGCAGCGATGTGCGGGAAGACGTTAGCGACGAGCGCGAGTCGTTCTCTCCACGTGTCGGTGGGTGCTCGCGTGGCTGTCGCTTCCGCGATCATGCGCTGGCGCATGTTTGTGACCGTCCTTGATCCGTGCACGAAGAGCGCGCACTGGAGCGCCATGACGTACGCTCGTTTCGCCAGTGCGGGTTTTCTCAGCAGGGGAAGGATCCACGACAATGCAGAGGCGAGTATCATGACGAGCGATGCGGCGGTGGCAGCTATTTGCGTGTTTGATGCACGCGTTTGTGTTTGCGTTGGGGAAGAAGGAGGAGGAGGCTGTGGCGTGGACATGACGCGAAGATTCGGCAAGGGGGAGGGAAATGATACGGCAGGGAAGGGGAAGGGGGGCGGAGCGGAGGGGAGGCACTTCGGGCAGGTTCGGAACCCTAACCCTAACCCTAACAGGTAACCCTAACCCTAACTACCCTAACCCGGACTCCCTAACCCCGAATGAATGCCCTTGTTCTTGTTTAGTTAGGGGTTCGGAAAAAGGCTGTGAGTTGTTCGGAGAGTTCGGAGAGACGGACATTTGGGATCCGGTTCCTCACAAAACTCCTCACAGGTGTCGGCGACGTCGGCGACGGTCGCGTGTCACCATATACCTCTTAGTTGTCCCATGGCGGCGGCCCTCCAAGTAACTACCTTTACCACCTCGAAGGAAATTCGCGCGTGGTACGGCTACGATGCCGCCAACTCGCCGTACAGCCAGGTGGTCATCGCGATCTTCGCGCCGCTGCTCATGGAAAAGTTGGCGGACACACACGCCAACCACGGCGCGGCAGAGCTGACGTGTGAAGAGCAAGACACAGAAACAAAAGTGTACCCGTGCCGCGCGTGCGTCGAGGGCGTCGGTGACAGGCTGTTTACTAACGCTAACACGCACGTAAGCCTGCCGAACAGACGCGTGAATCTCTTCGGCTCAGTGGCAATCAATCCCGTTGCATACGCGAGCCTGTTCATTTCCTTCTCGGTCATCTTTCAGGCATTTTCGTTCGTTACGTTTGGCGCTCACGCCGACTACGGTGCATACAGACTTGCGCTTCTTCGAATCATCGCGATACTCGGTGCTCTGAGCACGATGGCTTTTGCGCTGATACCGGGAGGGAACGACAACCACCGCTACTGGGAGATACCTGGCTTGCTGACCATCGTTTCGAACGTACTCTTCGGGCTCTCCGTTGTCTACTACAACGCCTTTCTGCCGCTCATCGTTGCCAACCACCCAGAAGTCGTTTCGTCCAGGCAAAACGGCGACGCCGACGACGTTTACGAGGCGGTGCAGCGCCGCGTCGAGAACGAAATATCTTCGAAAGGCATGACGTGGGGATATGCTGGCGGCGTACTCATGCTTCTAGTCAGCGGCGGCGTGCTTCTCATATCCGGTGCACTGGCGAAAGACGCGCAGCCTCACGTCATCGCGAACGGCTACAAGTTTACCTGCCTCGTCGCCGGCACGTGGTGGTTGGTGGGAACATTGGCGTGTACGGCGTACATGCACCCGAGACCAGGACCGCCGCTGCCGTTCAAGAAACCCGACGCGGATGCAAGCATTCTCGAACGTGCGAGGTACTATTCGCACGTGGCAACGTTGGGCTGGGTGTCAACCGCTCGCACACTTCGAAAGTCGTACACGAATCTCCCCACCACGTTCCTCTATCTAATCATTTACTTCATCTACAGCGATACGTTTAGTACCATCAGCTCGGTGGGCATTCTTTACGCCCGCTCGCAGCTGTGCTTGGGTCCAGGCAGCCTTTTTGTCGTCGCGGTGCTCGTTCCCCTCTTCGCACTACTGGGCAACATGCTGTGGCTTAAGCTCAGCGTTGCGTACAATCTGTCCAATCGCTTCATGGTCGTTCTCATTCTCGCAGCCTCTGCACTGATACCCGCTTGGGGCTTGCTCTCCTTCACCGGCATTGGGTTGGGATTTCAGAAGCAGTGGGAGGTGTACCTGCTCAGTGTTAGCTTTGGCCTTTGCCTTGGTGGCTTGCAGAGCTATAGTCGAACTCTCTATGCCAACTTCGTTCCACCAGGATCTGAATCTGAATTCTTCGCGCTGTATGAGGTCACTGACAAGGGAAGCAGTTGGCTTGGGCCTATGATCGTCGCGGCACTTAATCAGGGATCGTCCGACGGGCTGAGGTTCGCGTTCGTCTACCTCCTGGTTGGCACTTTGGTTCCAACGATAGTTTTGTTCTTCTTTGTTGATGAGACGAAAGGTCGTGCTGAGGCGGAAGCGTACGCCGAGGGGGAATCTCCTAAGAAGATGATCGTGAGTGACACGGACGACGGCGACGACGATCGTCATCATCATAAACATGGTGGTATTCAGATGCTGGATACCAGCACCATATGATGAAGATGTGGTTCATTGGCCAGCTTTTGTAATGTAAGTAAGTTTGCTTTGTTGAAAGAAAAGCGCCTTCCTTCCTTCACGACTTTGTGTATGCATGAACCACATGAACCGGCCACTTGTGACTTTAAAAATGGGCCATCTTAAGCCATGAACCTGGGCGCACCATATACAGTAGCACTACGGGTAGACCAAAAATCTGCCTTGAGAGGTGAGGTGCCACGTAAGACAGGAGCCAAACGAAAAACCCCAAACCCCAAACCAAAAACCCGAAAACCCTAAACCAAACGAAAACCCTAAACCCCAAACCCAAAACCCCAAAAACCCAAACCCCAAACCCAAACGAAAACCCTAAACCCCAAACCCCAAACCCCAAACCCTAAAAACCCCAAACCCCAAACCCCGTCCGGTGGGCCGCACCAGCATATTACGTCATATTATGCCCAAGGGCCCACACAAGCTCGCCCCCCCCAAATGGAAATGGGGATCCCTTTCTAGACTTAAACTTAACGCGAGAAGAGGGTGACCACCTCGGCCCCCCCCGATGGGGATCCCTTTCTAGACTTAAACTTAACGCGAGAAGCGGGTGACACGTCCCCCCCAATTTGTCCCCCTGCTCGTCCCAGTGCCCGTTGCGTCCCACTAGGCTGGAGAGACTCTGGAGAGATCCGGGGCAGAGAATCCGAGGCCCAGAAACTCCCTCCGGCATCGGATCTTCCTGGAGGGCAAAACTTGGGGCTCTTATCCCCCCGGCGCCCCTCGGGCTGTCGGGTCCCCCCCCTCCCTCCCCCTCGCAGGGTCCTGCTTTCCTCCTTCGTTTGAGCCATGGCGCCCCATGGTGGTGGTGGTCCTCCTCCTCGTAATAGAGGTAATAGAGGCGGTCTGGCGTCGACGTCCGCGCACACAAACAACAACGGCGGGTCCGGCGGGTCCGACAAATCTGCTCTCATCCATAGTGGTGGTGCTAATGTTGGAGTTGTCAACTCAGCTCTCGGTAATGTTGGAAACAACAATCATGGAAGCAACAGCCACTCGCATAGTCCAAATGGACACGGCCCGCCCGTGGTGGTGGTGGGAAATAAACGACGGCGACCGCACTCCGATGATAACAACAAGAACAACAACAACAACAGCAACAATAGCAACCAACAGCCGCCGTACACAGCAACAAACAAGGAACGAACGCGAAGTTACAGCCGTAGACCTGGGGAGGACAAACGGAGGAGCTACAGCCGACGGTGCTCGGAACGGCCTCCTCCGACAAGAGGAAACTACCGGAAAAACGACAGCATCAACAGTAACCTGGGAGGCATACAGGGCATGGGTGCTTCCGGGGGCAGCGCGTTTGGACCTGTCGACGGACGCATGCCGCCAGAGTACGCGCACCCATCTTACCGCCTAGGGAAGTCAGCCGCAGCCACAGCCATAGCCGCAGCCGCCGCACCAGCACCCGCTACACAGCAGCAGCAGCAGCAGCAGCAGCAGCAGCAGCAATACCGCTCGCCACCGCACAGACCTGACGACAAGGATGGGCACTACGTCTACGCGCTCGGAGAGTCGCTCACACCACGCTACAAAATCTTGTCCCGCCTAGGCGAGGGAACGTTCGGGCGTGTGCTCGAGTGCTGGGACCGCGAAACGCGCTCGTACACCGCCGTCAAGGTGATCCGCTCCGTGCGCAAGTACCGCGAGGCTGCCATGATGGAAATCAAGGTGCTGCGTGCCATTGCGGAGGAGTGGCGAAAGAGTGCCCCGAAAAACTCCGAGAACAGGTGCGTGGAACTGTTGGGCTGGTTTTCGTACCGCGACCACGTTTGCATGGTGTTTGAGAAACTTGGGCTGAGCCTGTACGACTTCATGCGACGCAACCGCTACCAGCCTTTTCCCGTGACTCTCGTGAGGCAGTTTGGCATCCAGCTTGTCGAGGGACTCGTCTTCATGCACCGCCACGGACTCATCCACACGGATCTCAAACCGGAAAACATCCTCCTCGTCAACACCGACTTTACGCAGCACAACAACTTGCTGGAGTCCGCCCACCAGGTTTCCATCAAGCTGATTGACTTCGGAAGTGCAATCTTCACGCACGATCACCACAGCCGGGTGGTGTCCACGCGACACTACCGCGCCCCCGAGGTGATTTTGGGGCTGGGGTGGTCGTTCCCGTGCGACGCGTGGTCTGTGGGATGCATCCTAGTCGAGCTGATGCAGGGTGAGGCTCTGTTTCAGACGCACGAGGATCTCGAGCATCTCGCGATGATGGAGAGCCTGCTTGGCCCCATACCAGGTAAGATGGTGAAGAATGCCGACTGCAAGGCTGCTCGTTACTTCCGCAAGCGCGTGCTGCACCCATCAGGCGCCGCTGCGGTCGCTGCTGCAGCTGCTGCCGCCGCCGCTGCCGCCGCCGCCGCCATGTCAGATGGAAGCGGTGCCAGTACAGGAACTGCAAACATGGCACTTCCTGCACCTCTCGCCGCACCCGCACCCGCACCCGCTCCCGCTGCCACCACTGCCGCCACTGCCGCCGCCCCTGCGCCCGCAGCAGCGACAACACAAACTCCAAAGTCGCACTCAGCATCCGCACCAGCACCTGAAATTGGTGCTGGTGATTTTGACCGACCACCCGCCGTCGTGTCGCGCAAGCCTGTGCCAACGACAGGGGAACAGGTTGAGCTAGTGCAATACGAGTTGATCTGGCCCGAGGGTGCGCAGAGTGACGAGAGCTTGGCGGCAGTTGCACGAGTCAATCCCCTCTCGGTAACACTCTTGCAAGGGCAGGCTGCCTTTGCTGCCGCAAACGCAAACGATACGGCCAGCGCTGGAGCTGGCGGCAGCGGAAGTTCTGGCGGTGAAGCCGGTTCCAGTGAAACCGAGGCGATGCTGTCGCTCATTCTCGGACTACTTCGGTATGATCCACACGAGCGACTGACTTCTGAGGAAGCTTTGCTGCTTCTTCGATGAAGGCAAATGAATAAGTGAATAACCTAAGATCGCTGATTCAGTAATTGAACGTAATTTTACCTTTTTTTTTCAAATCACAAGGAGCAAACAAAAATATCTTTCAGCCAAGAGTGCATGCGTGATACGTGGAGGCGACATTGCTCACGACGTTGTCAATACAAATCACGCACTGCCCATCGTCGTCTTCGCCAGCCGCATACAGGCGCACAGAGTCATCGTCACCTAGCCGCGCAAATGCTAGTCCGCAGATGCGCTTGAGCGGAACGTCAACCGTCGATATCGTCGATCCATCCTCCGAGGAGACGTGGTGTAGCTTAGGTGCGTCGCCCGACTGTGTGGCGATCCACAGGTTTCCACTTCCGTCCACCGCCATTGTGGAAATCGGAGCGTCCCGTTCGAACGTGGCTGCCACAGTACTAAGTGTCGCCATGTGCGGGTCGAAAGCATACATGCTCACCACATTCTTGTCTGCGATGTAAAAGTTGTTTTCGTGGAATGCGGCGCCAGAGCAACTTGTCACAGCTCCAACTTCGTGCACGTCGTTCGCGACGCCCACTTTGACGAGCGCTCCATCGATCATCTTCCTCGCGTTCTCGACACAGAACACTTCACCGATAGCTTCTCCGTTGGACGTCTTTGTCCCGATCCACAGTCTCCCGGCCGCATCCGCCGTCGCGACGCTCAGATGGCTGAGCATGCGTCGCGCCACCACCTGCTTAGCGGCTTCCGGGTCGTGCGCCGTCATCACGCCTCCGTCGCCAAGGATGTCGCAGTAGCAGGTTGGCTTCTCACGAATATCTTCCCCGTTTTTTCCAACGACAAACAAGCCTCCTCCTTTTCCCGTTTCTCTGTCGGTCGCCATGGCGACAACGTACCCACCCCCTTCTCTCGCATCACGCGGTATAGCAAATGTCGCGTTTGCGTTGCTAATACCCAGCTTCAAAACAGATAGAGAACTGTCACGAGAAATCGTGATGATCGATGACGATGACGATGACGACGATGACGATGAGGAGGTAACCAAAATTAAACACCCTGACGATGATGAAGAATCACCACATACACATGATACCAGTGATCCCGGCGAAATGAAAGATTCACCATCACATGAGCTAAGGTCAGAAGAAAGAGAAGAAGGGAGGGATATGCGCATTCTTCTAAGAGAAGTAGTACTTACAGGGGTATAGCAAAGATGAGACGGGTAAAGGTAGCGACATAGATAGAATACCGGTAAACCTTTACCTCCGGCGGCGGCGGAGATATCTCAAGTCTCCCTTAAATTTCTTTTTTCTATCCTTTTTCCCCCCTTTCTTTTCCGACCTTCGATTTCAGACCACGGATTTCAGACCACCGATGTTCAGAGTTCCATCTTGGTGGTGGCATCCGGCCCTTCAGAAAGAGCTCACTGGCCAGCGCTCTTGACCACGTTGATTAACGTCCGTTGTGTGTGGGAGTGGTTGTGAGGCCGGCGCATGAAGTTAGCCTACCAGTATGAAGGGAGCTCACTGGCAAGCGCTCTTGACCACGTTGATTAGCGTCCGTTTTGCGAGGCCGGCCGGCGAATGAATGGAATGAAGTTAGTTCTTATGAAGGGAGCTCACTGGCCAGCGCTCTTGACCACCTTAATTAGCGTCCGTTTTGCGAGGCCGGCAAGCGAATCTGCGAATGAAGTTAGCCTACCAGTATGAAGGGAGCTCACTGGCAAGCGCTCTTGACCACCTTAATTAACGTCCGTTGTGTGTGGGAGTGGTTGTGAGGCCGGCCGGCGAATGAAGTTAGCCTACCAGTATGAAGGGAGCTCACGGGCCAGCGCTCTTGACCACCTTAATTAACGTCCGTTGTGTGTGGGAGTGGTTGTGAGGCCGGCCGGCGAATGAAGTTAAAGGTAGTCTAGGAAGGGAGCTCACTGGCCAGCGCTCTTGACCACGTTGATTAGCGTCCGTTGTGTGTGGGAGTGGTTGTGAGAATGTGAGGCCGGCGCATGAAATTATCGTAGTCTATGAAGGGAGCTCACTGGCCAGCGCTCTTGACCACGTTGATTAGCGTCCGTTGTGTGTGGGAGTGGTTGTGAGAATGTGAGGCCGGCGCATGAAATTATCGTAGTCTATGAAGGGAGCTCACTGGCCAGCAAGGTGGCCAGCACCTCTGGCAAGCGCTCTTGACCACGTTGCTTCGCGTCCGTTTTGCGAGGCCGGCCGGCGAATGAAGTTAGCCAACCAGTATGAAGGGAGCTCACTGGCAAGCCCCTCTGGCAAAGGTCTCTGGCAAGCTCTTGACCACCTTAATTAACGTCCGTTGTGTGTGGGAGTGGTTGTGAGAATGTGAGGCCGGCGCATGAAATTAGTCTACCTCTATGAATGGTTATGAAGGGAGCTCACTGGCCAGCACCTCTGGCCAGCGCTCTTGACCACCTTAATTAACGTCCGTTGTGTGTGGGAGTGGTTGTGAGGCCGGCCGGCGCATGAAGTTAGTCTATGAAAGTATGAAGGGAGCTCACTGGCCAGCAAGGTGGCCAGCACCTCTGGCAAGCGCTCTTGACCACGTTGCTTCTCGTCCGTTTTGCGAGGCCGGCAAGCGAATGAAGTTAAAGGTAGTCTACCGTGGTAGGAAGAGAGCTCACTGGCCAGCGCTCTTGACCACGTTGCTTGGCGTCCGTTTTGCGAGGCCGGCAAGCGAATGAAGTTAGCCTACCACTAAAGGTATCACTATGAATGGTTATGAAGTGAGCTCACTGGCAAGCTCTTGACCACCTTAATTAGCGTCCGTTTTGTGAGTGGTTGTGAGGCCGGCGCATGAAATTAGTCTATGAAGGGAGCTCACTGGCCAGCAAGGTGGCCAGCCCCTCTGGCATGCTCTTTCTTGACCTGACCACGTTGCTTACCCGTCTTGCAACACCGCGGGGGGGGATCCCAAAAGCCCAAAATGAGCTCACTGCACTCACTGGCACTGGCAAGGTGGCCAACTCTCTCTCTCTCACCTCGCACCTCGCACCTCGCACCTCGGAGGAGGACCTCGGAGGGGAGGAGCCCCTATCCTATCCTCCCCCTCAAGGTGCGATCGCAATCGCCACATCGGTTCATCCATTTGATTAGTGGCGCGCGCACACTCACTGACTCTCGTATGCGGACTCTCGTGGTACTGCTAGTGCTTACCACTTGCTGTCGTCAAAACATTGTCGTCAGCGTCTCGGCGCAACTAAGACACCATACCAGGGAACCCGTCAAAGACGACGACGTCTCGCTGGAGAATGCTCTGGAGCTATATCGAGCGGCAAAGGACGTCGTCAACCCAACCACTCATGAACTGTGGCGTAACGAGTCACTCGGGTTGGGAAGCCCTCCACCACCTGCGTACTACAGAAATATCAGTGCGGCGGATGACCGCGAGGATCTTGGCGTGTTCTTGGACGAACTGCGTACCTTCAAGGGGCTCGGCCTGCACTCGGACAACGTGCAAAAGAAAAAGTACAGCCCACCGATGCCGCCGTATGCGCAGCCTCCAAGGCCACCAGAACCTCCGGCGCCAATCAGCTACGAAACGCACTGGAAGCCGCCCCTGCCGCCGAGACCGGGGGATCATACAGATGTCGGCGACCCGCCGGATTTTGTGGACCCGCCCGTGTGGGACGGCCCGGACGTGCGAAAGGAGGTGCAAGGGCAGTGGGACGACGCAGTTGCCGCGCCGCCGCCTGCACCCTGGCCTCCGAACGTCAGAAGTTTCGATGGGTTCGAAGTGCCTCACCCTAGAGAAGCTATGATAAAGCCGAGACACGCATACCACCCAGGAAGTTACTGCGAAAGGCACTGCACCGCACTCGAGGACTCGGAGCACGCTGACGTGCTCGTCAGGACGAGCGGTAGGGACGCGGAGGATCTCGGCGGCGGTGTGAACCTCTTTGTGAACCACTCAGCCGTTTGCATGTCACCGACGGACATGCGCCTGCGTGGTGACGACAACCGCGAGCTTGTGCTGCTCGCCTCGTGGCGTGGCCATGACGAGGACATTGTCATAGACTTCTTCGAGCAGATGAGCGGATTCCTTGCCGTGCGCAACGACATGCACGACGATATCTGGGAATCCAAGGGCTACCGCTTCAACTGCGCTAGTGCCAAGGCAATTGCCATCTCAGGACAGGCGCTGTTCGTCGCAGTCGCAGGACGTCGCGTTCGACCACGCGCGTTCGCGCATGACCCGTCCATTCACTTTCTCATCGAGGGCGACTTATCCACGCCACCTCCGCCGGCACCCTCCCCTCCCCTCCCTCCCGGCGCACAGGCGAAGGTTGGCCTACTGCAGTACACGAGCTTGGACGATGCAGTGAACAAGCATAACCTCCGTCTCCGTGGCGTGTTGCCTCGCTTAGACGCGGAGCAGCAGCCCCGACGTCGCGGTCGGCGCAAGCAGAAGAAGAAGAAGAAGGGGGCGGCGGCGGCGGCACCGACGGCGTCTGATGCGATTGAGCGTCTCATTCGTGTGCAAAAACCTACGAAGGTGTACAGTAGAAAGAAGCTTGGCGGCACGGTGGAATACCTGAGCGACACGGCCGATGAGCCGGTGGACAGCAAGGGCAACGAGACACAGCCCAGCGCGGCGCTCGCGGAGAGGCAGCTGTGCAACTATGTCGACAAGGTGCCCATGGACTATCCCACAGAGTTCCCTCTCGTGAATCGCGTGATTTACGTGATGCGCAATCCCGTGATCTCGATCGTGCGACAGTGGGTGATAGAACAAATGCCTATTCATATGAAGCGCTATAAGCAGCCAACCGAGAAGTCATTTCGCTACGTGAACAGCAATCAGCAGCTTCTTCCCATATCGTTTGGCATATACGTGCACAAGCTGAAGAAGATCACGCCAAATCACCGCTACCGATTGAATCACATGCTCATCATACCACTGCGCAAGTACCTTCTCGATCACCTCGAGTCGTGGGCTCATCACCTTCTTTCATGGCGCTTGCCCATGCAGGTGCCGCACACGTGGACAGTATTCGAGCGCTTTAGCGCAGACCCTCGCGGTGAGTACAACC
The DNA here is from genome assembly GCA_938743325.2 of Pycnococcus provasolii. NCBI lineage: Eukaryota > Viridiplantae > Chlorophyta > Pseudoscourfieldiophyceae > Pseudoscourfieldiales > Pycnococcaceae > Pycnococcus > Pycnococcus provasolii. Next base: position 806,106 of record OW568866.1, read on the forward strand.
GCCTCGCGGCATTTCTTGACTTGCCGGGTATGCACGGTGACACTGGCGTGAGCAAGGAGCAGCAGAAATGTGCTCTCGAGGCGGTTCGAGTGCGTATGCACGAGGAGCAAGGGCGCACTTGGCGCATGCTGCAGTACCCGTACAACGACACATCGCACGAGTTTTACAAGATCGACAACTTCAACCATATTATGGACTCACAGAAGAACGCCTTCGACCAGGTGATGCACCTTATGCACATCGAATTCTGCGCATGGACTGTGGCACGAAAGATTCGAAAGTTTTTCCCTCCAGAGTACGAGCAGCTTTGCGCGGATATGGAGCGCGAAGAGATTGAGGAGGAGGAGGAGGAGCAGCAACAGCAGGATCAGGCATCCCCGGTCGCAGACATGGAATCGTGGCGTGAGAACCTTACTCACGCGAAGTGGGTTACAACTGACGGTAAGATCATTGACCCTACGCGGTGGGGATACAACGAAAGTAACGTCGTCGGCCGAGGCGAGGCGCCTTGAGAGGCAAATTCAAGTGTACTATTGGATGTAAATTAAATCGTGATTTACGAATTTGATTACAAGTAAAAACGTGATAAGGGATAAACCTTACGTTTTTGAACGGGCTGTTGAATGTCACCGCTGAACGGGCTGAATGGTGAAAGTGAATGGACAGCCGTTGGACAAAGTACACTCCATGACTGAATGGGCGATCTTAGCCACCACCTTTACCACCCAGGTATCCGAAACTGCTGAGAAGCTGGATGACCCCCACCACGACTTCGATCAAAATCAAGAGGATGACGATCCACTCAAGGCGTTCGCCATGCCAGTGATTCTGCTGATCACGAAGCATGGTGAGCGTGTCGTTAACAACATCCATCCGACGATTCAGCGCCTCGAGTCGATTGTCCATCTCAAGATAGGCTGCCACATCCGTGTAAAGGCGGGAGACCACGTCGGATGCGCTCCAGAAGTACTCAGGTTTATCGAGCGAGTGCCTTAGCATAGCAAGACTACTTCTTTGCACATACAGACTTCCGATAAACTTCGAAAGCTCACGACGCGACATTTGGACGTGCCCGGTAAGATTCAGTTCAACCGGGAGCATGCGAAGTCGCGTCGCTGTTTCCCACAGCTGCTCTTCGAACACGCTGAGCCGTGTGCTCTGCGCGAGTGCGTAGCCAATTGCCATTCTCGTGGCTGTATCCCCGCGTAAATTCAGCGAAAGCAGGACGACATCGTCCTTCAATTCGCAAACAGGCGCCTCTGATGCGGCATCGCCATCTTCTTCGCTGCCTTCCGCAGCCGTAGCTGAGCCAGCAACAGTTGAGCCCGCGTCCTCGTCCTTATCCTCCTTGTTGTACCGCACCACGAGCTCGTCTGTCTCCACGAAGCGCGCGTGAAAGGGGTCGAGCGCGCATGGTTCGACGATCTCTTGGAGATAGTTCGCAGCCTCGTCACGCGTAACACCCCAAAAAAGCACGACTCCAAATTCGAAGAAAATGATTGCGCGTTCGTCGACCGCGGCTGGTACGAACGAACCCACCGCATCTGGATTACGTGCAAACGAAAAAGCCGGCGCATCGAACTCCTCCTCCTCCTCTCCATTCATTTCGTTCATCTCGTTCATCGCCTCGAGCGCCGCCTGGCGCGCATTGGCTGCTGCCTCAGCGGCTGTTGGGTCCTCTGTCCCGTCAACGTTGCGCGTGTAGTACATCATGGGTTCGTCGTCCGCCCCTGGCGTTCCCACGACGAGCGGCGTGGTTGCGTTGTCGCCGTCGACGCGTATGCTTCGAAGCCCTTCTGCGACAAAGGACTCCTTCGAGTTCGTTCGCGACGGCGACCTCGGTGGAAGCGTCCTATTATTTCTTTCTGAAGTTGTCGCTGCCGCCGCCGCCGTCTCGTTCACAGCGTCGCGTACTCGGGGTGCTTTCCCAACGCTCTGCGGGGTGGCGCGTGCCGGCACATTTGTTGGCGTCGGTGGCTGATGCGTGCTTGCGAAGGGCATATACAACGCCTCTCTGTGCGCGTTCCAAGTTACGCGTCGTCCAAACTTCTGCTCGAGGAGTGACGGCAGCTGTTCGCTGAATCCCGCAGACAGACAGAACGCCATAACATGTTCGGCCATGACAAGTTCCTCATTATCCCTTCCTTGCCCGGATGTCGTCGGAGGCGACACTCCCACAGGCACAGGTCTTTTCGGCGGCCTCGCGACGGCGGCGGCTGTCGCTGCAGAGGCGGCATCTCTTCTTCTTCGCGTGTCCGCTGCACTGTGGTGTGCTGAGGCCGCGTTAAGCCCCTGCCCACCCAACGCACCTGCGACCCCCTTCTGGGTTAACGCTCGACGCGCAGGCAGGGGAATGAGCGCCGCGGAAGGTATAGCCGTTGAGCTGCTGCTGCTGGTAATGGTACCACCACCACCACCACCTGTCGAGACGTTGTTGTTGTTGTTGCTACCACTAAGCAGAGGCGTGTCGAGCGACGACATGATATTATGGATGTGGATAATGGATGCAGAATTCTTGCTTGGTGAATTTTCCGCCTCAGAAGTCAGAACTTTTTGGGATTCGAAAACGAAATCTAAAACCACCCCCTTCACTCCAGGTCACTTCTTCTTCATTTCGTGTATTTCGTGTCTTTTTCATGGAGTGCGAGTGCGCTCCCATGTTCTTGGCTGAACATGGACGAAGTGGCTCTGCCACAGAAGAAGAGTCGCTCGCGTACAAGGCGATGCGCACCGTGTGGGTGCCGTGGCAGAGAAAACGAAGGCTCGTGCGTGAACAAGAACGAATGCAAGCGACGCGACGAAGTGCTTGGCTCGACGCGGGACTCCAACACGCCGTCGCGTTGCGACCCAACGGCAACGTAGCGTGCTGGGGATACAACAACAACGGCCAGGCACCTCCCGACGGCGTGGAGGGTGACTTCGTCGCGATCGCCGCAGGTCGCTTTCACTCGATAGCGCTCCGACGCAACGGCAACGTAGCGTGCTGGGGATACAACAACAACGGCCAGGCACCTCCCGACGGCGTGGAGGGTGACTTCGTCGCGATCGCCGCAGGTCATTTTCACTCTCTAGCGTTGAGACGCAACGGCAACATCGCGTGCTGGGGATACAACAACAACGGCGAGGCACCTCCCGGTGGCGTCGACGGCGACTTTGTCGCGATCGCAGCGGGTAGCCATCACTCTCTAGCGTTGCGACGCAACGGCAACATCGCGTGCTGGGGATACAACAACAACGGCGAGGCGCCTCCCGGTGGCGTCGACGGCGACTTTTTCGCGATCGCAGCCGGTGTTCATCACACTCTAGCGTTGCGACGCAACGGCAGTGTCGCGTGCTGGGGATACAACGACAACGGCGAGGCACCTCCCGGTGGCGTACCAGGCGTCTTTGTCGCGATCGCCGCGGGTGCTAATCACTCGTTGGCATTGCGACGCGACGGAAGCATTGCGTGCTGGGGAATGAACGATCGCGGGCAGGCGCCACCTGAAGGCGTTCCGGGTGACTTCGTCGCAATCGCTGCGGGTTACGACCACTCGTTGGCATTGCGACGCGACGGCAGTATCGCGTGCTGGGGATACAACGGCTCCGGCCAGGCACCTCCCGACGGCGTGCGCGGTCCTTTCAAGACGCAAGAACTGTAACATTCGAACTGTAACATTCGAACTGTAACATTTGTGTTGAAATTAATTCATATCGTACCTTATATGATTATCAATAACCTGCTTTGGGTTACATACTGTAGTCTTACACAATGTCACAGAAGAGCGACTCCACGTGTGGGACGAACCCTGTGGTGTCGCCATTGGGGTCATACTCGCCCAAGCGGTCAAGGCCGCCAGCCAAGTCAGCCAACCCCACGACATAGTCCGCACCCTTTAGGCTGCCACCCACCTTCAGCGCGGCGTCGGCGAAAGATGCGAGAGGCGCGTTGTCGTTGTGCCCTCCACCTCCTCGAAGGACAGCCTCAATTTCCATGTTTTCCGTCACGCTGTGCATGTACACGCTCGATGCGACGGCGCGGGCGTACAAATAGCTGTAGTATCCCGCCCCGTAGCCGTATAAGTGCACAAAGCGCAGTGCGGGACGCTCACCAGGAGAGATCCAAATGGGACGGGCTGGTAGATGTGCGTACGCGACATCGTGCAATTCTTCCTGAACCTCCTGAAGAACGCGGTCGACGTCGTCCACGGGCTTGTTCACGCCGTGCAGTCGAAGATCTGCGAGTGCCCAGAAGGCGCTCGACGCGAGCTCAAATGCCGCACTGTGCGGCGACGGCGCAACGAGCTCTGCCGCGGACGACTCGCCGAGGGTGTCCGCGCTGAGGAAGCGCATCACACTCGCGTTGCTCGCAAATCGCTCGAGGAAATGGCTGGGTATCTCCGCCACGTCCATTGCTGTGCGCGTTCCGCTGGAGTGCTGGAAACGCGTGTTGCTCAGCGCGGAGTGCATGGCATGCCCAAGCTCGTGCAGCAGCAGCGTGACGTCGCGCGGCGAGAGATGTCTGTCGTCGGCAGCCATCGTGCAGACGAGCGCGACGAGCGCGGGAACACGACCGCCACCCTCTTCACGGCGGTGCGCGCAGCGAAGCGTGAAGTGCGCGTCCTGAGGAGGCTTGTCTGGTCGAGTTGCGAGGTCAAGGAGAATGGTTGCAAGGAGAGAATGGTGCTTGCCATCCTCCTGCTCGGTGGCGTCAAACACGTCAAACGCACGCATGCCTGGCACCCAAGCTTCGTCCGGGTTCGCGCACCTGGAGACGACGCGAACGCCGAAGAGTCGGCTGAGCAGCTCGGCGGCGCGCTCGAGCACGCGAGGGAGGGGGAAGCATGCAAGTGCCGCGTCGCGTACTCGCCTCGCCTGATGATCCCGGTCGTACATCAGCCTTCTCGCTTCGTGCGCCGTGAGCGAGCTTTGCGACGTTAGCGACGCCACGGCGTGCGCTGCGTGCGGCGCGACGGCGGTGGCCACGCGCACAGCGAGCGCCTCGGCAGCCTCCGGCGTTCCTGCCGCGGCTGAAGTCGTCGCGAACTGCAGGTGCGCGTACGACTTTTCGTTCAGCATCGCCGCGTGGTTTGCGCGGGCGGCGAGCATTCGTGCGAGATGTTCCGCCCCCCTGTTCCCTGGCCGCATCGCCTCCGCGACGAAGGCTGCGCCGTGCTGATCGGCGAGCGCGAGTAGCGCTCGTGCCTTTACGCCTGCGTCCGGCGACTGTATTCCTCCTCTCTCCATGTCCGCCGCAAGTGATCGCACGACTCTGTACTCCTCGGTGTGTTGCGGGTATTGGCTTTGCATTTGAATGAGTGATTTGTAGAGGTACGGCGACGTATTGATTTCGTGCATAACGGTAGAAAGTTGTTGCGATGCACAGTGAGCGGCGTTTCTGAAATCAAGATTTGGGTGTGCTAATCTTGCACACTCCGCCGCATCGAGCACACGGCACAGGTGGTCCGAAGCGGCGTCGATGTCATGGAGGGTTAAAGGTAGGGAAGAAGACGACTCGAGAAGGGGACCATTATTATTATTATTATTTGCAGATGATGATGATGATGACGACGACGAAGACAAAAGAGAGAGCGCACGTTCGGACGCGTCACGAGCTAGGAGTGACCACGCAGACTCAAGAGAGTTCTTCGGACAATGAGATAGACTGATATGGCCGAACATGAATAATGAAGCTGCCAATTGATGACAATAATACACAAGGGTTACGCCATAGCTCTTCTTTCTGAGAGAGGTGCTTGGTGCGAGACAACTTTTGACGAAACGAAAGAACAACGGGAAAGAAAAACCAGGGAACGGAAGGGAAGGGAAGGGGGTTAGGGCATTAGGGCATTAGGGTTAGGGTGACCTGTTAGGGTTTAGGACATTAGGGCATTGGGTGTTAGGGTTAGGGTTAGGGCTCTCCTCTGATCGGAGTGGCATCGGGGAGGGAAAATTGGATCCCGGTCCGGTCAACATACATTCAATGGCGGGATGCGGCGCACACGCACGTTCCCGGCGTTTCCTTCGTGTGCCGTGTGGGGAACTCCCGGTCTTCCCGGAGGTGCCTTTTTCTGGACCCGTCGCGCCGCGTCTTGTTGCGTGTGAACTTGACTGTGTTTTGCTTTGTGTGTCTAGAAGAGCTCTTTTGGCTGAGCCTAAGAAGGTGTTTCGCATTGACGCATCGACGCGAACTTCAGTGAGCACAACGAACAATGAGCACACGCCGCACGCGGTGGTGGAGCGCATAGCGCTAGCACAGCTTGGGTGCGCGCAGATGGCTAGGATGGTTGACCGCACGGAACAATCATCTGTACCCACACCACCCACAGACACCCGCAAGCGCACTCATGACTCAAGCACGCAACGGATGACGTTGTCGCACAGCATTGTGATTTGTGAGGATGGTGTGTCGTTTGCTAAGACGTGTACTTGCGATAAAAAGTATAAGTTGCGCAAAGTGGACCGTTGCGAATGGTGTGCTGGAGAGTTCACCCTCAAGTGGTCTTCTCAAAAGCCAATCCGGAACACATGCGAAGGCCGCGTCGTGTCCTCGCCCTGCCTCCAGCATGTCAAAAATAATGAACGTCGTGGAACTCTTGGTAAGCTGCCGCCGCTCGCATGCTGCATCAAAACCAAACACTTGTCAAAGGTGGTGCAAATGCCCATGCCCGGAGGACGAAAAGGAGAGAAGAAGTACGAGCTCAAGCCCATCCTCCGCAAGGGTGTGCCGGTGAAGGGCAACGATGCCCTCTGGGTTAGGGTGACCTGTTCGGGTGTTAGGGTTTAGGGAGTTAGGGTTATTCTTTCTTGTACATAGGGTTCCGGCGTGCCCTGCCTCTGCGCCTACTCTTACATATTTGGTCTGTAGATCAATCAGCGCCCTCATTGTTTATTTTTCCGAAAGCGTATTCTCGTCATGTCCCCTAGTGACCTTCCCGGCGGTCTGGGCATGTCGCTCGACGCTTTGATTAAGAACCACAAAGCGACGAGTCCGAAGGTTAGTGCGAAACCGAAGACTGCGGGTGGTGCTTCTGCTGAACCTGCTACTTTTGCTAATAAGAAGAAGGCGAGGAAGACGGATCAGCCTCAGCAGCTCTCAGCTCGTAAACCCTCTGGCAATGCTGGGAAGGCTTCTTCCCAGAAGAAGCAAACGCCCGTTTTGAAGAAGGGTGGTGCTTCTTCGTCGAAAAAAGACCAAATTCACACGCAGAAGCAGTCGGCGGGGAAAGGAGCGTCGAAATCGTCGGGCAAATTCGACCACCACCTTGCGCCGAAAGATGCCGGCGTGGGAAAAGGGCGCAAAGGGCAAGTGGACGTGAAAGTGAACGTGCAGGTGGGGCAGAAAGGGAAAGCGGGTGCTGGAAACAACACGACGGCGGCGGCGGCGGGGAAGCAGCAAACACCGGGGTCGACCGTGCAAGTTAGCAACCTCGACCCCGTCGCCGTCTCGAACCAGGACGTGCTCGAACTGTTCGAGCAGATCGGACCGCTCAAGAAGAGTGGACTGATCCTAGACAACCTCGGCAGAAGCCGCGGTATGGCAGAGGTGTCCTTCAAGCGACCGGAGGATGCAGAGAAGGCGGTTCGAAGCTACAATGGCGTAAGGCTTGATGGACGACCGATGAACGTCGTTCTCAGCCGAACGACGACACTTAGCAGCGGAATTCAAGTGCAGCCCGTGGGCGGCGGGGCACCACCACAGCGCGCTCCACCTACCGGCGGACGCGGGTTCGGCGCGCCGCGTGTTGCCGTGACGGTCCAGACAGTTGGCGGGCGAGGAAGTGGAGGATTCGGCGGCGGTCGTGGCGGCGGCGGACGTGGCGCCGGCGGACGTGGTGGCGGCGGACGTGGTGGCGGCGGACGTGGCGGAAGCGGAGGACGTGGCGGAAGCGGAGGACGTGGCGGAAGCGGCGGCGACGGAAAATCTGCTGCAGATTTAGATCGCGAGCTGACGGCATTTATGAAAAGTGACTAGTCTAAAATGCCTTCTATCGTGTTATCAATATTGCATTTTCATCAAACGTGTGGTGATTACTGATTACTCGTGACTAAAACAAAGGCAACATTCACATCATCATGCCCAGATTACGCAACAAAAAGCATGTGATTTTTCGCGCGTGCGATTGATTTTGTGTTTTATCACATGCACATGCTCGGCGATCGACTCACACTGAGCACATTTTCGTTAAACTTGGATTGGTAGTTGCCAGGCGGGCCATATTGGCACACCACGTAAACGCTCTGCATGGTGCTCGCGATGGTTCCCGCTGGACAGAGTGCCACGCCGCATCCCACCTTGGTGGTGCTCGCCCACACGACCTGCGTGAAATGTCCCGTTGCCATCGAAAAGCCGGGACTGCTGAAGTCGTACATGGGAAGCTCCTTGTCGTACCAGCCTTGCATTGCTCGTGTCGCAGGGTTGTCACTCAGCAGGTTCGACTCAGACGTGCTTGCGAACATGGACAGATTTTCGCCGACACCGTTCATGCCACTGTGTTTCCATTCGCATTTGTTCGCGTACACTTGCGATTGAGAGGCAAGGTTGGCGTCCCAATTGAGCTTCTGCGAACCGTGCAGACATCGCTTGTCGTTGTGGGACTTGACAAAGTCCTGAGGATTAAACAGCAGTCCAGTTCCTACTTCTCCTGGCACCTTTGCAAACTTCTGCATTGGGCCTGTGCTACTGGACGTGAACGGCTTGATGACGGTGGTTTCCGTTGACGAAGGCTGAGTGATCAGAACCGAGCCGTCGGCACGTGGAGGAGTCTCTGCGTTGTTCATTTTCTGCTTCTCCTCCTCCATTTGCTGTTCCTCACGAATGCGTGCTTCTTGCTTGCTCTTGATCTCAACGAGTTTATTCTTAATCTCGCTCCTTTTCTCGTCACAAGACACGCCGTTATTCCGAGCTTGCTCGAGGCTCATCGCGTACATCGCCAATTCCCTCCTACTCTGACGATCATGAAGTAGGTAGACGAGCTGGATTTGGTCAGCCTCGCTCTGGCGAGTAATCACCTGGCGAAGCAGCACACTCGTGGGCACACCACAAGAAGAAGGGGCATCTTCATCGGCGGATGCGACTTGTGCTTCCTCAGATTCACGGGCAGCGAGCAGATTTTCACAAGGGTAGCGATCACCGCTCAACATGTGAAGCATGGGGATGATCTCGTCAGCTTCGTCAGCTTCCGGCATACCCTGAGGTGCCGGCTGCGTTTTTTCTGCACAAATTGCCATCGCTTGTCGGATTTGAGATGCCACTTGACTATCCATCGAGTCCAACTTGTCTTCACAGCGAAGTTCCCAGAGACGAACATTCTCCAAGCCAGAGATTTTGCCGATTTGGTTTCCCATGCAACGCCGTATCCTGTTGCGATAGGCGCGTTGATCGGAAGACGGTCGAGGCAAAACCGACGAACGATCCAGGCGAGGATTCCAATTGTTCACCCGCTCTTTGGCCTTTTCGAGTGCGCCGAGTGCCCTGGCGAAACGCGAGTTCAATTGCGAATTTTGCTCATCCGTCAAACTCTGCGCATTGGTGACTGACGTCTTGTATTCTTCGAGCTTTTGCTGAACGAGGTTTGTTGCCGACGTGATCTCCTCATCGAATAACACACCTGCTATTTGCTGTGCCTCGCCGCGTGCGCAATCTTCAATGTCTTCCTGGAGCTTCTCCAGTGCATTGAGAGACGACGCGATTGCGTTGTTATTTCCAAGAGCATTCGAATATTTCGTGAGAAACTGAGCGAAGATCTCGTTCTGCGTAGTGTCGGTGCGTGGAATCATTCCTGGCGCAGTCGAGTACGTGGCGTCAGCTATAATGTCGTCAAGTTGATCAATGGCATTTGTTGAACGCATGCAGTCGGAAACGATCTTCGAAATCTTTTGAACATCGCGCCCACCAACGACGAGATTTGCAGTACGTGCAATATCGACCATCGCCCACAGAAAAGCTTCCGACTTCACACGCTCAAGACTAGCATCACTCAATCCATCGTTCGCCTTGAGAATGCGTTCGCAGGACTTCAGAGTCATGGCAAGTGTCACGTGAGGGGGAATCTGAAGCGTCGTCATGGCGTTCGACGTCGTCGATGTGCTGTCGCCTTCTTCCGTTTGTTTTTCTTCAGCAACTTCACTTCGCAAGCTCGCAAAGATGTGCGGCGTGATCGCTTTGAGATGTCCAACAGTAGCTGTGCTTGGATCATACAGTCGATCTTGATCGTTCGGATGCTGAGCGTTGTTCTGTACGAGGTAGTTGCGGCGAGCGTCAATATCCTGTTTGACTGTTGTCGCAAAAAAACCATCAGGCTTTGCAAGTGTTGCGATGAGTGTTGGACACACACTACTAGCTTTCGTCTCATCTGTCACAGTCTCATTCAGTGGTTCCACCTCCATGGACTGTTTTGCGAAGTCAGTCACACTTGAACGCAGGCTGCTGAAGAAGTTGTTGTTGTTGTTGTTGCTATCGTCGTTGTTGTTGCTTGATTCCACTGTCACCACGGAGTTCGAGCTGCCTCCGTTGTTGTTGTTCCAGTTACGACGAAAGCGACTAAACAGACCCGTGCCTGACGAGGTGGTCGTGGTTGTTTGCGACGGCACGTTGACTGTATTTTGCGTCGATGAGGTACTTGGATCGTAGTACGTGACAGACTGCGCAGACAAGCCAGTAGTCACCAGAGTTGACATCACCAACATCAACATCGCCGTCAACATCATCGCCATCCGGTGCCACAACAATGACAATGACAATGAAGTAAAAGCAAGAAGAGGCTGAGACACGCATGGAGAAGGCGAGAAGTAACAACAAACCCCCTCAAACACTCCCAAACATCCAAATATTCTCTATCAAATATATCTCCCACCCTTCCACCTAAAGGGCACACCCTGCCCGCCTTGGCACCATCTCATGAGATAAAAAATTGACAGCTTTCGTTGTCTCCTCCATGTCGTTGTCTCCTCCATGTCGTTGTCTCCTCGTTGTCTCCTCCATCTCGTTGTCTCCTCCATCTCATTGTCTTAGCCATGCCCAAGTGTGGGAGAGGAGGGTGTGGTTGCGGGGCTGCTGTTGTTGTTGTCCGGGACAGAGGACTAACAGTGAAGGAGGTGAAGGAGATGTGGTGCTCGCTGGACGACGAGGAGGTGGTGTTGGGGAATGACATTAGGAACGCCCATACCGCTGAAAATGCGGAAGCGCTTTTGAAGGGGTTGGTGGGCGGCGACTTGGAGGTGATAGAGGAGGTGCAGGCGTCAGGAGTGAAGAGTGTGAGGAGGGTGAGGAGGGGTGAAGAGAGTGATGAGGGTGGTCAGATGTTTCTGGATGATGGGTGCGACCATCATGCCGAAAGGCAATTGAGGTACGCCCGGACAGGAACGCACATACTGTTGTCCACGGTGGGAATATGCCCTGCCTGTGAGCAGTGGTTAGTGCTCTTGGCGAGGGAGTTGGGTTGTGTTTTGTTTTGCCTGTCTGGAGCTGTGTATGTAGCGCCGTCGTTGTTTCGCATTGATGGGAATGTGGTCATGGACGACAGCGACTTCGCGCCGTCAGCGAAGGTGGAGCGCATAGCGCTCCCGCAGCTTGGGTGCGCGCAGATGGCTATTACAGCGCAAATAGCTGAAAGACGACTGGTGGCACCCACACCACCCGCGGAGACCCGCAAGCGCAAGCGGGCGGAGGCGGATCATGACGTCGTGGCTGAGCTTTGCGTGGATGGTGTGAGCAGTGTCCAGATTACAAAACCGACCAGCCACAACAGCCAATATCCGCAGTTGCCCAAGTTGGACAACTGCGAGTGGTGCGCCGGCGATTTCGGCATCCACTACAGGACTAAAAAGCCACTGCGCAACACATACGCAGACCGCATCGTGTGCGCGAACTGCAACCAGTTTGCCAAAAATCGTGATCAAGGGTCACGTGCCGCCTGCCACTTGCCGCCGCTCGCCTGCTGCATCAACACGAAACTTTTGAAAAAGGTGTGCAAGCGCAATGGACTGCACCTGCTTACTCCCGAAGCGAGGAAGGAGTACGGGGAGTACGAGCTCAAGCCCATCCTGCGGAAGGGTAAACCAGTGAAGGGCAAAGATGCCCTTTACGCGAAGCTGCACGACCTTTAACCTGTTGTTTTTTTTTTGGTGTGAGAGTTTGAGTTTGAGTTTGAGTTTGAGTAAGGCGGCAATCTTGTTTTTCAGGATGCCCACCCTACGAGCACACCTTGCAAGAAAAACTACAAGGGCATGGCTTGTTTTTGCCAAGCTTGAGAAGGTGGTACATTTTACCAAACCTCCGACTGTGTTATTAACATTCCTGCTCCCAAGGCGGCAATCTTGTTTTTCAGGATGCCCACCCTACGAGCACACCTTGCAAGAAAAACTACAAGGGCATGGCTTGTTTTTGCCAAGCTTGAGAAGGTGGTACATTTTACCAAACCTCCGACTGTGTTATTAACATTCCTGCTCCCAAGGCGGCAATCTTGTTTTTCAGGATGCCCACCCTACGAGCACACCTTGCAAGAAAAACTACAAGGGCATGGCTTGTTTTTGCCAAGCTTGAGAAGGTGGTACATTTTACCAAACCTCCGACTGTGTTATTAACATTCCTGCTCCCAAGGCGGCAATCTTGTTTTTCAGGATGCCCACCCTACGAGCACACCTTGCAAGAAAAACTACAAGGGCATGGCTTGTTTTTGCCATACTCACGGTAGTGCTCAGTACGCACGCGCAAGGGGTGCTCTACAGTCGGAAGAGCAGGGAAAGCAGCCTTTCACAGCCTACAACAAACCATCAGGCGTGAAGGCGAAAAGCACATTCGACTTTTCCAGCCAAAGTGATGACGACGCTTTCGAGGAACCACCGCAAGACAAGAAGCCACCAAACAAGCGCCGTGCCACTGCGAAAGACAACGAAGACACCTTCAACGTTGGAGAACTTGACGTCACCTTGGGCCGAGGCACACGCACAACATCCACCTATCCGATGGCTCGACCACAGCGCAATGCAGCAGTCGTGGCCAATGCTCGACGCAGTCAACGGTTGCATGAGGAGTCGCTGCATAAGAATGCAGCGCCTGAGGTTGTGGACTTGCTCGATCCAGATGACGGCGACGATGGGCGTGCCTCTGACGCGGAATTCGAGGAGGCGAGCAAGTCCGTGCAGGAGAGTGGCAGGACCAGGAGAGGGCGAGCAAATAGGCGCTGGGCGAGCCAACGACCTGTGAGCGAGAAGCTTGCCAGTCTACGCGCAGTGTACCCGCTCGTGGCTTCATCCGCAGCCGCGAGCGCCGTTGCTGTCATCGATGCAGACGACGATGCGGCAGCCGAAGCAAAGGCTGCGAAAGCTGGGGGCGTGAACGTGGAGCTGAGCGGGGCAGATCTTGCCTTCCTCGAGAGGGGGGAATTTCTGAACGACACCGTCATCGACTGGCGCGTGCTACGCGTGAAGCTGGAAGATTTGGCGGAACAACCTGACGTGCTCAGACGCTGCCACTTCTTCAACTCATTCTTCTACAAGAAGCTCAATCCATACCACGGCGAATCGAAGAGCAGGCGGTACGACGATTCTCATCGCCCAAAGATCATGTACGACGCGGTGCTGCGCTGGGTGAAGGATTTGAATCTGATGGAGAAGGATTTCATTTTCGTGCCCATACATCACCTTCAGCATTGGAGCCTTGCGGTTATCTGCTTCCCTCGGCACGTGATGACGAATGTAGACGAGCGTCCTGGAACGCAAACGCCATGCATCCTGCACTTCGACTCGGTGGCAGGTGGACACGAAACAGATCATGTCGTCGATGCCCTGCGCAGATTCTGCTTCTTCGAGTACAAGAGGGAATTCTACATCAAGTCGAACCTGACATTGACGGAGAAGAACACGCATCTGAACGATGCCGAGAAGCGGTTCCAAGCGAACAAGAGATTTCCGGGAGAGCGTGCCGTTCGAAATTCTTATGCTCGACAGCAGAATCACTACGACTGCGGCTTGTTTGTCATCGAGTACATTCGCCAGCTCACGCAGTCGCATCTGGCTGTGCTCGACACAAAGCTCACGGATATCCAGCAGTACTTTGACACGGCGTGGTTCGACAGGAGGCGCCCCAACCTGCTTCGCAGCGAGATGTACGCGGATCTCCTCGCTATTGTCGTGCAGCAGAATGGGGGAGAACGTGCGCTTGAGAAATACAATCACGAGCGCACTAAAATGCAGCAAGCGTCTCGTGACGTGAGAAAACTCGACGGCAAGATTGCGGTGCTCGCGGAGGCGATTGATCTGGAGAAGACGTGGAGGGAGAAGGTGGGAAAATTGCAGGAGCAGCATCGGAAAAGTCGGCAGAAACAGGCAGCGGCAGCTTCGGCGGTGGCGGTGGACCTCACGGGTGCTGCAAGCTTAAGCCCAGCAGCGAAGAAATTGCGCAGGTCGTCGTCGTCTGCAGAGGATGCGCAAGCGATGGCTGCAGAGGTGCCAACGTGGAAATCTGAGGCACATGCTTACATCGCGAAAGCGACTTCTGGCGACGACAGGCTTCTGCTTGCGCAATTCATCTTATCACAAGACGAGGGCGCGGAAAAGAAGAACGTGATGGTCCGAAACCGCTACGGAGGAGCGGAAGACGACGGTACAGGCTGGATCACGGCAGATATTCGTCACATGGGCAACGGCATGATTCAGGTGACTGCTACGGGGAGCTATGCAGGTCAGGATAACTCGTTCGAGGATGACTGGAAGTCGATTGCCATGCGCGAGCGCGAAGGTTGCGATCTTGCGGACCCTGCGGAGATGATTTTGGACGATGAAATGCCCATCAATCAGACGAACGACGTGGTGGCGCTCGACGAGAGGCCACGACGACGACCACAGCGCAACGCAGCAGTCGTGGCCAATGCGGCGATTCGCAGCCAGCTCGCCGCCGCCGCTGCTCCACCACCTTCCGCTCCGCCTACTGCCCCACCCGCTCGACGACCATCCGCCGCCGCTGCTGCTCCATTTCGATGCTCGTATTGTGCAACGTCTCATACCAGCCAAACCAGACAACATCTATGCGAGATGAGCTGCAACCTGTGCTGCTCACAACTGATAAGAGATGCGTGCCGGGCACTAATCTCTATGTGTGTGTCTAATCTCCGGAGTTCTTCGGAGAGCGGCGACGTCGCGCGACGCATCGTCGAGGCGGGCGGGGTGGACACCATTTTGTCGGCGATGCGTGCTCACGAGACGCGCCCGGACGTGCTGGAGTACGCGATCGCGACACTTAATATCTTGTGTTTTGGGTTAGGGTCGTGTGAGAACACACGACGCATCGTCGAGGCGGGGGGTGTGGCCGCCATATTATCGGCGGTGCGTGCGCAGCCCTTTGCCGGCGTGAAAAAGCAGGCTCACGCTGCAATGCAGAACATGAGCTCAAACGCGAAAATGATGGGCGATGCGGACGTCGCGGCCGCCATAGTGTCGGCGGTGCGTGCGCACAAGGCCCTGGGTGGTGATCCGAACACCCGTCACAAGCCGTGGTGTCCCCAGCATGAAAGCCGGTACAATGAAAGCCGGCATCTGCCGTGCCAATGCTCGCGCTACTAGAGCCGATGGGCGAAGGCTAGGCTAGTTATAAAAGTAACAAAACTCTCTTAAACTTGTCCCTCTTCGGCATCCCCCCATTCTTGTACACGTCTAGACTCCTTTTACTCCTTGGCATATCGTAGACAAATCACGCTTGTTTCTGAGCACGTATTTTCGCACATCCGTCGATCGTCGCCACGTCGCATGTTCATCGCCAGCATCCCACAAGCCCAAAGGTTGTGTCCTCGTTCGCCAGCAAACGACGCATCGGTAAGTCGAGTACCGCAAGCGCCGACAACGCATTGGCAGCGCGCATACAGATAGCATATGCACTCCCCCCACGCATGAAGAAAGTGCATACGACTGCTGCGTGGACGGCGGCTGATTCGCGAACGCACCAGCACCGAGAAGCGCAAGGCTAGGCTGTCATGTTCCTTTTCTTTTTCGTTATTTGGTTGTAGTTATGTTACATCGTACTGCGTGTATTACTGTGTCACTATACGTCGTCGCAATACACAGCCTCCGTGCCGTTCTGCAAGAGAAGGCGGTCCACCTTGCGTCGCAGAACCGCGCGCAAAGTCTCGTCCAAAGCCATCGCGCCGTCGCGACCGTCCGGGTCCAGCGCGCGAATCGCAATGCCGCACGCCTCAAGTGTGCACAGCCTTCCGGAACCAGGGCCGCGATACATGCGCACGGGCGCCAACAAGCTCGAAGGCGCCGTCTCGTCGTCTGTGGGTGCATCGCCAGCGGCAAGCGCCTGCCAGTACGCCCTGTCCGTGGATTTCCAGTAGCTTGCTTTGCGCCTTGCATCGCCGCGAGCGAATACCGGCTTGCGAACGACGGCATCGGCGTCGCTGTCTGCGCCGAACGCGACGAGGTGCACGTGCGGTGGCCTTGGTTCAGGAAGTTCGCGGTACATGCGCCTCGCGTGGCCCCACGTGCCATCTAGCACGACGAGGTCGCACGCGCTGACGCCGTTCTCGCGCATCGTCTCAGCGACGCGAGAAATCGGCTCAGCATCCGGTGCGGGATAGAGTACGAGCGTTGGCCGCGACGCACTCGCTGTGTGGAGCAGGTTGAGCAGCTAGAGCGACGACTCGCGATGCCCAAGAAGGTGGAGGCGCGACTTCTCGCTACCCAGCACGTGGCAGAGCATGTTCCCGGTGTTTGACGCCGAACCGAACTCCTCATGGTGCATCCACACGTGAACCTTGTGCGGCGTGGTGACGTTTGTCTCCTGGCACATGTCTCGAACGATGTTGCAGACGCAGTAGCGTGGATTGAGCCAGCAGCTGGGGCAGCGGTTCGCGCTGAGCGCCTTTCGCGCCCACCAGAGTGCGGATATATCCTGCTTATCTTCCGGCGCCACGGACGCATCTTTCAGCGTCGCGTGAACAGCGTCGCGTCTCTCTTCGAAGAACGTCGCGTCAACAGGCTGCACATCTTGCCTATTATGTATGTCGAACGCGAGCGACGCGCGTAGCGCACCTGCACCCACACCTGCACCGCCAGTTGTCGGCCCCGCCGCAGCTTTCAGCGCCGATGTCGATGACGTTTGCGGAGTGTTTTGACAACGCCGAAGTACTTTGAAGACGTCGAATTGTCTTTCGCCTTCTCTTGTCCCTGGAGCGACCCATGGCTCTTCTTGCTCTTCTTTCCAGGTGGTCCCGGCGGCGGCGGTGGTGGTGTTGGTGATGGCATCGGCGGCGGTGGCGGTGGTGCCTTCCCGCGCGCGGACTGCACAACCTTGCTGCCGTTGCGTCCTAGATACTGACCTGCGGGCTTGTTCGCAAAGTTGGTCACAGCGTTGGTCACCGCGCTGGAGGAAATTTTCCCTGCCCGGGCTGCCGGGCTCTTTGCCTCTTGGGGATCCCGGTCGAGCCCTTTTTTTCGCTATGCGGGGAAAACTAACAAGTAACAACTGAAATCTATGGCGTCTCGCCTGAAGTTAATGTCAAGATGACGAAGTCCACGTCTGAAGCGGAAGTTGAACGATGCGCCGCCGCCGCC
This sequence comes from Pycnococcus provasolii, assembly GCA_938743325.2. Lineage (NCBI taxonomy): Eukaryota > Viridiplantae > Chlorophyta > Pseudoscourfieldiophyceae > Pseudoscourfieldiales > Pycnococcaceae > Pycnococcus > Pycnococcus provasolii. The sequence goes on from OW568866.1 coordinate 823,635, forward strand.
GCCGCCGCCGACGACGACGACGACGCCGTGGGAAAACTAACAACTGAAATCTATGGCGTCTCGCCTGAAGTTAATGTCAAGATGACGAAGTCCATTTCACGTGCAAATCAATCATGACGGCTTGTTGGCTAACATCTGCTGACACGGCGCAAGAGGAGGAGAAGGAGGTGATCAAGTCGTTGCAACTAGCTTCGATGTCTGCTCGAGCGGCGAGGATCGTGATCGATCGTCTTGACCCGACGAATACAATTTGGAATTTAGTGGAGCCGTTTGTCACGCGAAACATGTGGAAAGACTGCCTTTCAAACTTTCCGTGCAAATCAGATCAAATCGACCAAATAGGAGAGTACATGATGAAGGCACCTCGCCGCGGTGACACTATGGACATGATCAAAGCATTCATAGCTTCAAATGACGGCGAAGATCACACCTATTTCGAGTGTGCAAGCGCCGCCGTATGCAACATTCGCGTGTGGACCCATCTTAAAGTCGCATCGAGCGAAGCCGATCACTTCGCGCGACGCAGCGGATGTGTCGCAACGCATCACGAGTCCCCAAAATAGATGGGATGTTTTAGTTTGGTTTAGGGCCTAGGCGGCTCACGCCGCCTTAGGGGAGACCTCTCCTCTCTTATATGTGCCTCCTGACAACGCAGGGGGAAATCCGGATAAAAAAAGGAAAGGGAAGGAAGGAAAAAGGTTTGGGATCCCGGTCATGGAACGCGACGCTAATTCTTTTTTCCCTTTTTTTTCTTGCGAATTGTTTTATTCTCCTGTAATAACCACCACATTACCGGTCATGGAACTACGGTGCAACAATACCTTCAATGGGTTGGGTTATAATTGCCAACCTTAGAACTGGTACACAGAAATTCCCGGCATTGATGACGATGACATCCTCAAGTGGTGGAAAGACCGAGAGAAGATAAGTAGTCCCTCCCGGGAGCGAGCGGGAGAGGAGAAGACATCTAAAAATAGCAGGTGATTTTGACAATAATACTTTACTCACTTAATTTTTCAGATCATACTGTACTACCCGTACGGTAAGAATAGTTACGACGATTTCATACCAGCGCTCTTCTCCAAGGCTTTAAAGCGTTTCTCGAGCGTCTCCACGACCGCAGTCGCCTTAGATACGACGTGATCGGGAAACCCGCGAAGGGTCAGCAGCTTGAGCTCGGCGCGTGCGCGAATCAATGCCTCCTCCGCATCCAGAGCGAGCTTCTTGGCCGCCTCGTCGGTCGGCGTCGACGATGCTTCCGCCGCCTCCGTTGTCGGTGCCCAAACCACGCCGTCGAAGCGACGGAGAGCTGTCGCGCAGTCCGCCACCTCGCACTGAAGACGCTGGCGCAACGCCTGTCCTCCAGCAAGAACGTTGCCAGCCACGAGCATGCCGCGGATCAGGCGCGGGCCGGCGTTCCGCAGCGCCGACGTCTCTGCGGCGATCGCCTGCGCAAATGCTGACAAGCATGCGTCCGTGTGCTGCACGAGCGGGGCAAGCCACGGCAACCAGTCTACGGCACGCCAATTCTCGTACTCGTTCATGGCTGCCCCAAGTGCGGATGCAGCGGACGCCGGCGACTCGAGCATCAGCCCCGCCACGGCGTCTGCATCGTCGACCCACCACCACGGCATACGCACGCGCCCGAGCTCCTCGTTAAGGCGTGCAAGGCTAGCCATCGCCGCCTCGTGATGCTTTACCACATCCTTGCGATTGCGAGCGGTAGCCGTCGTGTGGTGGTTCGCGCGCTCTGCCGCGGAAGCAGCCTCTCGCCGAATCGACACTGCCAAGTTGTCCACATGCGCCTCCGCTCGATGCGGTGGCGGTGACGATGTCTCGCCGGTAATCGCAGATGTAAACCACGCAGAAACCGACGGTGTTGGTTTCACGGCAGCGGAGTTGTTTGGACTTTCGTCAAACGTGAACGGGAGCAGTGCTGCAGGGTCGAAGCAGGGTGTTGGTTCGTACTGCTGCGTGGACGACACTTCTCCAGTTGGCGCCGACGTCGTCTCCTTTACCTCCGCCGACGGATTTGGTGCTGCTTGCGCTGTCGTGGGGCGCGCAAGAGGTGCCGTGCTTCCAATCGATCGGCCGAGCATCGCGTCGAGTTCTTCGCGCTTCAGACGAAGCGACCCGAACGAGGAGTCCAGCATTGCGCTAGCGTCGCAGTCCATATTTGCAATGTCGCGGCCAGAGGTCGTCTCCTCGACAAGAGGCTGCCGCAACGGCACAGGCACTGAAAGTGCTCGCGCAATTGCCGGCGCCGGCGTTGCTGCTGCTGTTGTCGTCGTCGTCGTCTTGGCCACGCTTTCCGGTTCCTCGGTAGGCTTCGTGGTGCTCGGCGGCGTTTCTTGCTGTCCTTCCTGAAGTTCGGCGACTTGCACCCGGCACTTCTTCAGTTCCTCCGCTTTCTTTTTTAGGCCGTCCACCGCACCCTTAAGCTGCAGGTGAAGCCGTGTCACCTCCGCATTTTTGTCGTTGCGTTCCTTCTCCACAGCTTTGAGACGCTTTTCGGCGTGCTTTAGCCGCTCCGCCTTTTTCGCGAGCGACTTTTCCGCCGCGTCTGCACGTTCTTCCGCCTCGGCAGCACGCTTTTCTAGAGCCTTCATCTCTTCGGTTTTTCTTGCTGATGAATCGTTTGCCGTTGCTGTTGTCGCTGTTGTGTTGGTTGCGTTCTGCGAGGTGGCTGCAGCCGCCGCCGCGGCAACGAGCGTTGCGTGGTACGGCATGGCGTTGACGTTGACGTGTCCTGCGGCCCACGGCGGCGGCATTGCGTTTTGCTGCGCGGCTGCGGCCATCATCGCCGCCTGCGCCGCCATTTGGTGCTGGTACATGGTGGTGATATCGGGCGTCTGTGCTGCGGCAAAGTACCCGGGCGGCACACCCATGCGTGCTGCTCGTTGCGTTCCTACACCCACGCCAACCCCTACAGGACCCACGCCCACACCAGCTTGCATTCCAGCAGCGTTACCGTGCGCGGGTAACGCGTTACCGTGGGATCCCGCGGCCGCCGGGCCAACGCCAGCTTGCATGGTCATGAGAATAAGAATACGACAAGAAACAGGGACGACAAAGGTTTCTTTACAGTAAGAAGTAAACTTTAAGGGATGAGCCGAGGACACTACCCGTAAGTGTGATGATGAAGAGTGCGAATGATGAAAATGTGTTGTTGATTGATGGAGATGATTGGGAATGGGAAGCGTCGCAATGGGTGCTCGTGGGATCCCACCGAGGCCGAGGAGAGGAGAGGTTAGGTTACGAAGGCTCGCTGGATCCACAAGGAAGGAGCGCACGCACGCATGACACGTGTTGAGTGTTGACGAGGAACGAACACTCTCGTGGGATCCATGAGAGATGCCACTTGCCACTTGGTAAATACAACTTGGTGGTACAACTTGCAAGGCGTTCGTCGTGGTCGTGGTCGTGCCGTCGTGGTCGTGGTCGTGGTCGGGTGGTCAGTTGGAACAACTAATTGGTCGTGGTTGGTTGGCATTTTTTAATCAAGGTCGTGGTCGACGAGGTTGGTCGACGTAAAGTTTGTGTGGGATGAACATACGCTACCATCGTGGTACTGTTGGTTAGTGTTGATGAACCCGACGCCGACGGCACCGGCCACGGCGAAATCATCGCAAGCTCGCTGAGTTCACAACAACTTGTGGTTTGCGAAGAGCAGTGCCCTCTTCCTACCCGGTAAAGTTTACTGAGCCAGCCAGCCGTTTTTTGTTGCAGGTGGTTGGTGCAAGTGACTCCAGCCAGCCACGGCTTGCCCGGTGCATGAGTTGAAGATCCCATGGCGTCCCTGAAATTTACATTCATGGAGGCGCCCCATGGAGGCGCTCCCATGATGGGTGTGGACGTGGATGGGCAACCAGTTGGACAAAGTAAAGTACATTTAGATCTTAGTTTACAAAGAAGATACTGGGAATGTCAAGCGCGACGCTGACGTGTTATTTGCATCACGCCAAACGGGCTAATGGGCAAGAAGCTCACCGCTGCGCGATCTCGAGCTAGTATCGACGCCATCTCTTCCTCAACCTCCGAATAGTCAAATGTGTCGTGATTGATAAAGTCGACAATCACGAGGCCAGTCACGTCGTGCAGGCGTATCGTTCTCGCAATGACACGTGCGGCGTGCACATTGATTTGCTCTCGCATGGTGTCGTCGTCCGAGGCATCTCGGTCGAATGCAACAGCTCCAGCGTTCACATCGATAGCCCAAAGCGCTTCTGTCTGCTGGACAACAATGTGCGCACCAGGAAGCTTCGCGTCGAGCTGAATGCGGATGCCATTGTCTTCGCTAATGGATGACGTCTCAAATCCAAGCAGAGACTCGAAGACGTCGTAGTGATTCCCCGTCTTGCCTCGCCTTCGACCTCTTCCTCTTCTCTTTGCCGCTGCTGCCAGGAGCGCGCGACTTGCATGTTCCTCCTCCATCACTTCCGTGTTCGCATTCAGTGCATGCCTGCGGTAGTCGTATAGCATGATCTTGTCCTTTGTCGTTGCGTCGTCGATGCCCAGATCACAAAGCATATCCTCCACTTGCTCGTATGACTTTGGCGAGTCTACGATCAAAGACGTGACCCGCCTTGTGAACAGGTCTCTAAGGATGAGTTTGAGCGGCGATGCTTCGCTGTGCACTACCGTGCAGAAAGTCTCGGGATCTTTCGCCGCGGCGCGCTTGCTTGCCTTTCTTCTTCCCTTCGGCGGCGCTTTGCACACCTTGACAATCTCCTGCTGCGCCAAGATTTGGTCTGCTTGACGCCTGATCCTGTCCCACGTGGTGGCCAACGTCGTCACGTCGCGCTCGAGCACGCTGCGCGTTTGCTCTGCCGCCTCCGTGCGTAGGATTAAGCCGCAGTCCTCCAAGCACGGCCGTAATTCATCGCCAAGCTCCATCAGTCTCTGACGATGCGACGACGAGAGCTTGCGGCTGACACGGATCTCACCCTTTCGATTTGGCAGCAGAACAGCGAACCGTCCGGGAAGAGACAGTCGGCTCGTAAGTCGTGGTCCTTTGGTGGTAAACTTGTTTCGCACCGACGCGCGCTGAACTTGCAGTAGTCGTGTCGTCGGAACTTTCTTTCCCTTCTCGCGGCTTAGGTGTGATGCAGGAAGCAAGCCTCGTGGCGTCGTGGCGACGAGGTACGCGTCCATTCCCGCGGCGAACGACGTGATTGTGGCGAGCACGATGTCGTTCTTCGCGAGGTCTCCCGTGTTTGAGTTTGATTTGTCGTCGGCGTGTTGTTGTGTGTTGATGAGTTCCACCACCTCGCCATCTTCGACGACGGCAACTTTGTGGTGGTTTGTGGAGAGCGTTTTGATGACGAGGTGCGTTTCGATGGATTCGTCCTGGCCTAAGAAGGAGGGTGGAATGCTCGTTATGACGTTCGGAGGAGGAGAAGGCGGTTGTGTGCGTTGATTATTGGCTGGTTGTCTTGCCGTCGTTTCTTCTTCTTGTATTTGTAGAAAATCGTCAAGAAAGGATTCGTCGGAGTCAGCATCGGAGTAGTCAGCATCGTCGTCCAAGTTATCGTCCAACACAGATTGCGACTCCCCTACAAGACTTTGCAAGTCATCAAACACGACATCCCAAGCAGGACCCATTTCTGATGACGACATATCAGGATCAGGGTCGTCATCACAAATCCACGAAGATGTTGAATGCGAAGAAGGGTCACCCACGGGCACGAGGGGTGGTTGCGAGGACTTCTCATTTCCACCAGAGGAGGAGGAGTCACCAGAGGAGTCACTCCTCCTCCATGAGGCATGCACACTGACTCCCCCCCTTGAACTTCTGTGATTTTGAGTTTGATTTTGATTTGGAAAACGTGTATGTTTAGATCCAGATCCAGAGTGTGTTGCAACACATAGGAAATTCATATTCAAAGAGTCACAACGGTCACGACGACGACCAATAGCACGAGCACTGCTGGGACAGACGGGGTGGGAAACGGAACGGCCAGACGCCATATCGAGCTTGAGCGGACACTCGGAACGAGGGAGAATGGCGGGCGGGCGGGAACCCGAACCCTACCCTTAACCCCGGTCGCGGGGTCGGGGTCGGGGGAGTCAAGATTACTCCACAGCACGCGCAGCACGTCCTGCCTGATGACGCGCGCACGAGCACTTGGCGCCTACGCACTACTTCAGTTCTTCTCGACGACCGACGCGTAACGGAATAAAGTACACTTTATATTACTGAATGAGGGATCTCGCCTTTTTGCCCACTGCATATCCGAGGAAGTCGGGGAACGACGTCCAGCCTGATGACGCATAATACGTATAAGGATCGCCTGGAATATCGTAGGGCCTCGCGCCTGACGACCTCCACGCCTCCCACTCCTCCGCGCTCTTCAGACCGAGCGTGCGCACGTACGCGCGCGCATCCTCGAAGCTGCGAAATTCGCCAGCCACTTTGCCCACTGCATATCCGAGGAAGTCGCCGTACGACAGCCAGCCTGATGACGCGTATGTCTGATTGGGACTACTTGGAATGTCGTAAGGTCTTGCGCCTGACGCACTCCAAGCGTTCCACTCCTCCGTGCTCTTCAGACCGAGCGTGTGCACGTACGCACGCGCATCCTCGAAGCTGCGAAACTCGCCAGCCACTTTGCCCACTGCGTATCCGAGGAAGTCGGGGAACGACAGCCAGCCTGATGACGCGTAGTACGTATGAGGATGGCCCGGAATGTCGTAAGGCCTCGCGCCTGACGCACTCCACGCACGCCACTCCTCCGCGCCCTTCAGACCGAGCGTATGTACGTACGCGCGCGCTTCCTCGAAGCTTCGAAAGTCCGTACGTTGTCTAACCTGCGCTTCCTTGCCCACCGCGTATCCAAGGAAGTCGCCGAACGACAGCCAGCCTGATGACGCGTACTCGTGATAGGGATTGCTTGGAATGTCGTAAGGCCTCGCGCCTGACGCACTCCACGCATTCCACTCCTCCGCGCTCTTCAGACCGAGCGTATGTACGTACGCGCGCGCATCCTCGAACGTGCGAAACTCGCCAGCCACTTTGCCCACTGCATATCCGAGGAAGTCGCCGTACGACAGCCAGTCTGATGACGCGTAGTACGTATGAGGACTGCTCGGAATATCGTAAGGCCTCGCGCCTGACGCACGCCACGCATCCCACTCCTCCGTGCTCTTTAGACCGAGCGTGTGCACGTACGCACGCGCATCCTCGAACGTGCGAAACTCGCCAGCCACTTTGCCCACTGCATATCCGAGGAAGTCGCCGTACGACAGCCAGTCTGATGACGCGTAGTACGTATGAGGACTGCTCGGAATATCGTAAGGCCTCGCGCCTGACGCACGCCACGCACGCCACTCCTCCTTGCTCTTTAGACCGAGCGTGCGCACGTACGCGCGCGCTTCCTCGAACGTGCGAAACTCGCCAGCCACTTTGCCCACTGCATATCCGAGGAAGTCGGGGTACGACAGCCAGCCTGATGACGCGTACTCGTGATAGGGATTGCTTGGAATGTCGTGCGGTCTCGCGCCTGACGCACTCCACGCATTCCACTCCTCCGCGCTCTTCAGACCGAGCGTATGCACGTACGCGCGTGCATCCTCGAAGCTGCGAAACTCGCGACGCGCCTTCTGATTCACTGCGCGCCGATTCGGTTTGCCGGGTGCTGACACGTCGGCGAACGTGCGTGAGCATATGTGTGTTGACGGTGATATGGACGCACGTATCGTCGTGATGCCAACGACATTGTTGGCACATAAGTGGTCATTTGACACAAGTAATGACGCGACTTTGATTCCTTCAGGATAGTGACAACAAGCACTCAAAGTGTTGCTAGACTGAACGGAGAAATGAATGAGTCTCTTACGAGTAGACTGAGAGAACGAAGAACGTGGGAAGGGAAAGGGAAGCAGACCAGCACGAATCCCATTCCCAACCTTAAGGTATTTTGATCCAGAGAGAGAAAGCCACGTCAATGGCAAAGGCAAAGGGAACTTCAAAGAAACACGGAGTGAATTGAGTGGGAGAGACATAAATGTGGATGTGGATGTGGCGGCCATCATCATCACGCCATATAATCACGCTCGTGGGAAAAGAAATATTAAAAAAATGGCCAAGGCCCAGGGGATCGGGTTTGCTTTTCCCCCTCGGGCTCGTGAGAAAGTTGGGTTCACACGCAGATGTCCTTCACGGGGGGGGATTCCTCCTTGAACCTTTTGGAGATTTTGAAAAAACAGGGTGGGGCCTGCTTCGTTCTCCTGGCCTGCTCTCCCGCCTCCCCCCTCCCTGCTCTGTTTGAACTCCCCTGTTGGGCCCCCTTTCATTTTCATTTCATCTTCATTTTCACAACAACCTCACTGGTTTCCTTTTAGGTCATGCCCGTCATGGTGCGCCATGTCAGAGGCTCCTCACTCCAATCTCTCTCTTCATCATCATCTTTTCTGATGCTGGTTTCTTTCTTCCTTGTTGGGTCCCTTGTGAGTCCCTTGTTGGGTAGCCATGTTGTCGTGCAAGCGTTCGCGGGCGACTCGCTCTTTGCGTCCACGTCTTTGCACCCCATGCATCTGGAATCCCCATCCTTTGGTGTGCTGAAAGGAGCAGAACGATGGCAGTGGGCGGAACTTTTTACGACGTCGGACGTTCACGTGAAATGTAGTACGGGAAATGGCAACCATAATAATAACGACGAGGGTGACGCTAATGACAATAATGCCCATGTGAAAATACGAGCGTGCGTCGGACACTCGCGTGCCGCCGTCGAAACTGGAATGGACGTCACGAAGGGACAAATCAGACGCGTTCTCACCGCGCTGCAAGCCGCTCTTCCAACGACAATACGCATACAGATCGCGACGCACGCGAGGTGGCTCGTCGACGACGCATCCACGACGAATAAAAACGAAACCATCGCAGAAAGACCCGCGCAGTGCTGCGACGCGGACGACGGCGCGTGCACGTTTCAGGCGAGCCCGTACGGGGACGTTCACTACGCCGTCAGGATGCGCAACGTTCCCGACGTGGCGGCGTCAACAGAAGGTGGCGCAAACCAACCAATAGCCAAAAAGGTGACGTGCCAGTGGAGCAAGGTGGACCGCATCTCGTACAAGAACGTCGCGCTTGCCATCTCCGGGTTCCTGCTCGTATGCCTCGCACCTAGGCTTGCCACGAGCCAGATGTTCCGTTGTCTCACAGGAAGCGTGGTGTTCACGCTCATCGTCACCGTCGCGATGCTGTTCTACTTCAGCCGCAGAACGAGCAATATGCCAAACAGTGGCATGCTCAGCCTGTTCAAAGGCTTCGTCTGGCTTGCGGCGGTTACGTGGGGTGCACTCACACAGTACAGCGTGGCAAGCTTCCTCATGGGACGCTGGTTCTCCAACTTCCCGTCGCCGACTTCCATCACGTCTTCGCCGTCGCCGTCCATCACGAAGGCTGCCGCTTCGTCTTCCTCGTCCTCGTCGTGGGGATTCACGAACAACATCTTCTCGGCGGCGGACGCCATCACGTCGGCGTATGCCTTTGCGCTGAACTACTTTCATCCCGCGTACGTCGTGCTCGCTTTGATGATCATCGGGTACGCGACAACATTCTACCTGGACCGTGACATCGAACCAGATAGCCGATCGACGATCATTTTTAAGTTTGCGCTGTACGCAGTCGGATGGGGACTTGTTGCCACGGGCGTGCAGACCGCCGACGTGACGATCGCGCTATTTGTGGGAGCCGTCGGGTACTGGGCGTACACAGCCATGGCCAGTGCAGTGCCAAGCGGCTTTGCAGAGGCTGTTTGGGAAAATGTGCAGTCAGTCTGGACGGCGATTGTGTGGATCACGCTGATTCCGTGGCGCGTGCTGAAGTCCGTCTACTGGCTCGTAAGCTCATTTCTGAAGATGGTCAAGTGGTTTAAGAAGGGCAGCAAGACCGAGCAGCAGCAGCAGCAGCAGCAACGCACGGGGCGCTCTTCCACGCCATCTGGCCCAGGCAGTCGCTTGGCGTCGCTGTCGCCGACGGGGCGCACGCCGCTGCCAACCTCACGCGGTGCAGCGGGTATCTCTCCCCTGCCACAGATGCCCGTGGACAAGATTTCGCCGAGCGACGCGGCTAGAAAAATGGAGCGTGCGGCGCCACTTCCCAACATGCCCGCACAGCAGGTTTCGCCAAGCTCCGCGGCACTACGCATGGGCCGCCGGCGAAGCAGCGTGGGTACGCCTCAGCCGGACGCGGCGGCATTAGCCTTTACGCCGCCGCCACCGGAGCAGCCAGAGCAGGCGACGGCACCGGTCGTCAGCCCGCTGGTGCGTCAGGGAAAGATCATCAACATGAAGTCGAACAAAACGATCAATTTGGATGGGCCGACGTACCAGAAATTGAAGGCTGAGGGATACGTCGAGGACCTCGTTGCGGGCACGCTCTCTCCACCTTTTGCTGGTGGCGGTGGCGGTGGCGGTGGCCGTCGCAGCTCCATCGGTTCTGCTGGTGCTGGTCGTTCGCCAGGGCCTGTTTCTCCACCCGTCTCGCCGCGCGGTGCACGACGTGGTCGACGTGGCTAAGCCAGCCAGCCTTGGATATACGCGCGGATATGAAGGGGAGAACTTTTTTTAATATGCCTTGCTTGTGTAACTCTTGAACTCTTGAACAAAAAAATACGTTGGTTTTATAATGCGTTGCGTTATGTTTGGCCTATTGCTCGTCCACCTCCTCGAGTGTCTCTTTTTCAATGTCGTCCCACTCTGTGAAGTCATCGAAGACGTTGAGTTTCTTGCTGGCATTTGCCTTTGTTGGACTAGGCGTTGGCGTTGGCGTTGGCTTTTTTCGCTTGCGCGTGCTTTTTCCAGCGAGAATGGCGAGTTTTTTCGGCGAGAATGGCGACGGCGGGGGTACGACGACATTGTTGTTGTTCGTTTCGTTTTCCAGCATGTCATCGCTGAGTAGCATTCGTTCTGCCCTTTTCATAGCGGCGTTGCGTTCCGCGAGAACTGCGTCGCTTGGCGTGAGTTTCGGCGTGCTTGTTGCGCATTTATTTTTTTTGCGGGTGTACACCGCCGCCCCCACTTGGGGTGTCGTATTGCCACTACGAGGAGGAGGAGGCGTCGTCGTGACTGCTGCTGAAGGTGGTGGTGGTGGTGCGGTATTCACTTTCTTCTTCATCGCCAAAGGAGGATCATCTTCAAACCCGTCGTCATCGTCATCAGATGATGCAACTCCTAACGCCGCCGCCTTCGGACCACCGACGACCACAGCAGGCACATCACGAGCCTGAGGGGAAAGAGCAACAACATGCCCTACCGTATTATTAACACGACGAGCCGAGCGACGAGCAGACTCCGAGGGCGGCATGGCGCAAAGAATGATGGCCAAAATAAAACGAGGAATGAAAATGGGGCCAGCCAAAGGGGGGGGGAAAAGGGCAGGTGCGCAAATCTGTCAATTTCTGCGTTCAAGGAGGCGCGTGGCCCAAAAGGAAAAACCGAACAAGTTGGATTAGGGTTTTAAGGGTTTAGGGTTAGGGGGGTGTGCCTGCTTTGGTAGCCTGCTTTGCCTTCCCTCCCCATTAGTCTATGTATTTTTCGTTCGTCCTCATTGTGATTTTTATTTTTTCATTCCATTTTTGACTTCTCGCATATATATGTATGTACATCTACATATGTGAGTCATGATGCCCGCTCACTCATCTGCATCTGCATCTCATCAGTCCATCTCCATCCGTGACGTTGACAAATCTTCACAAGAACAAGATAAGAACCATGCTGCTGCGGCCATTCATTGCTCCATTCACGTAACTTCCGGTTCAGATGACTTCAACAGCACTTGTGCTGCTGTCAAATGCCCGGGTCAGTTCAACCAACCTTGCAACGCCCCTATGGCGTTCCACGCACTATTGGCAAGTGGATGCATCATCATGAAGTGTCCGCTATGCAGCCTGAGAAGGTCGACGAGCCAACTCGAACGCATGCACGGACGCGAACCGCCGAGACTCCTCCTGACTTGCGTGCAGAGCGACCTAGTCGCCGCACGCGCTATGCCTGGAGCCGCAACGACGCTCGCGCAGACGGGAGTCGTCGACGCCATCGTCGCGAACATGCAAAGGTTGCACAACGTACTCCCACGCGCACGTGCGTGCGACTCCATGGGCGCGACCACGTCAGCGGCATATGCACCTGCGGACTACGCCCGACTGCTGAAGGCTGCCGAGGCGTGTGCGCAGCTTCCCGAACACCTGCGACGCCGCTGGGACGACGCGATGTGCGAGCGCGGATGGCAGCTTGCGCACCGCGGGTGCGAGTCGTCGCAGGGGCGTTGGAACGGACGAATACCTATCGTGCCAATCCCTGCCGCAACACTTCGGGCGCTCGGCGGCGGCGGCGGCGGCGGCGACGGGGAAAGCGGTAGCGGCACCTCGGACGACGAGCAGCGGTACATGCGCTGCGTTCACAACACGGTGCTCGGCTCGACGCTATTTGAATATCAGAAAGACGGCGTTATGTTCGGCCTGCGACACGGCGGACGCATGCTCCTCGCCGACGAGATGGGACTTGGGAAAACGCTGCAGGCTATTGCACTTGCGATGTGCTACCAAGACGAGTGGCCGCTGCTGATTGTATGCCCCGCGTCGCTTCGACTTCACTGGGCGGACGAGTGCGAGCGGTGGTTCTCGCACCTGCGGCCGTCGTCGATACACGTCATCGAGAGCTCTGCCGACCGCCTTCGCGGCGATGATGTCCCACCCATCACCATCGTGTCGTATCGCATGCTTCAGATTCTCAGCGACGACATGGTGCGTCGTAAGGCGTGGGGCGTGGTGATTGTCGACGAAAGCCACGTGCTGAGAGCTGGAGTAGGCGGCGGCGTGGTGAGTGCGTCTGCGCAGACGCAGGCTGTCTGCGCGCTCGTTTGTGCCTGCAAGCGCGCGATCCTCATCACCGGCACGCCGAGCCTGCAGAGACCGATTGACTTGTGGATACAGATTGACAAGCTGAAACCTGGACTGCTTGGCGATACGCTGCGAAGCTTTGCATGCGAATTCTGCGACCCACGCTGGACGGCGGGTGGACCAGACAAAAGGGTGTCGAACAACTTTCTGAGTTTTGCGGGATGCCACCGCCCTGAGGAGTTGCATGTTCTGCTCACCAGAAGTGTGATGATTCGTCGTCGTAAGGATGAAGTCTTGAGACAGCTTCCGGCTAAAACGAGGCACGTCGTAAGGCTGAGATTGGATAAATGTGGTGAATCAGGTGGTGAATCAGATGGCGAGGAGGAGGGTGGAAAGGAGGAGGATGCAGAGTTTGTGTCAAATGCGCGTCGACTAGGTCGCGACAAGCTTCCCGCCGTATGCGAGTGGCTGACCAATGCGCTGCGCAAGCTCAGCGACGCAGATGCCGATTGCGAGACATCGGCGGCACGAAGTCGTTGCCCAAGGAGGAAGATGCTCATTTTTGCTCACCATCTTGACGTTTTGAATGGCATCGAGGCGAACGTGCTCGTGAGTGGTGCAGACGCCGCACCGATGTACGTGAGAATTGACGGGTCGGTGGACCAGGAGGGCAGACGCACGGCTGTGCAGCGATTCAGGCATGATCCCGCTTGTCGCGTCGCGCTGCTTGGCATTGAGGCGGCTGGTGTTGGGCTGGACTTTTCAGCCGCGTCGGTTGTCGTATTCGCCGAACTGCCAAGAGAGGTTGCTAAGCTCAGACAGGCTGAAGATCGAGCGCATAGGCATGGGCAGACATTTCCCGTGACGGTGTACTTTCTGCTTGCGCGCAACACCTTTGACGACACGAGGTGGGCGAGGCTCAGCGGTGCCCTGAGCTGCCTGAGCGGAGTGTGCGATGGCCCTAAGGGGTGTGAGGAGGGTGGTGGACTTAAGGTGGATCAGGTGGTCTTTGATGATGATTGTGAGAAGGAGGAGGAGGAGGAGGAGGAGGAGGAGGAGGAGGAGGAGGAGGAGAAGGGTGGATTGGTGGTAGCTGGTGGCGGAGGTGAGCATGCAGCAGCTGCTGCTGGTGGCGCCGAGCAGGCGGTTGCTATTGGCAGTAGCGCCGAGCCGGCGGCGGTTGCCATGGAGGCGACCACAGCTGGCGATGGCGGCGCCGAGCATGCAGCGGTGGCCATCGATCCAGCTGAGAAATTCTTCGAGGTGAGTGCAACGACGGGTCGGATTCACATCCATCCAACCAGGGATGGGTCGAGACCGGCACTAGGATCGTTCCATCCTGGCGACGCAGAGAGCTCGGAGCTGTCAGCACTTTCGCGATTTGCATCCGAGTGGGCGGAGCTGAGCGTCCTGCGGCGACGGCAATTATCCAATATCATCCTGCCACCTTCGGTGGCTGAGGCGCTGGAGCTTCTCACAACGATGACGACGACCACCACCACCACCACCACCACCATGCGCACACTCGCGGCGCCCGTTTTGCCGGACGGATGCCGCACCGTGCTGGTGGAGTGCGGCGGCGCGGCGGCAGTGCCGCAGCAGGTTGGCGAAGATGGCCGCCGGCTGTGCGTGGAGTGTGGAGGAACTGTGGTGGACGTGCCGCCATGCGCCGACGACGTGCGGAGCGTCGTCGGCGCATCGTGGGAGCTTTTTTGTGGAGCGCGCTGCACGCGCGCGTGGCAAGTGCGTGCGTCGGCGGCGGCATACCGCCGCGAGCTGTTTTCCGTCGAGCGCGGCGTGTGCCGCAACTGCGGCTGCGATTGCGACGCGCTCGCGCGGCGCCTTCGCTTGATTGCGAAGGGCGATGCGCGATGGGAGGCGCGGAGGCGCGCAGTGCTCGCCGCGTGGCCGTGTGCGCGCTGGGGCGAGGCGCGCTACGCGAACCTCGCGCAGCTCCTCGTCGCCACCGCGCTCGACGGGCACGCGTGGCAGGCTGACCACATCGTGCCTGTCGCATTGGGCGGCGGCGGGTGCTCATTAGAAAATTTCAGGACCCTATGCGCGTGCTGCCACCTCGACGTCACGGTGGCGCAGGCGGCGGAGCGCGCGCGCGCGCGGAAGGAGCGCGCGAAGGTGCTCGCGGCGGGGACGCGCCGGCGAAAGCGCGAGGAGCTTCGCGACGCGAGCGACGGTGAAGATTTTGCTTCGTTGTAATTTTAGCAAAGCTTGTGTGTATTTTTTAAAACCTTTATACAAACTCAAATAAACAGGTCCCGATCGCAAACCAGGGTTTGGAAGGGGGGGGATTTTCTCATTTTCGCCCTGGTCCTAAGCCCCAATCGAAAACTCTCCCCCGCCTGTCGACTGATGGGACAGCACCATTTTTTCAGTCTTTGAGATTTTCACTCTGGGAGTTGATGGCGCGTACGCCGTCGCATCGAACGGATCCATGGTGGGTGGCGACGAACGTGCCTCGATTTTCCGCGCCTCCGCCACCTCCTGCCACCTCCAGCGAGCCTGCTGCTTCACCGCGTCGTCCATCTGGTTCAATGCTGCTTACCGACAACGCACCGCCCGAGGATAATAACAACAACAAGGATGATGATGTTGGGGTCTTCCCTCCGTTTCCCGATGTTCCAACGACTATAGGTGGGCATTTACGCCGTCACGCCGGAGGGGGGGGCGTCATGACGCGTCACGTGACGCGTCACGCGTCAAGTAACGTTTTACGCGTCACGTGTGACGGCAAACCCCTAAACCAATCCCCGACCAAATTCCCCGACCAGGGTTATTCGTGACGCGTCACGCCGGCGAGGGGGGGGCGTCATGACGCGTCACGGGACGCGTCACGCGTCAAGTAACGTTTTACGCGTAACGCTTTACGCCCATGTATACCAACGACTGATGATATGGCGACGCACCAGATCTCGTGGGATGCGCACAGAAAAAAGCTGACACTCTCGACGGCGGCGGAAGGCAATCCACTCAAGCGTGCTGCTACTGGCGCGTTTGACGACGACACGAACATGACGAAGGACGACACCGTGGAGAAGCAGGTTGGCGATGGAGTCAGTGATAGCACGCACCAGCCGCCCCCGGCGAAGAAGATTCACTGGACTGTTTGGAGCGATGATACTCCTCCCCCTGCAGCACCAGTGGAGAAGCAACCTCGTGTCCGACCTCGCAAAAATCCTCTGCCAAGTCGCGTTCTTGCCGCTGCTGTTGCGGTGCAAACCGCCGCGCAGGCTCAGCCGCCACTTGACGTTGCACCACCATCATCGTCGGCAGGTGGCAAAGGATACCACGGAGTCCATTGGCACAAGCCAAAGAAAAGGTTCGAGGCATGGCTTCGGAACGGCGGTAAACGACTTTATCTAGGCATTTACGACAATGCCGAAGAGGCGGCTTTTGTGTACGATCGCGCTTGGCGTGATTTAGGCAATGATCCGTTGCTTCTCAATTTCGACGACACGGTTCCCATCCCGCAGGAGTACCTCGCCTCGGTCGCAGATGCTAGCAGCAAGATCGCCGCATTGCTTGCCAATCGTGAGGCGCAGAAGCAACGTGCGTCGGAAAGGAAAAAGTCTGTGGCAAATTACGCACCTGCTGCTCGTGAGGAGGTGCAACCCGCGCAGTCGCCACTTGCCGTTGCAGAGCGGTCAAAATCAAAATCCGGGTCAGGAAAATCTGAATACCGCGGAGTCATTTGGCTCCAACAGCGTCAAAGCTTCCACGCCCAAATTTGGAACAACGGCAAGCAACTCTACGTCGGGCGATCCGCTGACGCCAAAGAGGCGGCGTTCATGCGCGACCGCGCTTGGCGTGATTTGGGCAAAGATCCGTTGCTGCTCAATTTCGACGACACGGTTCCCATCCCGCGCAAGTACCTCGCCTCGGTCGCAAACGCCAGCAAGATAGTCGCAAACTACAAATCGCAGGCTCAAAAAGACAAGACATCAGTACAAAACATCAAGGATGGTGCTCCACCTCCTGGAGCCGCTCATCGCGGGCACGAGGTTGCCCCTGCGGTTGCTTCCTCTCCCACCATCATCAATTACAACTACAACGTCTACAGCGGCGCGTCGGCGACGTTTCACATCAACCACTCCTAATCCCAAGAAATCTTCCTGAAGATGTCAGTGCGAGATGTTGTCATGCTTCAACTTTTACACCTTTTTTCTTTCAAAAACTCCCGCCCTTAACCGACTACAGGTGTTTCATCTCTCACTCAAAGGGTGGTGGTGGCGGCGGCGGCGGCACGACATCATGATGGGTTGCGGGTATGCATGCGGCGGGTCGTAGTCAAGTAGTTGCAAAAAGACAGACACCCTTGGCGGCGGATTAAGCACAATAGTAGTGAGGATGGATGGGAGAGGACGACGTGCAGTAACAACATAGTGTAACACACACACATACCACATGCGTCACGTCGCACGTGTCTCCCACTCGCGCCAAATTAGCTCGTGCTCATCTTCCTCCTGACAACGGCGGAATGAGGAGGTCTTCTTCTTGACCTGCAAAGCCTTGTTGGCGGCGTCGAGCGCATGAATGCACTCGCAAAGCACGAACACTGATGCCGAATGGTGAAGCGTGGTTGCACCGAGAGGAACGGAATCCAATGCATGCCGTTCAGCCGTCTCAAGAGCGGCGTCGACGAGCGTCTTGAACGCATCCGTAGGTGAGGTGTGCTGCGACGTGGACGAGCATTCCATCACACCGCCAAGCTTGAGTGTACTTGGTGAGGATGAAACAAGCCTCGCGCGCGCGTTCAGGCATGCGCGATGGAGAGACGATGACAAGGTCTCCAAAGCGTTAATCGTCTTTTGCGATGCAAATGCCGGCCTTACTTCTTCATCGTGCTGGATATGACTCAATAGTGCAAGGAGATTGTTCGCTCTTCTTAGCAAGAGCACGGTTGGCGTAAATGCTACTAGGCAGCCTGACGTTGGCGCGAGTTCACTTTGGCGCAGGCAAGACATCGGCTCACCAAGACCGAAGCGAGCTTCCGTCGCACTGTCCTCAATCACTTCTCCTTGCATTAGAGTCGACTCTTCTATCCAGATACACTCTCTAAGCTCCAAAAGCTTCCTTACCGTCGTGTTGGGTTCCATGAGCACTTTCACGTCGTTGTTGTTGTCATCTGAGCCACCTTCGTCATTCAAGCCTTCTTCTTCCCCTCGTCGTCGTCGTCGTCGTGCGTCAGCGAGAGGCTGCACTGGAGGAGGAGTCAGTGACGTTGCCAAATATGCGCAACTTGATGCGAGGGCCTCAGCCACATGCTCGAAACCCAAAGCCATTCTCTCACGTAGTAGATCACTCGCTCTCTCAGGGCAGACAAGAATACTTGCCAAGACGGCTGCCGCAACACCAATCAGCACTTCGACGATACGATACTCGCCAATCGCCACCGCGTTGATACGAAAGCTATTCGACGGCTGCTGAGCACGAGCTTGTAGTGTGAAGCCTTCAGAGCCGAAGTCAAGCTCGCCAAATCCAGCCCCTCCTAGCACGATGAGAAATCCGATCATGGCGAAAGCTGACGCGGAACTTTGATACTCTGCCTCAAAGTATTTCAGCACGAAGACGATGATGAGTATGTGGAAGGAAAGAGCGAGAGGTTGGCCTGGAGCGATTGCCGCGCTGGCCCATCCTAACAAGCATCCAATGAATGTTCCGCTGACTCGCCCGATCGATTTCGTCAGGCTAGCGCCGAGGTTTGCTTGCAGCGAGAATCCCGCCGCAAAGAGAGCCCAGATACCGTGAGCTCCGCCTTTCCACATCTGTGGGACTCCACCGCCGAGAGCTGCGAATAGACCGGCTATTAAGACGAGTCTCCCGATGTGAGCAAGCTCCTTATGTCCAATCGCATTTCGCCAAGCAGCGACACCTGCGAATGGCGAGGTGACGTAAGTGACCACTCCAATGCCAACTCCACGAACTTTATCGGTTAGCGGTGGTTCCTCATCATCCGTAACCGCGTGGATGACTGCGTCGCACAGATCCCCCGCAGATTCTGCCGCGAGCATTAGTGCCAATTGCTCGGCGCGAGACCGGCAGCCCTGGTAGAATGCTGCGTGGCGAGCAGCGACGTCGTGAATGTCCAGGTTGCTACCTATACGTTTGAGCGCGTCACGAAACAATGATGGAAGCTCGGTTTCGCCACTGTTCATCGCCTTCTCAAGCCTTGCTGCGGCAGCTCGTGCCGCATGCCCCGCTAGACGCACTTCTTCATGCCCACCGAAATGCGATGCGGCGACACCAGCTTGCCCAGCTGCTTGTGCGCACAATCCACCAGCGCTGCGCAGCGCCCGTGACACAGCCTTTACAATCGGCGTACGATAGGCATCATAGGGGTTGTAAGCCTCGAGCTCATTATCATCATCATCGCGTTGAAGCAGCTGCCGAGGTGCCTTGGAGTGCATAATCGACAGGTGCAGCATGCTAAATGCGAGTCGGCACGAATCACTCGACTTGACGACATTTCGAGTGGCCTCTGCGCATGGCTCACACCATCTCAGGTTGTTGTTGTTAGAGGAGGAGGTACTGTTGCACCTCCTACTGCATCGTGTGCTGCTGCTACTAAAGATGCCGAGCTCTCGCTTTTCTTTCTCCCGTGCCGAAATCCAATCGAACGTCGCACGAATCGCCGCAAGATGGCGTGACCTCAGTATCGCAACATCAGTCGCCCCGGCAGAACCTGTCGACAACGAGCTTCGCCATGTACCCACAGCCTCGACACAGCGAGCAAGGCTAAACATCTCCATGGCAGCAGCTCGAGGAACCAAAATGCGTGCACGTTGCGCCCCAATCGAAATCAAGCTTTGTGTGAGACGTGTCACGCGACAGAGCACCCATCGGATGAACGACGGACGACGCGTGGGGGACGACATCATGAGCCGCACAGCGCTCGTCGAGGTTCCTTCGTACGTCGTCGAATCCACCACCGTCGTCGTGTGCGGCATGGGAAGTATAGCTGCCGCAAACGCCAAGGCACCTCCAGTTGCCAGGGCGATCCCTATATACGCCGCAACGATGGCTGGTTGTTCCAAGTGCCCGTGTCCCGTGGCACCTAGCATTGTCGTGGGAACGAGCACGGCAAAGAATGCGATGGCGTATGGCGGCGCAAAGAAAACCGCCGCTCCTGGCTTTCCGACGAATCTTTTCAAGGCGACGAACGACATGGACGTGACAAGGGCGGCAATGAATGGCATGAACATTCCGACGAGCCAAGGGCGCCACCGGAGGCCCCCGAGGAGGTACGCTAAATATGTGAATGCGGCAGATTGCACGGTCATGATGGGCACGCCTATGCACACTGCACATGCGGATGCGACGACGTCTCCCGCGCTTGGTTGTGTGACTATGAACGCCCCCAGCGGAGCGAGAAGCATACCCGATAAGCCCTGCGATCCGAAGATGGCATTGATGACGACGCTTTCCAGTAGAGCGAGTAGCGCGCATAACAAAGATGCGCGCGAGGCTGAAGATGTGCTGGAGGAGGCGTGCGATTGAGCGGCGGCGGACGACGCCATGGACCTTGTGTGTGTGACTAAATTCAAAAAAAGGAAAAACAATAAAACATAGACTAAGGACTATGCATCCGAAAACGTCCAACCCCTAAAAAAAACAATACTGATTTGGGCCAGCACCTGTCACAATCATCCGCTGCAGCGCAGCACGCGCAGCACGTCGTCGCGTGCACGACGACGCGCACGCGTCAGTGGCGCCACCGCTCTATATCTCGACGACACGTCGTACGGTGCGACCGCTCATCTAGCACGCGGGTGCGGGACTCTTGGAAAGCGAGGCGGATACGGACGTATTCCACGCGCGTGTCATCAATGCTTGGGGTGAAGACGCTGACGAGGAGTAGTTTTGAAAATATCCGTAGGAGTTTGTGTGTACAATGTTTGTAAAGACATGATTGCAGTCTCAACTCCAAGACAGCCCCTTTTCCCACACGTTGGACTCCTCTAGATACTACTCTAGCGGCAGGTAGAGTAGTAGTAAGCGTGACCCTTGAGTCATCGTGTTGATGCACGGTTGGTGGCGCTGGCGAAGACATCAACGAAAACAATGCACCTGCACCAAAACACCAATCAAACTTCCTCTTGATTCGCCAGTCATCACTTTGGTATGAGTACTCTGCCACCTCGCTTCATCACAAGCTTTGCCATGAACCGCGAGTATCCCCCGCCACCCTGCACAAACACCTTGGCACTGGTGGCAAAGGCGAAATCGTCGTCCGCATTCCTGATGCCGCGGTACACTGGACACACACCAAGGCGCCTCAAGTATGCCATCGCGTGATTGATGTACTTCTCACTCCACGCTATTGTTCTTGGATTTGATAAGTGACTCGGGTTCGCCACGATGGTAATGGTGCCCAGGTCTTTTAGTTCATCACGGATGGTGTCGTAATCTTTCTCAGCAAATTGATACTGAATCTTATTGCCCGACCGTGTTTCGATAATGCAGTCCTTATTCCAGCAGTCGCCTTTCGCGACGTCGCCAAGTCGCAAGTGCATCACCGCTTCCGGCCGTGGTTCTACCAGTGGGGTCACTTCATCCAGCACTTCCATGTTCGGATATTTGCCGCTGTGTCGGTACATGCGTACATACGAGCACGCGATGCTATGGTTGAAACGACGACAAGGTTTGATTCTGTTGTTCACCATTCGTTCTGCATGTCCTCCACTGCCGTAGAATTTGACAACATCCCCGAGCCGATATTGTCTTTCTGCGTTGCTTCTTCTTCTCAAGACGTTTGCGAACGTGATTGGCTCTTGATGTTGAGGACAGGCGATTGCATCACGGAAGAATCGAGCGGAGGTTGTGCTGCTGTTGGCGTTGGCGTTGGCGTTGGCGTGCGTGTGTTGTACGATCCCAGGTTTTTGTTGTTCGCGACGGCTATTTTGTCGAAAACCCAAACCATCCTCACGGAACCTCGCTAATCTTCGAACATTATTGTTGTGTTGCGAGGTTGTTGTGCGTGCGATACTTTGGATGATCGTCATCGTCATCGTCGTCAAAAGAAGTGCGGCTGCGATGATCAACATGGTGTCGACGTACCGGCAGCGTCGGCGCACGTTTCGATGATGGGATTTACATGGACGCGTGACAACAACTGGCCTCATCAATAATGGCGCCATGATTCGATAACGGACAGATTATATTTTGTTTGATCGAAAGAATTTGAACGTGAACTTTTACCTCTGTAGTTAGGGTTTGGGGTGGGAGAGGGTGGAAAAAAGAACGCCAGTGTTTTGACAACAGAAAACATTATTGAGCATGGTGTCGGCGCTGCCGCTCGGAGGCGACGAGGTCGGAAACCAGCAACCCGTTCCTCTCGTCGCCTCCGACCATTGGCATGCCGCGCGGCGTCGCACCCATCCAAGCGGGAAGAGAAGATCGATCCACGCCCTCGTCGCGCCCAAGCTCGTCGATGCCAGAACCACGAATGAATCTGATTTTGGCAATCGTGTCGTGGGGAAGCCACGGTGCGAGCACGTTCCACATGACGTAAAAAGCCAGTGGACAATTCACGATGTAGATCTTGTAAACACAGCCAGTGAAGTGCCTCTTTGACAGCCCGAAGATGGTCTTGCATGTGCGTAGCACATGTTCCTTCATCGCGTCGACGAGCGAAAACCCCTCAAGATCTAGAATGTGGAGGTGACTGTAAACTCGCATACGCGCTGGTGACATTGCGCAGCGTCGGCGCCGCTCGATCGAAATACATTCCAGCAGCTGAGCGTGGAGAAGCTCCACCTCCTCCGGAGATATCATCCGAAGGTACTCCGAATCTATCGACGCAATGGAGTCGTACACGAGCATCCTACCGTGCTTGTCTGTAGCATACAGCACGCGAGTTGGCCATCCGCCGTGGTACTCCGCCGTGTGCTCCAATGTACGTGTGATGAGCGAATCGGCGTCAATCGACTTGCGCCATTTCAACGTTGCCATCAGCATCTCCGCAGTCTGAATTGGCACGTCCCGAGGCTTATCTGAATGCCGCTTCATCATGGTGCGAAGAACGCGACACACCATCTCCTCGGGCAGATTGTCGAAAGCAGGTCCATCATCATCACCGCCCAAAAGTACTTCCTCGTAGTGTGTTCGCACCCTTGCGAGTACCTCTCGTTCCATTTGTGATAGAGCGCGGGCATCCATCGGAACAATGGTGGTGGAGGGGTCATCACCACCACCACCACCATCGAGTTCGGCGTTTCCGCCGGGCAGCCAACCTTCAATGAGAGGCACAGGAGGAACACGACCTGCGAGGATCAGCTCCTCCTCCTCCTCCTCCTCCTTTTCCACGACGACCACGTCGTCAGTTGGCGCGTACTTGAGCGCGCTGCTCGCTGGCGCCATCTATCTTGGTTTTCTCGGTCGGAGGGAATCTGCTCACCAGGGGCGAGGGGAGGGGGGGGGCCTCTTCGTTCGTCGGTGAGTTTGGTTGGTGGAGAGAGTCTTCTTAGTTCTTTCGGGGAGCATGTTAGGGCTTTTGGTTTTGGTACTAAGGTTAGGGTTTCCCAGTTAATCCCCCTCTCACCCCAAGGCCCAAGTCTCAACCAGGACTTCACAGTCACAGGCAAGGAAAAGCGTTCTCGTGCCGAAGACGCGGTCTCGTCACATTGGTTTCGGACTTCAGGCAAGCTAGGCAGAAGAAGAGTTCCACTGTTCCACTAGTAGTATTCGTCGTTGTGTTCATCCAGCCATCCAGGTAGGTATGTCAGACAACAACGGCAACGACGCTGCTTCGCTCCATGGCGAGTACCGAAACAAAGTGCGCGCATTCATGGATGCCATGGACGAGCTGCGCACGGCCGGAGTCGAAAAGCAAGACGCCATTGCTATCCCGCAGATTGCAGTGATGGGCGACCAATCCAGCGGGAAGAGCTCCGTCCTCGAGGCGATCTCAGGCGTCCCGTTCCCGCGTGGCAAAGGTCTCGTGACGAAGTGCGCAACTCAGGTGATCATGCGGACTGCACCAAAAGGATCGCCTTGGTCTGCCGTGACGTCTGTACGTTGGGCTGATGGGACAACTGAGCATGATCAGCAGCCGGAAGAAGCTGGTGTCATTGCCTCTCCCGAGGAAGTTGCTGGTGTGATTGAGAGGCTTACTCAAGTGCTGCTCAAGAAGAGCGGTCATCAGAAGAGCTTCAGCGAGCACTCTATCATCATCAAGCTCTCCTCACCGGAGCATCCGAATCTATCCATGGTTGATCTGCCTGGACTCGTCCGTACTGTGACGGAGGATCAAGACGACCGTGACATCGAAACAGTCAGCGAACTCATTACCCGATTCATGAAGCAAGAACGCACAATCATCCTAGGCGTGATTCCAGTCAATGCGGACATCGCGACGAGTTCGATCTTCCTTCCAACAAGTCATTTGTTGTTCTTTATGAAACGTTATACTAACTCCGTCTCATTAAATTTCCTCCACACAAATTATCAATCAACATGATGAACAGGCGAGGTGCTTCAACGTGCAAAGCTTTACGACCCCAGCGGAATGCGCACGTTGGCCGTTCTCACCAAACCAGACCTAGTTGATCCAGGCAGCGAAAACGAGATGATCGAGGTGCTCATGAATCGACGCGTGAATCTCATGCTGGGCTTCTGTATGGTGAAGCTTCGTGGACAAAAAGAACTCGACGAGTGTGAGGAGAAAGATGTGAACTCCACTGAACTCACGAGGCGCGCCCGAGAAGCCGAGAAGAAATTCTTCAGGGAGAATGAAGCTCTCGCTCGTCTTGGGGACGAAGTTGATGGGCAGCTCGGAATTCCCAACCTCATCACTAGGCTCTCTGACACTCTCTCCAATCGCATCCGCGAGCAATTTCCGACAATCAAGGCGGAAGTGACGAATGCTCTTGCGAAGGCAGAGGCTGACTTGACCTCGATGGCGGAGCCAGTCGCAAGCACGCACGAGGCAACCCAGCGCTTTGTGAGTATCGTGCAAAAATATCGCACGACTGTGGCAGACGCAGCTGCCGCAAAGTACACGAGTGACACTTTGCGTGAGCTGGATGACAACGAAGACTTCATAGACAAGGATGAGGATGAGGATGAGGATGAGGATGAGGATGAGGATGAGGATGAGGATGAGGATGAGGATGAGGATGAGGATGAGGATGAGAATAAGGATGAGGATGAGGATGAGGGCGAGGATGAGGAGAAGGCATCCTTCGCAGGAGATGTTGTGCGCTTGTACACCCGTGTGTGGCGAGCTTGCATCAAGATGGAGGCAGAAATTCGCAAGTCAAAACCGCGTTTCCGGAGCAAGAAGATGATCAAGCAGTACGCCGATGCCATCAAGAGGAAGCGTGGCCCATCTCTTCCAGGATTCCTCGATTTCAGCGTGTTCTCGTCGCTCATGTCGGAGCTCATAGCTTGTTGGAATCAGCCATGCCGAGACCTCCTCGACACGGTGTGCGACTACGTGCAACAGGCATGTGAAACCATTGCAGCGAGCGTCGTGCCAACGACGTATATGGAGCTACTGAATGTTTTTCAGGAGGCTGTGGCGGATGTCGTTCTAGACTTCAAGAAAGAGCTCGGACCGAAAATCCGCGAGTTGATGAAACGCGAGCATGCCACGTACTACACGCAAAATCACTACTACATGGACACCGTGAACAAGATTCGCCTGGATCGCTTTCAAGCGAAACTAAGGGAAGGCCACGCCAACGTCACCAACGTCGAATCAGTGTCGAAGATTTACATGAGTATGCACGGAATCGGCAACGAGTCGAACGAGATGCAGGATGCCGCGGATATGAATATCCTGGCGGAGGCGTACTGGAAAGTTGCGAGCAAGCGCTACATCGACAATGTTAGCATGGTGATGATGAACGACATCCTCGGGCAACTGCCGAATCGTATCGAGTCTCGCTTGATGGAGGTTGTTGTTGGCGGCGAAATCATGACGTTCTTTGCTCAGTCTGCGGCCGATGTCTCTCGTCGCAAGCGACTGGAGGAGAAGATTGTGCGTTTGAAGAAGGCGAGCCAAACGCTGCGCTCGTGCCTGCTCGGCGAAGGAGGCGTTTAAGCCAGCTCCGCCGTCTCTCCCTCCATGGTTTGTTGATGAATATGGAATAGACGAAGGACTTGTTGCTTGAGGAGGTTGGACAAAAAAAACAAAGGGGAATCAACAAAGGGGGAACGGGAAAGTGGAAAGTAAATGAAACCCGGTAATAAAGTTAACACCTTACCTCCCTAAACTTACTATTATACAGGTGGTATGGTAGCCATGACCTGCCCCAACGACGATGACTGGCATCCAACCAACACTTGACCTTCCCCAATGATGATGACTGGCATCCAACCAACACTTGACCTTCCCCAACGACGAACATTGACACACTTGGCGGCCACTGCCAAAATTATTTCTTGAAGACGAAAGACTTTTCTTACAAAAGCGAAAAAAAGGCCAATTCTTTTCAAATCCCGCACCACCAACACCAATCACCTCTCTCCCTCTCTCTCCATCTCTCTCTTTTCCACCAACACGGTGAAAAAAAGTTTCTTCTTCCTCTTTCGCCTGTCACATTGGTCCTCCTCTCACTTTGCAACCACTTTGTTCATTCTTCGTGGGACCCTTCGGCCATTCATCCATCCATCCATCCAATCGATTGTATTTATTTAGTCGTCGGCACCCTCGAGCGTCGCCGCATTGCGCACCTTGCTCTTGCCAGCTGCGTCGTCGTCGTCTCCGAGCAGGCCGCCTCCGCTGCTGCTCGCTTCTCCGCCAGCCATCGTCTGCACCTGGCTGCGCTGCTTGTGCCTGCGGTAGAGCAGGAATCCAATCAGCAGCACGAAGAGCAGTCCGCCAACCACGCCTCCAATAATCGCGGGCAGGATGTCGTCCTCGCTCGGGCTGGATGGCGGCGGTGGAGGTGGTGGCGACGGCGGGCTGGGCGGCGGGCTGGGCGGCGGCAGGCTCGGCGGAACCGGAGGTGGGCTCGGCGGCGGCAGGCTCGGCGGCGGCAGGCTCGGCGGAACCGGAGGTGGGCTCGGCGGCGGCGCCTCGAACGCGGCGAACTCGCCCGTCGTCGGCGTCTCTGCCACAAGCGCACCGCCAGAAATAGGCTCCGACGACACGATCGTCGACGCGGCAACGTCCGTCACCAACGTCGGCGGTTCCGCCCACATGCCTCCCTGCCACACCTTGAACGTGACAATGTTGTCTGCGTTGCTGAGAGGCTTCGCCTGGCTTGCCGTCAGCGAGATCTTCGCATCGGTCGGGCCAAGGTCCAAACTCATCTTTTGCACACCATTGTACATGTCGAGGCTGCTGACAACGCTCACAGGCGATTCCGTCGGGTCGACGTACGCGCGCGGGTTGGCAATGCCAGCAATGCCACGCCAGGCCACGACGATCGACGACACCACGCCGATATTCGCACCACCCTGCCTCCTCGCGGGAGCCAGACTCTGGAATGCCGTCGGCGGGACGACGTACTCGGCACCCAGCTGTGCAAGGTTTCCGAGCACGACGCTTTCCCCGCTCGCCAGCAGACGGTCGTCCGTCTTCGCGAGGTACACACTGAAGTACGAGCCAGCCATGCCTCCCGTCTCCCCGGGAATAAACTCGTTGTCGAGAAGCGACGACGAGAACATCTTCTGGATCAGCGGCGCAATCAGGTCGTACTTGGCAATCGGAATGAATCCAATCTCAGTGCCGTCAGCCGCCAAGCTGACCAAGCCGGCATTCACGAGGTTGTCCAACACAGTGAAGCCACCATCAAAGCTATCATCGAAGTAGCCCTGGGCGGCAACCACCTTGTCGATCGAGTCGCTCAAAAACACGCTCGCCTCGCGCTGCGTCTTGTCGGAGATCTCGGACGGCGCCTTGGTCGCGGTGCCAAGCGCGTGCAGCACGCGCCCGAGCCCGTTCCTGTCAATTGTCGCAACAATCTCCGGCATGTCCGCGATGCTGATGACCAACGTGGACAAGAACTCGCGCTGAGCCTTGCGCGTCGTCAGCGCGTCGACGTCCGTCGGCAGGACAGGCGCGTTGTTCATCGCCGCGCCGATCGCCTCCGCGAGCTCGAGCGCGGCGCTGGCATCGTTGCCTTCCGCAATAATGCCCTCGAGCTCCGTGAGCTTCTGGTTGAGCATCTCCGCCACGCCTCCGATACCACTCTGCGACAGCGTGATGACGGTGACCGGCGCCTGGCGTATCGTCGACGCGCCGTACGTGTCGAACGCCATCACGATCACCGCCACAGCGCTCGACGGCAGGTACAGCTCGGCGTACTGCGTCGCCTGCGCGCTCGTGAGAGGGAACGCGTCGCCGTCCGCCGTGACGACGCCGTACATGTAGCTGAGCGGCACGTCGGCATCCTCGAAGCCGGTGCTGAAGACGGCGAATCGTCTCATTAAATTTCCTCCACACAAATTATCAATCAACATGATGAACAGGCGAGGTGCTTCAACGTGCAAAGCTTTACGACCCCAGCGGAATGCGCACGTTGGCCGTCCTCACCAAACCAGACCTAGTTGATCCAGGCAGCGAAAACGAGATGATCGAGGTGCTCATGAATCGACGCATGAGTCTCATGCTGGGCTTCTGTAAGGTGAAGCTTCGTGGACAAAAAGAACTCGACGAGTGTGAGGGGAAAGATGTGAACTCCACTGAACTCACGAGGCGCGCGACGAAGTTGATGGGCAGCTCGGAATTCCCAACCTCATCACTAGGCTCTCTGACACTCTCTCCAATCGCATCCGCGAGCAATTTCCGACAATCAAGGCGGAAGTGACGAATGCTCTTGCGAAGGCAGAGGCTGACTTGACCTCGATGGCGGAGCCAGTCGCAAGCACGCACGAGGCAACCCAGCGCTTTGTGAGTATCGTGCAAAAATATCGCACGACGGTGGCAGACGCAGCTGCCGCAAAGTACACGAGTGACACTTTGCGTGAGCTGGATGACAACGACGACAAATCCGAGGATGTTGTGCGCTTGTACACCCGTGTGTGGCGAGCTTGCATCAAGATGGAGGCAGAAATTCGCAAGTCAAAACCTGATTTCAGGAGCGATGAGATGATCAAGCAGTACGCCGATGCCATCAAGAGGAAGCGTGGCCCATCTCTTCCAGGATTCCTCGATTTCAGCGTGTTCTCGTCGCTCATGTCGGAGCTCATAGCTTGTTGGAATCAGCCATGCCGAGACCTCCTCGACACGGTGTGCGACTACGTGCAACAGGCATGTGAAACCATTGCAGCGAGCGTCGTGCCAACGACGTATATGGAGCTACTGAATGTTTTTCAGGAGGCTGTGGCGGATGTCGTTCTAGACTTCAAGAAAGAGCTCGGACCGAAAATCCGCGAGTTGATGAAACGCGAGCATGCCACGTACTACACGCAAAATCACTACTACATGGACACCGTGAACAAGATTCGCCTGGATCGCTTTCAAGCGAAACTAAGGGAAGGCCACGCCAACGTCACCAACGTCGAATCAGTGTCGAAGATTTACATGAGTATGCACGGAATCGGCAACGAGTCGAACGAGATGCAGGATGCCGCGGATATGAATATCCTGGCGGAGGCGTACTGGAAAGTTGCGAGCAAGCGCTACATCGACAATGTTAGCATGGTGATGATGAACGACATCCTCGGGCAACTGCCGAATCGTATCGAGTCTCGCTTGATGGAGGTTGTTGTTGGCGGCGAAATCATGACGTTCTTTGCTCAGTCTGCGGCCGATGTCTCTCGTCGCAAGCGACTGGAGGAGAAGATTGTGCGTTTGAAGAAGGCGAGCCAAACGCTGCGCTCGTGCCTGCTCGGCGAAGGAGGCGTTTAAGCCAGCTCCGCCGTCTCTCCCTCCATGGTTTGTTGATGAATATGGAATAGACGAAGGACTTGTTGCTTGAGGAGGTTGGACAAAAAAAACAAAGGGGAATCAACAAAGGGGGAACGGGAAAGTGGAAAGTAAATGAAACCGGTAATAAAGTTAAACACCTTACCTCCCTAAACTTACTATTATACAGGTGGTATGGTAGCCATGACCTGCCCCAACGACGATGACTGGCATCCAACCAACACTTGACCTTCCCCAATGATGATGACTGGCATCCAACACACTTGGCGGCCACTGCCAAAATTATTTCTTGAAGACGAAAGACTTTTCTTACAAAAGCGAAAAAAAGGCCAATTCTTTTCAAATCCCGCACCACCAACACCAATCACCTCTCTCCCTCTCTCTCCATCTCTCTCTTTTCCACCAACACGGTGAAAAAAAGTTTCTTCTTCCTCTTTCGCCTGTCACATTGGTCCTCCTCTCACTTTGCAACCACTTTGTTCATTCTTCGTGGGACCCTTCGGCCATTCATCCATCCATCCATCCAATCGATTGTATTTATTTAGTCGTCGGCACCCTCGAGCGTCGCCGCATTGCGCACCTTGCTCTTGCCAGCTGCGTCGTCGTCGTCTCCGAGCAGGCCGCCTCCGCTGCTGCTCGCTTCTCCGCCAGCCATCGTCTGCACCTGGCTGCGCTGCTTGTGCCTGCGGTAGAGCAGGAATCCAATCAGCAGCACGAAGAGCAGTCCGCCAACCACGCCTCCAATAATCGCGGGCAGGATGTCGTCCTCGCTCGGGCTGGATGGCGGCGGTGGAGGTGGTGGCGACGGCGGGCTGGGCGGCGGGCTGGGCGGCGGCAGGCTCGGCGGAACCGGAGGTGGGCTCGGCGGCGGCAGGCTCGGCGGCGGCAGGCTCGGCGGAACCGGAGGTGGGCTCGGCGGCGGCGCCTCGAACGCGGCGAACTCGCCCGTCGTCGGCGTCTCTGCCACAAGCGCACCGCCAGAAATAGGCTCCGACGACACGATCGTCGACGCGGCAACGTCCGTCACCAACGTCGGCGGTTCCGCCCACATGCCTCCCTGCCACACCTTGAACGTGACAATGTTGTCTGCGTTGCTGAGAGGCTTCGCCTGGCTTGCCGTCAGCGAGATCTTCGCATCGGTCGGGCCATGACGTTCTTTGCTCAGTCTGCGGCCGATGTCTCTCGTCGCAAGCGACTGGAGGAGAAGATTGTGCGTTTGAAGAAGGCGAGCCAAACGCTGCGCTCGTGCCTGCTCGGCGAAGGAGGCGTTTAAGCCAGCTCCGCCGTCTCTCCCTCCATGGTTTGTTGATGAATATGGAATAGACGAAGGACTTGTTGCTTGAGGAGGTTGGACAAAAAAAACAAAGGGGAATCAACAAAGGGGGAACGGGAAAGTGGAAAGTAAATGAAACCGGTAATAAAGTTAAACACCTTACCTCCCTAAACTTACTATTATACAGGTGGTATGGTAGCCATGACCTGCCCCAACGACGATGACTGGCATCCAACCAACACTTGACCTTCCCCAATGATGATGACTGGCATCCAACACACTTGGCGGCCACTGCCAAAATTATTTCTTGAAGACGAAAGACTTTTCTTGCTGGGCTTCTGTAAGGTGAAGCTTCGTGGACAAAAAGAACTCGACGAGTGTGAGGGGAAAGATGTGAACTCCACTGAACTCACGAGGCGCGCGACGAAGTTGATGGGCAGCTCGGAATTCCCAACCTCATCACTAGGCTCTCTGACACTCTCTCCAATCGCATCCGCGAGCAATTTCCGACAATCAAGGCGGAAGTGACGAATGCTCTTGCGAAGGCAGAGGCTGACTTGACCTCGATGGCGGAGCCAGTCGCAAGCACGCACGAGGCAACCCAGCGCTTTGTGAGTATCGTGCAAAAATATCGCACGACGGTGGCAGACGCAGCTGCCGCAAAGTACACGAGTGACACTTTGCGTGAGCTGGATGACAACGACGACAAATCCGAGGATGTTGTGCGCTTGTACACCCGTGTGTGGCGAGCTTGCATCAAGATGGAGGCAGAAATTCGCAAGTCAAAACCTGATTTCAGGAGCGATGAGATGATCAAGCAGTACGCCGATGCCATCAAGAGGAAGCGTGGCCCATCTCTTCCAGGATTCCTCGATTTCAGCGTGTTCTCGTCGCTCATGTCGGAGCTCATAGCTTGTTGGAATCAGCCATGCCGAGACCTCCTCGACACGGTGTGCGACTACGTGCAACAGGCATGTGAAACCATTGCAGCGAGCGTCGTGCCAACGACGTATATGGAGCTACTGAATGTTTTTCAGGAGGCTGTGGCGGATGTCGTTCTAGACTTCAAGAAAGAGCTCGGACCGAAAATCCGCGAGTTGATGAAACGCGAGCATGCCACGTACTACACGCAAAATCACTACTACATGGACACCGTGAACAAGATTCGCCTGGATCGCTTTCAAGCGAAACTAAGGGAAGGCCACGCCAACGTCACCAACGTCGAATCAGTGTCGAAGATTTACATGAGTATGCACGGAATCGGCAACGAGTCGAACGAGATGCAGGATGCCGCGGATATGAATATCCTGGCGGAGGCGTACTGGAAAGTTGCGAGCAAGCGCTACATCGACAATGTTAGCATGGTGATGATGAACGACATCCTCGGGCAACTGCCGAATCGTATCGAGTCTCGCTTGATGGAGGTTGTTGTTGGCGGCGAAATCATGACGTTCTTTGCTCAGTCTGCGGCCGATGTCTCTCGTCGCAAGCGACTGGAGGAGAAGATTGTGCGTTTGAAGAAGGCGAGCCAAACGCTGCGCTCGTGCCTGCTCGGCGAAGGAGGCGTTTAAGCCAGCTCCGCCGTCTCTCCCTCCATGGTTTGTTGATGAATATGGAATAGACGAAGGACTTGTTGCTTGAGGAGGTTGGACAAAAAAAACAAAGGGGAATCAACAAAGGGGGAACGGGAAAGTGGAAAGTAAATGAAACCCGGTAATAAAGTTAACACCTTACCTCCCTAAACTTACTATTATACAGGTGGTATGGTAGCCATGACCTGCCCCAACGACGATGACTGGCATCCAACCAACACTTGACCTTCCCCAATGATGATGACTGGCATCCAACCAACACTTGACCTTCCCCAACGACGAACATTGACACACTTGGCGGCCACTGCCAAAATTATTTCTTGAAGACGAAAGACTTTTCTTACAAAAGCGAAAAAAAGGCCAATTCTTTTCAAATCCCGCACCACCAACACCAATCACCTCTCTCCCTCTCTCTCCATCTCTCTCTTTTCCACCAACACGGTGAAAAAAAGTTTCTTCTTCCTCTTTCGCCTGTCACATTGGTCCTCCTCTCACTTTGCAACCACTTTGTTCATTCTTCGTGGGACCCTTCGGCCATTCATCCATCCATCCATCCAATCGATTGTATTTATTTAGTCGTCGGCACCCTCGAGCGTCGCCGCATTGCGCACCTTGCTCTTGCCAGCTGCGTCGTCGTCGTCTCCGAGCAGGCCGCCTCCGCTGCTGCTCGCTTCTCCGCCAGCCATCGTCTGCACCTGGCTGCGCTGCTTGTGCCTGCGGTAGAGCAGGAATCCAATCAGCAGCACGAAGAGCAGTCCGCCAACCACGCCTCCAATAATCGCGGGCAGGATGTCGTCCTCGCTCGGGCTGGATGGCGGCGGTGGAGGTGGTGGCGACGGCGGGCTGGGCGGCGGGCTGGGCGGCGGCAGGCTCGGCGGAACCGGAGGTGGGCTCGGCGGCGGCAGGCTCGGCGGCGGCAGGCTCGGCGGAACCGGAGGTGGGCTCGGCGGCGGCGCCTCGAACGCGGCGAACTCGCCCGTCGTCGGCGTCTCTGCCACAAGCGCACCGCCAGAAATAGGCTCCGACGACACGATCGTCGACGCGGCAACGTCCGTCACCAACGTCGGCGGTTCCGCCCACATGCCTCCCTGCCACACCTTGAACGTGACAATGTTGTCTGCGTTGCTGAGAGGCTTCGCCTGGCTTGCCGTCAGCGAGATCTTCGCATCGGTCGGGCCAAGGTCCAAACTCATCTTTTGCACACCATTGTACATGTCGAGGCTGCTGACAACGCTCACAGGCGATTCCGTCGGGTCGACGTACGCGCGCGGGTTGGCAATGCCAGCAATGCCACGCCAGGCCACGACGATCGACGACACCACGCCGATATTCGCACCACCCTGCCTCCTCGCGGGAGCCAGACTCTGGAATGCCGTCGGCGGGACGACGTACTCGGCACCCAGCTGTGCAAGGTTTCCGAGCACGACGCTTTCCCCGCTCGCCAGCAGACGGTCGTCCGTCTTCGCGAGGTACACACTGAAGTACGAGCCAGCCATGCCTCCCGTCTCCCCGGGAATAAACTCGTTGTCGAGAAGCGACGACGAGAACATCTTCTGGATCAGCGGCGCAATCAGGTCGTACTTGGCAATCGGAATGAATCCAATCTCAGTGCCGTCAGCCGCCAAGCTGACCAAGCCGGCATTCACGAGGTTGTCCAACACAGTGAAGCCACCATCAAAGCTATCATCGAAGTAGCCCTGGGCGGCAACCACCTTGTCGATCGAGTCGCTCAAAAACACGCTCGCCTCGCGCTGCGTCTTGTCGGAGATCTCGGACGGCGCCTTGGTCGCGGTGCCAAGCGCGTGCAGCACGCGCCCGAGCCCGTTCCTGTCAATTGTCGCAACAATCTCCGGCATGTCCGCGATGCTGATGACCAACGTGGACAAGAACTCGCGCTGAGCCTTGCGCGTCGTCAGCGCGTCGACGTCCGTCGGCAGGACAGGCGCGTTGTTCATCGCCGCGCCGATCGCCTCCGCGAGCTCGAGCGCGGCGCTGGCATCGTTGCCTTCCGCAATAATGCCCTCGAGCTCCGTGAGCTTCTGGTTGAGCATCTCCGCCACGCCTCCGATACCACTCTGCGACAGCGTGATGACGGTGACCGGCGCCTGGCGTATCGTCGACGCGCCGTACGTGTCGAACGCCATCACGATCACCGCCACAGCGCTCGACGGCAGGTACAGCTCGGCGTACTGCGTCGCCTGCGCGCTCGTGAGAGGGAACGCGTCGCCGTCCGCCGTGACGACGCCGTACATGTAGCTGAGCGGCACGTCGGCATCCTCGAAGCCGGTGCTGAAGACGGCGAATCGTCTCATTAAATTTCCTCCACACAAATTATCAATCAACATGATGAACAGGCGAGGTGCTTCAACGTGCAAAGCTTTACGACCCCAGCGGAATGCGCACGTTGGCCGTCCTCACCAAACCAGACCTAGTTGATCCAGGCAGCGAAAACGAGATGATCGAGGTGCTCATGAATCGACGCATGAGTCTCATGCTGGGCTTCTGTAAGGTGAAGCTTCGTGGACAAAAAGAACTCGACGAGTGTGAGGGGAAAGATGTGAACTCCACTGAACTCACGAGGCGCGCGACGAAGTTGATGGGCAGCTCGGAATTCCCAACCTCATCACTAGGCTCTCTGACACTCTCTCCAATCGCATCCGCGAGCAATTTCCGACAATCAAGGCGGAAGTGACGAATGCTCTTGCGAAGGCAGAGGCTGACTTGACCTCGATGGCGGAGCCAGTCGCAAGCACGCACGAGGCAACCCAGCGCTTTGTGAGTATCGTGCAAAAATATCGCACGACGGTGGCAGACGCAGCTGCCGCAAAGTACACGAGTGACACTTTGCGTGAGCTGGATGACAACGACGACAAATCCGAGGATGTTGTGCGCTTGTACACCCGTGTGTGGCGAGCTTGCATCAAGATGGAGGCAGAAATTCGCAAGTCAAAACCTGATTTCAGGAGCGATGAGATGATCAAGCAGTACGCCGATGCCATCAAGAGGAAGCGTGGCCCATCTCTTCCAGGATTCCTCGATTTCAGCGTGTTCTCGTCGCTCATGTCGGAGCTCATAGCTTGTTGGAATCAGCCATGCCGAGACCTCCTCGACACGGTGTGCGACTACGTGCAACAGGCATGTGAAACCATTGCAGCGAGCGTCGTGCCAACGACGTATATGGAGCTACTGAATGTTTTTCAGGAGGCTGTGGCGGATGTCGTTCTAGACTTCAAGAAAGAGCTCGGACCGAAAATCCGCGAGTTGATGAAACGCGAGCATGCCACGTACTACACGCAAAATCACTACTACATGGACACCGTGAACAAGATTCGCCTGGATCGCTTTCAAGCGAAACTAAGGGAAGGCCACGCCAACGTCACCAACGTCGAATCAGTGTCGAAGATTTACATGAGTATGCACGGAATCGGCAACGAGTCGAACGAGATGCAGGATGCCGCGGATATGAATATCCTGGCGGAGGCGTACTGGAAAGTTGCGAGCAAGCGCTACATCGACAATGTTAGCATGGTGATGATGAACGACATCCTCGGGCAACTGCCGAATCGTATCGAGTCTCGCTTGATGGAGGTTGTTGTTGGCGGCGAAATCATGACGTTCTTTGCTCAGTCTGCGGCCGATGTCTCTCGTCGCAAGCGACTGGAGGAGAAGATTGTGCGTTTGAAGAAGGCGAGCCAAACGCTGCGCTCGTGCCTGCTCGGCGAAGGAGGCGTTTAAGCCAGCTCCGCCGTCTCTCCCTCCATGGTTTGTTGATGAATATGGAATAGACGAAGGACTTGTTGCTTGAGGAGGTTGGACAAAAAAAACAAAGGGGAATCAACAAAGGGGGAACGGGAAAGTGGAAAGTAAATGAAACCGGTAATAAAGTTAAACACCTTACCTCCCTAAACTTACTATTATACAGGTGGTATGGTAGCCATGACCTGCCCCAACGACGATGACTGGCATCCAACCAACACTTGACCTTCCCCAATGATGATGACTGGCATCCAACACACTTGGCGGCCACTGCCAAAATTATTTCTTGAAGACGAAAGACTTTTCTTACAAAAGCGAAAAAAAGGCCAATTCTTTTCAAATCCCGCACCACCAACACCAATCACCTCTCTCCCTCTCTCTCCATCTCTCTCTTTTCCACCAACACGGTGAAAAAAAGTTTCTTCTTCCTCTTTCGCCTGTCACATTGGTCCTCCTCTCACTTTGCAACCACTTTGTTCATTCTTCGTGGGACCCTTCGGCCATTCATCCATCCATCCATCCAATCGATTGTATTTATTTAGTCGTCGGCACCCTCGAGCGTCGCCGCATTGCGCACCTTGCTCTTGCCAGCTGCGTCGTCGTCGTCTCCGAGCAGGCCGCCTCCGCTGCTGCTCGCTTCTCCGCCAGCCATCGTCTGCACCTGGCTGCGCTGCTTGTGCCTGCGGTAGAGCAGGAATCCAATCAGCAGCACGAAGAGCAGTCCGCCAACCACGCCTCCAATAATCGCGGGCAGGATGTCGTCCTCGCTCGGGCTGGATGGCGGCGGTGGAGGTGGTGGCGACGGCGGGCTGGGCGGCGGGCTGGGCGGCGGCAGGCTCGGCGGAACCGGAGGTGGGCTCGGCGGCGGCAGGCTCGGCGGCGGCAGGCTCGGCGGAACCGGAGGTGGGCTCGGCGGCGGCGCCTCGAACGCGGCGAACTCGCCCGTCGTCGGCGTCTCTGCCACAAGCGCACCGCCAGAAATAGGCTCCGACGACACGATCGTCGACGCGGCAACGTCCGTCACCAACGTCGGCGGTTCCGCCCACATGCCTCCCTGCCACACCTTGAACGTGACAATGTTGTCTGCGTTGCTGAGAGGCTTCGCCTGGCTTGCCGTCAGCGAGATCTTCGCATCGGTCGGGCCATGACGTTCTTTGCTCAGTCTGCGGCCGATGTCTCTCGTCGCAAGCGACTGGAGGAGAAGATTGTGCGTTTGAAGAAGGCGAGCCAAACGCTGCGCTCGTGCCTGCTCGGCGAAGGAGGCGTTTAAGCCAGCTCCGCCGTCTCTCCCTCCATGGTTTGTTGATGAATATGGAATAGACGAAGGACTTGTTGCTTGAGGAGGTTGGACAAAAAAAACAAAGGGGAATCAACAAAGGGGGAACGGGAAAGTGGAAAGTAAATGAAACCGGTAATAAAGTTAAACACCTTACCTCCCTAAACTTACTATTATACAGGTGGTATGGTAGCCATGACCTGCCCCAACGACGATGACTGGCATCCAACCAACACTTGACCTTCCCCAATGATGATGACTGGCATCCAACACACTTGGCGGCCACTGCCAAAATTATTTCTTGAAGACGAAAGACTTTTCTTGCTGGGCTTCTGTAAGGTGAAGCTTCGTGGACAAAAAGAACTCGACGAGTGTGAGGGGAAAGATGTGAACTCCACTGAACTCACGAGGCGCGCGACGAAGTTGATGGGCAGCTCGGAATTCCCAACCTCATCACTAGGCTCTCTGACACTCTCTCCAATCGCATCCGCGAGCAATTTCCGACAATCAAGGCGGAAGTGACGAATGCTCTTGCGAAGGCAGAGGCTGACTTGACCTCGATGGCGGAGCCAGTCGCAAGCACGCACGAGGCAACCCAGCGCTTTGTGAGTATCGTGCAAAAATATCGCACGACGGTGGCAGACGCAGCTGCCGCAAAGTACACGAGTGACACTTTGCGTGAGCTGGATGACAACGACGACAAATCCGAGGATGTTGTGCGCTTGTACACCCGTGTGTGGCGAGCTTGCATCAAGATGGAGGCAGAAATTCGCAAGTCAAAACCTGATTTCAGGAGCGATGAGATGATCAAGCAGTACGCCGATGCCATCAAGAGGAAGCGTGGCCCATCTCTTCCAGGATTCCTCGATTTCAGCGTGTTCTCGTCGCTCATGTCGGAGCTCATAGCTTGTTGGAATCAGCCATGCCGAGACCTCCTCGACACGGTGTGCGACTACGTGCAACAGGCATGTGAAACCATTGCAGCGAGCGTCGTGCCAACGACGTATATGGAGCTACTGAATGTTTTTCAGGAGGCTGTGGCGGATGTCGTTCTAGACTTCAAGAAAGAGCTCGGACCGAAAATCCGCGAGTTGATGAAACGCGAGCATGCCACGTACTACACGCAAAATCACTACTACATGGACACCGTGAACAAGATTCGCCTGGATCGCTTTCAAGCGAAACTAAGGGAAGGCCACGCCAACGTCACCAACGTCGAATCAGTGTCGAAGATTTACATGAGTATGCACGGAATCGGCAACGAGTCGAACGAGATGCAGGATGCCGCGGATATGAATATCCTGGCGGAGGCGTACTGGAAAGTTGCGAGCAAGCGCTACATCGACAATGTTAGCATGGTGATGATGAACGACATCCTCGGGCAACTGCCGAATCGTATCGAGTCTCGCTTGATGGAGGTTGTTGTTGGCGGCGAAATCATGACGTTCTTTGCTCAGTCTGCGGCCGATGTCTCTCGTCGCAAGCGACTGGAGGAGAAGATTGTGCGTTTGAAGAAGGCGAGCCAAACGCTGCGCTCGTGCCTGCTCGGCGAAGGAGGCGTTTAAGCCAGCTCCGCCGTCTCTCCCTCCATGGTTTGTTGATGAATATGGAATAGACGAAGGACTTGTTGCTTGAGGAGGTTGGACAAAAAAAACAAAGGGGAATCAACAAAGGGGGAACGGGAAAGTGGAAAGTAAATGAAACCCGGTAATAAAGTTAACACCTTACCTCCCTAAACTTACTATTATACAGGTGGTATGGTAGCCATGACCTGCCCCAACGACGATGACTGGCATCCAACCAACACTTGACCTTCCCCAATGATGATGACTGGCATCCAACCAACACTTGACCTTCCCCAACGACGAACATTGACACACTTGGCGGCCACTGCCAAAATTATTTCTTGAAGACGAAAGACTTTTCTTACAAAAGCGAAAAAAAGGCCAATTCTTTTCAAATCCCGCACCACCAACACCAATCACCTCTCTCCCTCTCTCTCCATCTCTCTCTTTTCCACCAACACGGTGAAAAAAAGTTTCTTCTTCCTCTTTCGCCTGTCACATTGGTCCTCCTCTCACTTTGCAACCACTTTGTTCATTCTTCGTGGGACCCTTCGGCCATTCATCCATCCATCCATCCAATCGATTGTATTTATTTAGTCGTCGGCACCCTCGAGCGTCGCCGCATTGCGCACCTTGCTCTTGCCAGCTGCGTCGTCGTCGTCTCCGAGCAGGCCGCCTCCGCTGCTGCTCGCTTCTCCGCCAGCCATCGTCTGCACCTGGCTGCGCTGCTTGTGCCTGCGGTAGAGCAGGAATCCAATCAGCAGCACGAAGAGCAGTCCGCCAACCACGCCTCCAATAATCGCGGGCAGGATGTCGTCCTCGCTCGGGCTGGATGGCGGCGGTGGAGGTGGTG
The DNA here is from genome assembly GCA_938743325.2 of Pycnococcus provasolii. Taxonomy (NCBI): domain Eukaryota; kingdom Viridiplantae; phylum Chlorophyta; class Pseudoscourfieldiophyceae; order Pseudoscourfieldiales; family Pycnococcaceae; genus Pycnococcus; species Pycnococcus provasolii. Next base: position 863,626 of record OW568866.1, read on the forward strand.
GCGACGGCGGGCTGGGCGGCGGGCTGGGCGGCGGCAGGCTCGGCGGAACCGGAGGTGGGCTCGGCGGCGGCAGGCTCGGCGGCGGCAGGCTCGGCGGAACCGGAGGTGGGCTCGGCGGCGGCGCCTCGAACGCGGCGAACTCGCCCGTCGTCGGCGTCTCTGCCACAAGCGCACCGCCAGAAATAGGCTCCGACGACACGATCGTCGACGCGGCAACGTCCGTCACCAACGTCGGCGGTTCCGCCCACATGCCTCCCTGCCACACCTTGAACGTGACAATGTTGTCTGCGTTGCTGAGAGGCTTCGCCTGGCTTGCCGTCAGCGAGATCTTCGCATCGGTCGGGCCAAGGTCCAAACTCATCTTTTGCACACCATTGTACATGTCGAGGCTGCTGACAACGCTCACAGGCGATTCCGTCGGGTCGACGTACGCGCGCGGGTTGGCAATGCCAGCAATGCCACGCCAGGCCACGACGATCGACGACACCACGCCGATATTCGCACCACCCTGCCTCCTCGCGGGAGCCAGACTCTGGAATGCCGTCGGCGGGACGACGTACTCGGCACCCAGCTGTGCAAGGTTTCCGAGCACGACGCTTTCCCCGCTCGCCAGCAGACGGTCGTCCGTCTTCGCGAGGTACACACTGAAGTACGAGCCAGCCATGCCTCCCGTCTCCCCGGGAATAAACTCGTTGTCGAGAAGCGACGACGAGAACATCTTCTGGATCAGCGGCGCAATCAGGTCGTACTTGGCAATCGGAATGAATCCAATCTCAGTGCCGTCAGCCGCCAAGCTGACCAAGCCGGCATTCACGAGGTTGTCCAACACAGTGAAGCCACCATCAAAGCTATCATCGAAGTAGCCCTGGGCGGCAACCACCTTGTCGATCGAGTCGCTCAAAAACACGCTCGCCTCGCGCTGCGTCTTGTCGGAGATCTCGGACGGCGCCTTGGTCGCGGTGCCAAGCGCGTGCAGCACGCGCCCGAGCCCGTTCCTGTCAATTGTCGCAACAATCTCCGGCATGTCCGCGATGCTGATGACCAACGTGGACAAGAACTCGCGCTGAGCCTTGCGCGTCGTCAGCGCGTCGACGTCCGTCGGCAGGACAGGCGCGTTGTTCATCGCCGCGCCGATCGCCTCCGCGAGCTCGAGCGCGGCGCTGGCATCGTTGCCTTCCGCAATAATGCCCTCGAGCTCCGTGAGCTTCTGGTTGAGCATCTCCGCCACGCCTCCGATACCACTCTGCGACAGCGTGATGACGGTGACCGGCGCCTGGCGTATCGTCGACGCGCCGTACGTGTCGAACGCCATCACGATCACCGCCACAGCGCTCGACGGCAGGTACAGCTCGGCGTACTGCGTCGCCTGCGCGCTCGTGAGAGGGAACGCGTCGCCGTCCGCCGTGACGACGCCGTACATGTAGCTGAGCGGCACGTCGGCATCCTCGAAGCCGGTGCTGAAGACGGCGAATCGTCTCATTAAATTTCCTCCACACAAATTATCAATCAACATGATGAACAGGCGAGGTGCTTCAACGTGCAAAGCTTTACGACCCCAGCGGAATGCGCACGTTGGCCGTCCTCACCAAACCAGACCTAGTTGATCCAGGCAGCGAAAACGAGATGATCGAGGTGCTCATGAATCGACGCATGAGTCTCATGCTGGGCTTCTGTAAGGTGAAGCTTCGTGGACAAAAAGAACTCGACGAGTGTGAGGGGAAAGATGTGAACTCCACTGAACTCACGAGGCGCGCGACGAAGTTGATGGGCAGCTCGGAATTCCCAACCTCATCACTAGGCTCTCTGACACTCTCTCCAATCGCATCCGCGAGCAATTTCCGACAATCAAGGCGGAAGTGACGAATGCTCTTGCGAAGGCAGAGGCTGACTTGACCTCGATGGCGGAGCCAGTCGCAAGCACGCACGAGGCAACCCAGCGCTTTGTGAGTATCGTGCAAAAATATCGCACGACGGTGGCAGACGCAGCTGCCGCAAAGTACACGAGTGACACTTTGCGTGAGCTGGATGACAACGACGACAAATCCGAGGATGTTGTGCGCTTGTACACCCGTGTGTGGCGAGCTTGCATCAAGATGGAGGCAGAAATTCGCAAGTCAAAACCTGATTTCAGGAGCGATGAGATGATCAAGCAGTACGCCGATGCCATCAAGAGGAAGCGTGGCCCATCTCTTCCAGGATTCCTCGATTTCAGCGTGTTCTCGTCGCTCATGTCGGAGCTCATAGCTTGTTGGAATCAGCCATGCCGAGACCTCCTCGACACGGTGTGCGACTACGTGCAACAGGCATGTGAAACCATTGCAGCGAGCGTCGTGCCAACGACGTATATGGAGCTACTGAATGTTTTTCAGGAGGCTGTGGCGGATGTCGTTCTAGACTTCAAGAAAGAGCTCGGACCGAAAATCCGCGAGTTGATGAAACGCGAGCATGCCACGTACTACACGCAAAATCACTACTACATGGACACCGTGAACAAGATTCGCCTGGATCGCTTTCAAGCGAAACTAAGGGAAGGCCACGCCAACGTCACCAACGTCGAATCAGTGTCGAAGATTTACATGAGTATGCACGGAATCGGCAACGAGTCGAACGAGATGCAGGATGCCGCGGATATGAATATCCTGGCGGAGGCGTACTGGAAAGTTGCGAGCAAGCGCTACATCGACAATGTTAGCATGGTGATGATGAACGACATCCTCGGGCAACTGCCGAATCGTATCGAGTCTCGCTTGATGGAGGTTGTTGTTGGCGGCGAAATCATGACGTTCTTTGCTCAGTCTGCGGCCGATGTCTCTCGTCGCAAGCGACTGGAGGAGAAGATTGTGCGTTTGAAGAAGGCGAGCCAAACGCTGCGCTCGTGCCTGCTCGGCGAAGGAGGCGTTTAAGCCAGCTCCGCCGTCTCTCCCTCCATGGTTTGTTGATGAATATGGAATAGACGAAGGACTTGTTGCTTGAGGAGGTTGGACAAAAAAAACAAAGGGGAATCAACAAAGGGGGAACGGGAAAGTGGAAAGTAAATGAAACCGGTAATAAAGTTAAACACCTTACCTCCCTAAACTTACTATTATACAGGTGGTATGGTAGCCATGACCTGCCCCAACGACGATGACTGGCATCCAACCAACACTTGACCTTCCCCAATGATGATGACTGGCATCCAACACACTTGGCGGCCACTGCCAAAATTATTTCTTGAAGACGAAAGACTTTTCTTACAAAAGCGAAAAAAAGGCCAATTCTTTTCAAATCCCGCACCACCAACACCAATCACCTCTCTCCCTCTCTCTCCATCTCTCTCTTTTCCACCAACACGGTGAAAAAAAGTTTCTTCTTCCTCTTTCGCCTGTCACATTGGTCCTCCTCTCACTTTGCAACCACTTTGTTCATTCTTCGTGGGACCCTTCGGCCATTCATCCATCCATCCATCCAATCGATTGTATTTATTTAGTCGTCGGCACCCTCGAGCGTCGCCGCATTGCGCACCTTGCTCTTGCCAGCTGCGTCGTCGTCGTCTCCGAGCAGGCCGCCTCCGCTGCTGCTCGCTTCTCCGCCAGCCATCGTCTGCACCTGGCTGCGCTGCTTGTGCCTGCGGTAGAGCAGGAATCCAATCAGCAGCACGAAGAGCAGTCCGCCAACCACGCCTCCAATAATCGCGGGCAGGATGTCGTCCTCGCTCGGGCTGGATGGCGGCGGTGGAGGTGGTGGCGACGGCGGGCTGGGCGGCGGGCTGGGCGGCGGCAGGCTCGGCGGAACCGGAGGTGGGCTCGGCGGCGGCAGGCTCGGCGGCGGCAGGCTCGGCGGAACCGGAGGTGGGCTCGGCGGCGGCGCCTCGAACGCGGCGAACTCGCCCGTCGTCGGCGTCTCTGCCACAAGCGCACCGCCAGAAATAGGCTCCGACGACACGATCGTCGACGCGGCAACGTCCGTCACCAACGTCGGCGGTTCCGCCCACATGCCTCCCTGCCACACCTTGAACGTGACAATGTTGTCTGCGTTGCTGAGAGGCTTCGCCTGGCTTGCCGTCAGCGAGATCTTCGCATCGGTCGGGCCATGACGTTCTTTGCTCAGTCTGCGGCCGATGTCTCTCGTCGCAAGCGACTGGAGGAGAAGATTGTGCGTTTGAAGAAGGCGAGCCAAACGCTGCGCTCGTGCCTGCTCGGCGAAGGAGGCGTTTAAGCCAGCTCCGCCGTCTCTCCCTCCATGGTTTGTTGATGAATATGGAATAGACGAAGGACTTGTTGCTTGAGGAGGTTGGACAAAAAAAACAAAGGGGAATCAACAAAGGGGGAACGGGAAAGTGGAAAGTAAATGAAACCGGTAATAAAGTTAAACACCTTACCTCCCTAAACTTACTATTATACAGGTGGTATGGTAGCCATGACCTGCCCCAACGACGATGACTGGCATCCAACCAACACTTGACCTTCCCCAATGATGATGACTGGCATCCAACACACTTGGCGGCCACTGCCAAAATTATTTCTTGAAGACGAAAGACTTTTCTTGCTGGGCTTCTGTAAGGTGAAGCTTCGTGGACAAAAAGAACTCGACGAGTGTGAGGGGAAAGATGTGAACTCCACTGAACTCACGAGGCGCGCGACGAAGTTGATGGGCAGCTCGGAATTCCCAACCTCATCACTAGGCTCTCTGACACTCTCTCCAATCGCATCCGCGAGCAATTTCCGACAATCAAGGCGGAAGTGACGAATGCTCTTGCGAAGGCAGAGGCTGACTTGACCTCGATGGCGGAGCCAGTCGCAAGCACGCACGAGGCAACCCAGCGCTTTGTGAGTATCGTGCAAAAATATCGCACGACGGTGGCAGACGCAGCTGCCGCAAAGTACACGAGTGACACTTTGCGTGAGCTGGATGACAACGACGACAAATCCGAGGATGTTGTGCGCTTGTACACCCGTGTGTGGCGAGCTTGCATCAAGATGGAGGCAGAAATTCGCAAGTCAAAACCTGATTTCAGGAGCGATGAGATGATCAAGCAGTACGCCGATGCCATCAAGAGGAAGCGTGGCCCATCTCTTCCAGGATTCCTCGATTTCAGCGTGTTCTCGTCGCTCATGTCGGAGCTCATAGCTTGTTGGAATCAGCCATGCCGAGACCTCCTCGACACGGTGTGCGACTACGTGCAACAGGCATGTGAAACCATTGCAGCGAGCGTCGTGCCAACGACGTATATGGAGCTACTGAATGTTTTTCAGGAGGCTGTGGCGGATGTCGTTCTAGACTTCAAGAAAGAGCTCGGACCGAAAATCCGCGAGTTGATGAAACGCGAGCATGCCACGTACTACACGCAAAATCACTACTACATGGACACCGTGAACAAGATTCGCCTGGATCGCTTTCAAGCGAAACTAAGGGAAGGCCACGCCAACGTCACCAACGTCGAATCAGTGTCGAAGATTTACATGAGTATGCACGGAATCGGCAACGAGTCGAACGAGATGCAGGATGCCGCGGATATGAATATCCTGGCGGAGGCGTACTGGAAAGTTGCGAGCAAGCGCTACATCGACAATGTTAGCATGGTGATGATGAACGACATCCTCGGGCAACTGCCGAATCGTATCGAGTCTCGCTTGATGGAGGTTGTTGTTGGCGGCGAAATCATGACGTTCTTTGCTCAGTCTGCGGCCGATGTCTCTCGTCGCAAGCGACTGGAGGAGAAGATTGTGCGTTTGAAGAAGGCGAGCCAAACGCTGCGCTCGTGCCTGCTCGGCGAAGGAGGCGTTTAAGCCAGCTCCGCCGTCTCTCCCTCCATGGTTTGTTGATGAATATGGAATAGACGAAGGACTTGTTGCTTGAGGAGGTTGGACAAAAAAAACAAAGGGGAATCAACAAAGGGGGAACGGGAAAGTGGAAAGTAAATGAAACCGGTAATAAAGTTAACACCTTACCTCCCTAAACTTACTATTATACAGGTGGTATGGTAGCCATGACCTGCCCCAACCAACACTTGACCTTCCCCAATGATGATGACTGGCATCCAACCAACACTTGACCTTCCCCAACGACGAACATTGACACACTTGGCGGCCACTGCCAAAATTATTTCTTGAAGACGAAAGACTTTTCTTACAAAAGCGAAAAAAAGGCCAATTCTTTTCAAATCCCGCACCACCAACACCAATCACCTCTCTCCCTCTCTCTCCATCTCTCTCTTTTCCACCAACACGGTGAAAAAAAGTTTCTTCTTCCTCTTTCGCCTGTCACATTGGTCCTCCTCTCACTTTGCAACCACTTTGTTCATTCTTCGTGGGACCCTTCGGCCATTCATCCATCCATCCATCCAATCGATTGTATTTATTTAGTCGTCGGCACCCTCGAGCGTCGCCGCATTGCGCACCTTGCTCTTGCCAGCTGCGTCGTCGTCGTCTCCGAGCAGGCCGCCTCCGCTGCTGCTCGCTTCTCCGCCAGCCATCGTCTGCACCTGGCTGCGCTGCTTGTGCCTGCGGTAGAGCAGGAATCCAATCAGCAGCACGAAGAGCAGTCCGCCAACCACGCCTCCAATAATCGCGGGCAGGATGTCGTCCTCGCTCGGGCTGGATGGCGGCGGTGGAGGTGGTGGCGACGGCGGGCTGGGCGGCGGGCTGGGCGGCGGCAGGCTCGGCGGAACCGGAGGTGGGCTCGGCGGCGGCAGGCTCGGCGGCGGCAGGCTCGGCGGAACCGGAGGTGGGCTCGGCGGCGGCGCCTCGAACGCGGCGAACTCGCCCGTCGTCGGCGTCTCTGCCACAAGCGCACCGCCAGAAATAGGCTCCGACGACACGATCGTCGACGCGGCAACGTCCGTCACCAACGTCGGCGGTTCCGCCCACATGCCTCCCTGCCACACCTTGAACGTGACAATGTTGTCTGCGTTGCTGAGAGGCTTCGCCTGGCTTGCCGTCAGCGAGATCTTCGCATCGGTCGGGCCAAGGTCCAAACTCATCTTTTGCACACCATTGTACATGTCGAGGCTGCTGACAACGCTCACAGGCGATTCCGTCGGGTCGACGTACGCGCGCGGGTTGGCAATGCCAGCAATGCCACGCCAGGCCACGACGATCGACGACACCACGCCGATATTCGCACCACCCTGCCTCCTCGCGGGAGCCAGACTCTGGAATGCCGTCGGCGGGACGACGTACTCGGCACCCAGCTGTGCAAGGTTTCCGAGCACGACGCTTTCCCCGCTCGCCAGCAGACGGTCGTCCGTCTTCGCGAGGTACACACTGAAGTACGAGCCAGCCATGCCTCCCGTCTCCCCGGGAATAAACTCGTTGTCGAGAAGCGACGACGAGAACATCTTCTGGATCAGCGGCGCAATCAGGTCGTACTTGGCAATCGGAATGAATCCAATCTCAGTGCCGTCAGCCGCCAAGCTGACCAAGCCGGCATTCACGAGGTTGTCCAACACAGTGAAGCCACCATCAAAGCTATCATCGAAGTAGCCCTGGGCGGCAACCACCTTGTCGATCGAGTCGCTCAAAAACACGCTCGCCTCGCGCTGCGTCTTGTCGGAGATCTCGGACGGCGCCTTGGTCGCGGTGCCAAGCGCGTGCAGCACGCGCCCGAGCCCGTTCCTGTCAATTGTCGCAACAATCTCCGGCATGTCCGCGATGCTGATGACCAACGTGGACAAGAACTCGCGCTGAGCCTTGCGCGTCGTCAGCGCGTCGACGTCCGTCGGCAGGACAGGCGCGTTGTTCATCGCCGCGCCGATCGCCTCCGCGAGCTCGAGCGCGGCGCTGGCATCGTTGCCTTCCGCAATAATGCCCTCGAGCTCCGTGAGCTTCTGGTTGAGCATCTCCGCCACGCCTCCGATACCACTCTGCGACAGCGTGATGACGGTGACCGGCGCCTGGCGTATCGTCGACGCGCCGTACGTGTCGAACGCCATCACGATCACCGCCACAGCGCTCGACGGCAGGTACAGCTCGGCGTACTGCGTCGCCTGCGCGCTCGTGAGAGGGAACGCGTCGCCGTCCGCCGTGACGACGCCGTACATGTAGCTGAGCGGCACGTCGGCATCCTCGAAGCCGGTGCTGAAGACGGCGAATCGCTCGACGAGCTCCGTGCCAGACAGCGGCTCCACCAAGACGATACCCTGCGTGGGCGGGGAGTTGATCACCACAGCCATCTTCGCCGTCGCCGTCAGACCACCGTTGTTCACATCCGTCACAGTCATCGTGAACACGTAGCGTCCCGGCGACAGAACGTTTTCGGGAACCTTCAGCGTCGGACTTCCGGCATTCTCCAAAGCAACGGATGCGCCGCTCACTTTACACTCCGGCATGAGCAAGCAGCTCGACGACTTGCTCGCCTCGCCCGCAACGCTCCAGCTGTACTCCAGCGGCGCCGCGGCGTCAATCACGCTCTCTCCCACGCCGAACAGCACCAACGCAGAATCGGTGGAGATCTTCGCATCAGCCAGCTGCTGGATGAGCGCGATCGGGATATCCTCCGTGACGACGACAATGGAAGCCACGGCGGTTGCCGGCGTCTTGCTTCCCTTGCTGACAGTCACCGTGAAGGTGTACTCACCCGCACCGAGCGCGTCGGCGGGGATGTTCAGCACGCTGCTCGCCTCCGTTCCGCCGGACTGCGCGAGCGCGGTTGCCGGCTCCGCGGACCACATGAACGTGAGACCTGCACCCGACGCGTCGTCGGGATCGAACGACGCGGTCGCATCCAACACAAGGTTCCTTTTGGAGCTGATGGTGCGATCGCCATCCTTGATGACGGCAATCAGAGGCCTTGAGGCCACAACAAGCTGAACCGAAGCCACAGCCACGTGCTCGGGCGTCACCTCGTCGAACACCGTCACCGTGAAGCCGTACGTTCCGGGAGACAGCGTGCCTGGCGCGATGAACAGGTCGGGCGACGTGTGCGAAGCAATACCCGGGATCACGCTGGGGTTGTTCGCCGCCTCGCTCCACGTGTACACCAGCTTCGCCGACACGCCGGGGCACGAAGACACGCGAGCGTCGGTGGTGATCGTCACCGGCATCGACGTGGTGATGTCCTGCTTTGCGAGCCCGTTGATAACCAAGTACGGCACAGGGTCCAGAGACTTGGTGACATCCGCGCGAGCAACAATGCTCGTCTTGCCCATGTAGTTCGTCGCCTGCAGCGTGAACGTGTACATCGCATCCTGCACGAGATCGGCGCTCGGAATCTGGATCGTCTTCGTGTCCATCGCCGCAACCGCCTTGAGCAGCTCCGGCGTGACAGATCCACCCTCGACGCCCCACACGTACTTCATCGAGCGTCCGGCGAAGCCCTGGCTGAGGCGAGCGGAGATCTCCGCCAAGTCGCACTTGCCCACCTTCTCGGGTGCGGTGATGATGGCCGTTGGCACAATCGCGTTGTACGGGATACGTGCCTGAACAGTCATCGAGTCCTCCACCGGGCCGTTCGCGCATCCGTCCAAAATCTCCGCGCTGTTGCACGTGAGCTGCACGGAGTTGGTCAGCGTGACGAGGTCGTCCGACGGCAGCACCGTCGCACGTGGCCCGAACTGGACGTGCAGCACCTTGTTCGTCGTGAACTCGCACGTTGGCGCGTATCCAAGCTTGCCCACCGTCTCGGCGACGAAGAGAGCCGAGCAGTCCTTCGTAGGGTTCTCCGCAACGAACGACGACGGGTACCTCCAGTACAGGTCCATACCCAATCCGTTGGGTGAGAACATTGCCAGTCGAATGGGCAAAATGTTCACGGTGATTCCCAGCTCCGTCGTGCTCGAGCGCACGGGCGAACCGCTGTCGGTCGCCGTCACCGCGACGACGGTGTCCTGCTTGAGTGGGTTGAACAGCAGGACGCTCGTCAGCTTCGCGTTGATGTCAATCATCGACCCGGTGATCGTGAGCTTGTCAGGCTTCGACGACATGCACGTCTCGAACGCGTCAAAGTCCGGCAATATGGGAGCGCAGTCCGAGTCCGACGCCGCGAGGTGGCTGTTCGGGCTCGACAGCGTGACGGTGAAGCGATCGTTCTTGCCGTCGACGTCCACGAGCGTCATCGGCGCCAAGATAGCAATGCTGTCGTACACCACCTGCGGGTTGGATGCGAACATCACCATAGGAGCGTCGTTGTCCGGCGTTACGGTGATGGACACCACTCCAGGCTTCACGCTCTTCACGCCGAAGCTGTCCACCATCACGAACTCGAAGCTGTCCGTACCGAAGTAGTGCAGGTTGGGCGTGTACGTGACGACGAGGTTGCCGCTGGCATCCGCCTCGATCGTCGCCTTGGTGGCGCTGTCGAGCGTGCCGAACGCGGGCGGCGTAACAATCTCCGCCGTGAGCACGTGGCCCTCGGCGTCCGATCCCGTGAGCGTGATCTGCTTCGGCACGTCCTCGACAACCGTCACGGACTGGTCGAACGCCAGTGGCGCGGTGTTGTCCACCTGCAGATTCACCTCGTAGCCAAACTCGGGCGAGATCTCCTTGCCGTCAGAGCAGCCGTATCCGAACGTGTCATACACGAGCGGCATGACCGGGCCAGGCCCGCCAGGCTGGTAGAACAGGAACTTGCTCGACAGCGTGTTCATCGTTCGCTTCACCTCGCCCAGCATCGCGCCGCTGGCATCCGCCTCGTAAAGCTTGCCAATGCTTGGCAGCGTCGTGGCCATGAACGTCGTCGCGTCGCCGTCGGCGTCGCTGCAGAACATTTCAACGAGGAACCCGGTGGTGCTGTCCTCCAGCACGTAAGACTGCGGCCACGGGATCGTGGAGACGACGAAGCTTGCGCCGTCGAGCGTTCCCTGCCCTCCATTCGGCACCGCCACGTCGGTGTAGGCCACCTTGCCGAACGCGTCGTTGAAGCGGAAGTACGCGACGGCGCCCGTGATGTTCAGCTCGTGCGTGTAGGCGCCGGCGATCATATCGGGCGTCATGGATGTGCCCGAGAACGAGGCGAGCTCGTCCAGGAAACCCGTGAACGACGACGTCGTCGAGCGCGAGCCGTCCGACCCGAACGTTGTCGACGGCGCGTCGCCAACCGACAGCTCGCCTTCGAGCGTTTTCTCGGAATCCGCGTGAGGCAGCACGCCGTCCACGTAGATTCGGATCGCGCTGTCGTGCGGGCTGTACGTGACCACGACGTTGTGCCAGGCACCGTCGTTGTACTGCCCGTGCGTGTGCGCGCTCGTCGGCGCGGCAGCCTGGTTCACGGTAACGTGGAATCCTAAGCCTCCAGCCGCCGTCCAAGCAACCTGGAACTGGCCTCCGGAGGCCCAGCCGCCGAGCACCGTGCCGCGAGACGCCAGCGTCGTGTACTCGTGAACGCTCTCACTCGCGCGGAACCAGAGGCTCATCGCAAAGTCGCTCGTGGGGTCGATGCCAAACGCACCGCCCTGGAAGTCGACGACGCCGTTGCTTGCACCTCCCGTCATGACGGCGTAGCCGCCGTCACCCGCCACTGGCGTGTTGACGACGCCGAAACCGTCCGTGCGGGCGTTGAAGTCGAGCATCGCCACCAGGCCCGTTGGCGTGGGGTCGGGATTGCGCATGTTCGCGCGAATCTCGCTGAGCGTGCGCGCGTAGTTCCACACGCGAACGTCGTCGATGATGCCGTCCGCGGATCCGATGGCGCCCGCCTCGCCCAGGAACGCCGCCAGGAACTGCGACGACGGCATGCTCACGCCAACCTTCAGAGATCCGAAGAGGGACGCGGAAGCTTTCGTCGCCTTGGTCGCCTGGTTCGTGTCCAACAAGCCGTCTACGAAAATAGCCCTGAGCGTTCCGTCGAAGACGACGGCGACGTGATGCCACTTGCCGTCTTCGTACTGCTTGGGCGTGATCGCCGCCACGGTCAGACCGTCCGCGCTGTGCACCTGGCTCGTCACGTCAACAGCCGCCGACGCGGCGTCAATGAACGCGGGCGTGCCCGGCATCTGCGCGAGGTGTCGTCGTCGTCCGAAATCAATAAATCCGAAATTTAGGGAGCCCGTGAACGTCTTCTTCACCCAAGCCTCGAACGTGAACGGCTTGGTCACGTCAATGTCAGCCGAGGCGTCCAGTGTCACCTCGGCGTCCATGCCCAGCGCGAGGTCGGGCGTCACCTCAATGGGCACCGTCACCGTCTCCGACTCCGCGATGCCGTCGAACGCGACGAAGCTGAACTTGTCGTACGGCGAACCGTAGCCGTTCAGCAGGGGCTCGTAGATCACGTAGCCCGTCGTCGTGTCCTTCACCTTCGTGGGAACGGATTTGATCAACTCGCCGTCCGACTGGCGCAGGTTGCCGAACAGCGGCAGCGTGGTGATGTGAATGTCCGTCTTGCCCGTGCTGCCGTCGACGTCCGCGCCGAACATCTGGATCGCCACGTCCACGTTCTTCATGGTCGTGACGCCCTTCGTCACGTACGAAACGACGGGCGGATCGTTCACCGCGCCAACCGTCACGTCGACCATGACCTCGTCGCTCGACGTCGACTTGTCAGCCGTCTGCGCGAGGTAGGCGAAGGTGTCAGATCCGGCAAAGTCGGGGTTCGGCACGTAGATCACCGTCGACAGCGCCTCGGTGACGTGGTACGGCACCATGTCAATCTCGCCGCCCGTCGTGAGCGTGAGCTTGCCACTGTCGGGCAGCTTCGTCACGACGATGGTCGGCGCACCCGCAGCCTGCAGCTCGTACATGTACGGCGTGTCCTCGCGCGCGGTGAACTTGTCGCCAAACGGCGCGGCTGACGGTACCATCACCCCGTTCTTCACGTCGAGAGTCGCACTTCCCACCTTGCTGGCGAATGGTGACGACATGCTGTTGAATCGAATGTAAACCAGCAAGGAATCTTCGATGCCCATCAGTGCGCGCTGGCCCTTCGCATCCCAGTTGTACACCGCGTCGACGCTCGCGACGCTCGGCGAGAGCGTCTTGGTCCAGATGCGAATCTCGTCCACAAGACCGGTGAACCTCGTGCCGTCGGCGGCGGAGCCACCCACAACGATCGTGTCGATCGTGTCAATCCCCGCGTCCGGCGACACCTCGCCAACCGCGGTTGCGCTCAGCACGCCGTCGACGTACGCCTTGAGCTCGTACGACGTCGACTGGCCGTTCGCGCCCTTGTACACCGTTCCGCTGACGAAGTGCCACTCGTTGTCATTTAGCGACGGCGCTCCGTGCGTCGAGTCCGCGAGCGTGGTGCTTGCCACGACGCCGCCGAACACGACGCCGAGGCCGTACACGCTTCCGTAGAACAGCTCGAAGTTGCTAAACGAGAAGATCGTCTGCAAGTCGAAGCTGTTCATCGAGCCGGGAAGCTTGACCCACGCCTCGACCGTGAAGCGCTCCATCTGAACCGGCGACGAAAGCTTGATGGACGCGCTCGTGTCCGTGTTGAACAGCAGCGCGTGGCCCGCGTCGCCCGCGATCGGGTACGCGCCAGACGTCGGCGACGTCGGCGGCTTTAGCGTCACGATCGCCTCGTTCGTGTTGCTCTGGCTTGCGCCGTACTTGTCCTCCGCGCCGTAGCCAAAGTACACGTCGAATGTGTCCGTCTTGTCCTTGGCGTCGAACATGCTGAGCGCGTCAAGTGTCACGGGCGAGAAGAGCACGTACTGGTTTGGCAGCTTGCTTCCCTCCTTCGTGATGCGCTTGCCGCGCTTCGTGGAGGCGTAGTTCAGGCCGCCGTTCACGTTCGTCGACGGCACCTCGACGGCGTAAAGGGTTCCCATCGTCGGCAGGGTGGTGATCACATACGTGATCGAGTCCTCGACATCCGCGTCCGTCGCCTTGAGCTCGATGAGCACGTCATCGTAGCTGGCAACGGGCACGTCAGCCGTGAGCTCGACGAGCTTCGGCGCGTAGTTCACGGGCGTGACCACGAGAGAAATGAGGTCCTCGGGGGTGAGCGCCTGCGAGGGCGACGACACATCCTGAGATCGGTACTTCAGGCTTCCGTAGTAGTACTTCGGAAGCGCGGAAGAGTCGCCGTGCTCGCCAGGGCTGCTCACGAACACGATGCGCCCCTCGGCGTCCGTCACGGACGCGGGCACGTACGTCATTGCGGCACCCTTGCCGCCGGGCATCGACGCGTCGTACTGGTGAACCGTGCCCTTCGTTGGCAGGCTGGTGACGGTGAAGGTGAAGTTTCCGGCGGGGTAGCCTCGCCCGAGGTGCATCGTGACGGGAGCATCCTCGGCGGTGACCACCTGCCACATCACCGGCGCGTTCGACGCAACGCCCGCCGGCTTGCCGACAAGCGCCGCCGGGTGGGCGCCACCGTCGGCAAGGTCGGACACCTTGCCCGTCGCCATCTCGGCGACGTTGTTGAACTGGTAGTACGCCGCAAGGCCAGCCTCGTTGCCGATGAGCGACAGGAACACGCTGGAGGCGATCTCCTCCGCGGTGCGCGCGCGCGTGAACAGGCTGAACTCGTCGAGCAGGCCGCGGTACATCGTTCGGCTTCCCGTCGTCGCCTTGCCCACGTGAACCTCCGTCATCGCAAACGTGCGCACCTCGTTGTACGCCACGGTTGCGCTCAGCTTGCCGTCGACGTAGATGCTGTCCTCCTGGGACGTGATGGTCGCGGCGACGTGATGCCAGAGGCCGTCGTTCATCTGCTGGTACGTCACGAGCTGGCTTTCCGCGCCCGTGTCGAGCGTCAGGCCGCCGTACGGTGTCCAGTACAGGCGGATACCCGCCGGGGCAACGTACGCGAGCGTCGCTCCCTCCAGCAGAGCGCCGGTGGAGCGGATGTACATCTGGATCGTCATCGCATCCGTCGTCGCATTGGGCGACACGACGAGCATGTCGTCAATGCCGTCGAAGTGCAGGGCACGTCCACGCACTCCCGTGTAGTGCGCCGAGCTCGCGCCGGCCGAAGCGGATGCACCTGACAGGGTCACCTCCACAAGGGCGTCCGCGGACGTCAATCCGATCGGAGAGTTCGTCTCCGTCACGGCGAACGCGAACACGTCCTTCGCATTCGTCGCCACGTCGAGCGCATCCGTGGTGGGGTTGGACGCCGCGAGAGGGTTCTCGAGGTCGAATGCCGCGTACACGACACCGACGCCGCCGCTGGGGTCGACGTAGGTCACCGACGTTCCCGTCTTGAGGATGGGCTTCGACGTGTCGGGCGTCACGCCGTCCGTCGTCTGGTACAGCTTGCCGACGCTTGGCAGCGTCGTGACCATGTAAACGAGCGTCGTGACGTCGAGGTTTGCACCCTTCAGGTTGACGTACGTGTACCCCGGGCTGCTGGTCGACGAGCACGTCGCCGTGGATGAGGCAGCCACCGCACCGCTTCCCTTCGCCGCGGCGTCGCTGTACTGGCCCGTGATCGTCGTCTCAGGCTGGCCCGCGCGGAGGTTGCCCACCGTCTTGTGGCACGTGTCCAGCGCAACGCTCACCGACGACGGCAGCGCCTCCGGCACGTAGTTCAGCGTCTTTTCCGACACGAACGGTCCAACGCGCGGGAGCATCTTGATGTGCACCGTCGCCTCGCGCGACCACACGGAGCCGTCGTACGCGACGTACGTGACCGAGTCCATGCCCACGTACCGCTCGGTGGCCGTGTAGCCAACCTTGCCATCCTTCACGATGTATGGCACGCGCGTGATGGCAACGCCGGCGTCGAGGTCGCGGAGCGCGCCGTTCGCGGGCAGCCTCGTGATCTCGTACGTCAGGGTGTCGTAGTCGCCGTCCGTCGCCGCCAGCTTGAGCACCGTCTCGCTCGACGACGCGGAGTTCACGACGTGCATGTACGCCGGGGCGGTGGATGCGACGAGGGGCAACGACGCGGTGTCGACGTTGATCGCCTTGATGAGGTACGTCGCAGGCGTCGAGCCGCTTGCAGCCCCCTCGTTCTTGAACTTGAGCAGTTGGGGGGTACTCGCACTGTAATCCTCGGAGTCGAAAGACACGTAGAGATCTGCCCAGTAAAGCAGGAACATCTCGTTCGTCGGCTTCACCTTCAGGTCGCCAGCCTTTCTCAGCCAGGCGAGCTCGGGGTGCTCGTCAAGGTCCTGGTTGAGCATGCCCTCGAGGGAGATGCCGACGTAGTGCACAAACTCGTCCACTGTTCCCTGGAATGACGACGTGGCGCTCGAAAACATGCCAATCGCGCGCCCGTTGCCCGGGCTGACGGGTCCGGCAGACGCCGACGCCATGTTCGACGCAACCTGCGCACCGTCGACGTATAGCTGCAGCGTGCCCGTGGCACCCACGCCGTCGTACGCTGCGACGACGTGGTGCCAAACGCCATCGTTGAATAGCTTGCCGCTGTGCACCATCGACGTCGTGTTCGCCGCGTCCGTGACCTGGAACGAAAGACCGTGGCTGCTGCCAAACCAAAACACGGAGAAGCTTCCCTCGTCGCCGAAGAGCGTCTCGTTTTGGCCCAGCGCATCGCTCGTCTTGAACCACATCGTCGCAACGAACTGGCTCGTGGTGTTCGGCGCCGCATCCGCCAGCACACTCGACTTTCCGTCAAGCTGGAAGGCATACCCGTTCGACGAGTCCACGCCGAGCGCATACGGCGACGTCTGATCCTCGGCGGGCGAATCCTGCGTCACCATCACCGGGGCCATGAGCTCGTAGCTGATGTATCCACTCGCATCCTTCGCGGCGTAGCCAAACATCTCCTGGTAGTTAGCCTTCGTCGTGGCGAACGAATTCGCGCACGCGATGATGTAGATGATGTTACGCGCGTGCGTGGTACCCACAGCCTCGGCGCACGTCTTGGGCGCCGTCGGGTTCTGCGAAACCCACACGTCGATCATGCTCTGCTTGTCCTGGTAGAACTCGGAGCACTTTCCACACGTCTCGGGGCACAGGCCTCCGACGAGCGGTCCATATAATTTGGACGAGCAGAAGCCATAGATCGCCCCACATGGCCCGAGGATTGCAGCCGCATTTGCACTGTAGTCCGTGCAATTCTTCGACAACTTGGGATACATGGTGCTCACGTCGTCCACGGGAAGGTAAAGAACGGTTGCCGTCGCCGTGTAGCTTGCCGCATCCGTCTTCGTGTACTTGATTGCCGTGTTCGGGCTCGTGATCATCTCCGTCGGCGTCTTGCCGTCCGCCGTCTGCCACAGCTGGCCAATCTCCGGAAGGGTCGTCACGACAACCTCCACCGTGTCTCCGCCAGACTGGATGAGGTCCGCGTCCATTGCGGACAACTCGATTGCCACGGGCGCTGGCGCGTACGCCAGCTCCGCATCCGCCTGGGAGTTGGACACGACGGTCGTAGTCGACGGCACGGGCACCGGAAGATCGTGCGTCGCCTTCACGACGAGCTGCACGGTCGCCTCGGCGGAGAAGTCGGTGCCGTCACTTGCAATGTAGCCGATCGTCTCGAGAGGATCGCCCCAGCGATGAGCTGGCGGCACGTACTTCACCGTCTTGCCCGTGAGCAGGTACGGCAGGTGGGTGATCGTCTCGCCGTTGTTTCCCTTGAGCGTTCCCATCGTTGGCACCTTGGTGATTTCGTACACAAGCTTGCTCGTCGTGCCGTCGCCATCCGTTGCCACGAGCGACACGTCCACCTCCTTGTCCTCGTCGGTGTAGTACTTGTACGCGGTGATCGGCGCCGAGGAGGCGATGCGGCTCGCGGACGCGACGAGCGTGGCGTCGTATGCGCCACTGCACGCCTCGTCGAGCGCCATGCCCGTCGCCACGGCATCGAAGGGGAACCACGCGACGAGGCCCTTCTCGCATCCGTACTGCAGCGTGTGCTTGTCCGAGGCAACCTGCGCTTGCGTGCGCGCGTGGCTGTACACGCGCACGTCGTCGATCGTGCCCGAGAATCCGGAGTTCGCCGCGGTGCCCTTGCCGATGAGAAGCGTCTCAAGCAGCACCTCGCCGGCGGCGAACTCCGACGACTTCGACACCGCGCCGTCGACGATGAGCCCAACCACCTTGCCGTCGTACGACGCCGAGACGTGGTGCCACTCGCCCTCGTTTATGATCTTGCTGCTGATGACCTGCGCCTTCTGGTCCGACAGCGACGCAGACAGCGACGTGCCGCCGTACACGAGGGACTCGATCGTGAAGCTGAACGCGCCGCTGAAGCCAACCACCTTGACGACGTCGTCCTGAGCGCCGCTCGTGCGCACCCAGCACTCGAGCGTGAACGCGGTGGCGTTCATCTTGATGTCCGAGCTCGCACCAGAGCCGTCTCCCAGAACGTACAGCGCGTAGCCGCTCTTTCCCGCCACGGGGATGTTGTTCGCATTCGTCGACGTCACGTCGATCGTCACGAGCTCCTCGTGGGACGTCACCGTTCCGTCGGAGGCGACGAAGCCGAAGAAGTCGTAGGGAGAGCCGTCGCCGTTCACGACGGGCGTGAAGGTGACCGGCCCGGTCACCGGCGTGCCCGCCTCCGTCACAGCCTTGCCGCCCATCGTCAGAGATCCGACGCGAGGGAGCGTGGTGATGATGTACGTGAGCGCGTCGCCGTCGGCGTCCGCACCTCCGTCGAGCGTGACGGTCACCGGCGTGGCCTCCGTCGTCGACACCGCGCCGCCGCTGTTGAACGGCACGAGCGTGGGCACGTCGTTGACGGACACGACGTTGATCATGACAAGCGCGGGGTCGGACACCGTGTATCCGTCGTCCGCGACGTACGAGAACATCGCCGTGCCGAAGAAATCCTTCTTGGGCACGAACTTCACGTGGCCGTTGACGTCCGTCACCAGCGCCGAGTTGCACGCCGCCTCGTCGTCGCCAAGGTTGCACAGGGTGAGCGGGGTGCCGTCGTCGGCGTTGAAGAAGGTTCCTTCGGTGGAGAGCGACGTGAGGTAGATCTTGATCTTGTCGCCGTTGGCATCGTACCCGCCAACGGCGATCTCGATCGGCGTGTCCTCGTTGGTCACCGCCATCGGCACGGCAAGCGGGCAGCTCGAGAAGATCCAAGTCGGCGTTCCTGTGAGTAATCCGTGCGAATTCATGCCCGAGGAGTCGGTCACCGTGTTGCCGAACGCCTCGTTGAACTGGTACGTCGCGTACGCCGTTCCCATGTCAGCCGTCGTCACGGTGACCGCGTCGACGATGCCGAGGAACGGAACGCCCTGCGCCGCCCAAACGGCGTCGGAACTGGATCCGAGCAGCAGGGACTTGGCAGCAAACAGGTCGTAGTACGGCGTCGACACCGACGGGAACGCCTTGTCGTCGATCGTGAGGTCGAGCTTGAACGTTCCCTCTTTCTCCACCGGCCAGTTCACGCCAGATGGCACGTAAGTCACCTTTGCGGACAGCTTATGCCACGCCGCGTCATTGTAGCTCTCAAACGTGTGAATCTTAGCGCCGCCAACGTGCAGTCCAAGCCCGCCGGCACGCGTCCAGTGCAGCGAAGCCGCGCCGAACGAGCCAAGCGCATACATCTTCCGCAGGCTGCTCGTGGTCTTGAAGTACATGTCGATGGCAATACCGCCCTTCGCACCCTTGGTCGGGTTCAGCGTCGCCTCCATCTTGTCCTCGGAGTACTTCGCGAGCTCCGTGCCGAACGTCTTGGCGCACGCGATGTAGTAGATGATGTCGGCGGTTTTCGTCGCCAGAGCTTCCGTGCACGTCTTGGGAAAAGTCGGGTTCTGCGAAACCCACACGTCGATCATGCTCTGCTTGTCCTGGTAGAACTCGGAGCACTTTCCACACGTCTCGGGGCACAGGCCTCCGACGAGCGGTCCAAAGCCGCCGACGCAGAAGCCAGCGATATTCGCACATGGCCCGAGGAGTTGAGCCGCATTTGACTCGTAGTTTAAGCACTTGCTATCGTACTGGGTAAACGTGTGCTTTCCCGTCTTCTCCGTGCCGTCAAACGACAGCGCGTAGCCAGCGCTTCCGGACGTGCCGAGGAGCGCGAGCGAGTTGATCGCCATGTTGCTCATCGGGTGCGTCATCGGCGCGTGGTACGTCTTCGCGTCGGCGTTGGACACCGTGCCGGAGAGAGCGCCGACGGCGTCAACCGTCAGTCCCGCCGAACTCACCACGTCGAACGTCCAGTGGGCGACCAGGAAAGTGCTCAGGCCGGACGTCAGGTAAAGCTCAATGCCCTTTCCTGTTGCCTCGTTGCCCGTGGCGGCATTGAGCGCGTTCTCTGACCACGCATTCATAGACGCCACCACCTCGTAGTTCTCGAGAGCCTTGGACCAGATCTTCACCTCGTCGAGGAGCATGCCTCCACCCTTTCCCCAGTCAGCACTGCCACCGCCAATCGTAAGCTCGGCACTCGCGCCGGCGGTGGATTTTGCAAGGGAAGAGGCGTGCGTGGCGTAGAGCTCGCCGTCGATGTAGATCATCTTGCCGGAACCACTCTTCTGCACGAATGCAACGTGAGCCCAGCGCAGCTTGTCAAGCTTTAGGTTCTCGCGTCCCTTGACGACGTACATCTTCAGCGGCCAGAGGTGCGACGTGCTGAACCCAGCCGTGCTGGACGACATGTCCACCGCCGCCGACGTGTACGCGGTGTTGATCACGGAGTAAACGGCAGCGCCAAGGTGCGTCGTTCGCACCCACGCATCCACGGTGAACTCCTGGTCAAGCTTCAGGTTCGCCGCACTCGTCGTCGACACCTTGACGGTTCCCGACGTCTTCAGGTCGAGAATGCCGTTGCCCGAAACGGTTACTGTCACGACCGCCTCCTCGCTGCGCAGCTCGCCGTCCGTCGCGACGACGCCGAAGTACGTCATCGACGCACCGTACATGTTTGGCGGGGGCACGTACTGCACCCTCGTGCCGGAGATCTCGGTTCCCGCCGCCTTGACGGGGGCGCGCTCGCCAAGCTGGTAAATTTCTCCGTGCGTCGGGAGCGTCGACACGATGAACTTGATGGTGGACTCCGGGTCCGTGGCACCCGTAAGCGTGAGCAGGTCGATCGTCTGCGTCTTGCTGCTCGCCATGTTCACCACAGGGTACGGCACACTGACGCGCGGCGGGTAGTTCACCTTCTTCACCGTCACCTCCACCGTGACGGGCGGAGATGTCGCGCCCGTGTTTGGCGCCACGAGGTCCGTGACGTACGTGAACGTGTTCGGGTTGGACTTGTAGCTCTCGTAACCCGGCTCGAAGATCACCTTGGTGTTGGAAAGGAGAGCGGGCACGGACGTGATCTGTGCACCCTGCGCGCCCGAGGCGGTGGTTTTGTAGAGCTTACCCTTGGTCGGGAGCACGGTGATCGTGTAGGCCAGAGAAGCGGACGCGATCGTGGACGCGCCGTAGAGCTCCACCGTGATCTTGTCGTCCTCCATCGTCTCAAGCTTCAGGAACGGCACCGGGCACGTGGACGTGACGCGCGTCGGCATGCTCGCGCCGGCCGAGCCGAGCGTTCCCGTCTTGCCGTTCGCCACCTCGTTGGTCAGCACGTTGCCGAGAGGCTCGTTGAAGCGGAAGTGCGCAGCCGTTGCGCCCGTCGGTCCCTTCGTGATCGTCAGCTCGTCGACGTATCCGTGGAAGTACGACTGCGCCTTCTTGGCGCTCGATGTTCCCAGCGTCACGCTGCCAGACAGCGTCACGGTCGCCTTTGCGGTGACCGCGGCACCGGAGTCGACGCTGATGCTCATCGTCGTTCCGTCGTAAGACGCCATGACGTGATGCCAAGCACCGTCGTTGTACGTGGCGTACGTCGCGGCAGAGGCACCGCCGCCCATGACCTGCAGTCCCTTCACCTTCGTCCACGCGATGCTCAGCGGACCAAACTCAAGAAGCGTGAGCATCGTCTCCGCCGTCATGGTGCCGGTGCGGAACCACAGCCCGATCGACACCGTGTCAGTGATGCCAAGGTCGGACACCGACGGCAGCGTCGCGAGCTGGCTCGTGCCGTCGAAGTCGAGGGCAAGGCCGCTGATTCCGCTTACCGGCGTGTCCGAGGATGGAATGCCCATCGGCGTTCCGTCGATGGTCACCACCGCCGGCAGCGACATGAGGCTCTTCGCAGCCGGCCGCATTCCCGTGAGGCCGGTGATAGAGCCGGCATTCGGATACGGCTTTGACGGCGACAGGCCCTCAAGGCTCGTCGGCGACAGCTCCGCCTGATTCACCGAGTCCTCCGCGACGTAGCCAAAGCTGTCCATCGTCTGCCCGTCGTTCAGGAGCGGCACGTAGTACACGGGCGACGTCACCTTCGTTCCAGCCGCCGTCACCTTTGCGCCCATCGTGCGGCTCGCGCTCTGGAACGTCGATGCCGTCGTCGACTGATACAGCGTACCACGCTCCGGGAGGTACGTGATGTAGAACGACACGGTCGGGGACTCGACGTCCATCGCCGAGAGCGTGACCGTCACCGGTGACGGATCCTTGAAATCTGCCACGACGGTCATGTCCGACGCCACCGGCGCATCGTTGATGGCGTGCACCGTCAGGCTCACCGTCTGCGTGGCGGAATCCTCGCGTCCATCGTTGACGATGTACGTGAAGGCATCCGTTCCAGCGTAGTTAGCATTCGGCGTGTACGTGATGCTGTTGTTCGCCAGCGTGCTCTGGCCAGCCGACAGCGTCACGCCGCTCACCTTCAGGCTTCCCTTCGTCGGCGCGGACAGCACCTTAACGGTGGGATTCGCGTCAAAGTTGGAGATCGCCTCGAGCTTGAAGGGCACCGGCGTGTCCTCGAGCGTCTCGATCGTGTCGTACAGCGGCAACGTCGAGGCGACGCGCGACGGCTGCGTGGCTGCCTGCCCGGAGGTTCCGAGGCTGCCCTGAGCCGAGCCAACCTCGCTCTTCAGCGTGGACGTGAGCGCCTCGTTCATCCTGAAGTACGCCTTCAGGCCAGACTCCGTGCCCGTGAAGCACGAGTACGTGGCGCCCGAGCAGCGTCCCGTGAACATGGACGCGGTGAGCGTTGACGTCGCGTCGACATCCCAGATGGAAATCTCGTCCACCTGCGCATTGAGGTAGCTCTGCGCCTTGACACCTCCGGAAGATCCCACGTAGACCTGCGCACCAGATGCACAGGCAGGCTTGGCGCCGCTGAGCTTCACCGGGCCGAAAGCGGTGCCATCAACCCTGAGAGTCGCCGTTCCAGCCGTGGCATCGTACGTCGCGATGAGGTAGTGCCAGAATCCGTCGTTCAGCGCCGTGTACGTCGACACCGTGGCGGCGCCGTCGACGATGAACTGAAGTCCCTGAATCTTCGTAAACTGCAGCGTGAATGGGCCAGCCTTCAGCAGTGTCGCGAGCGTCTCCGTGGTGTGCGACGACGCGCGCACCCAAATGCCGAACGTCGCGCTCTTGCTCGCGTCGCATACTCCGACATCCGTTGCGCTGCCGAGCGTCGCCACGTCGTTCTCGCCGTCGAAGTCAAGGCAGTAGCCCGTGTTGCCAGCCACGGGAGACGGATTGTTCATGCCCGTGTTGTCGATGTCAATGCTGACCGTCTGCTCCTCCGAGAATGTGATGCCGTCGGACACCACGTACGCAAATGTGTCGAATGGCATGCCCGCTCCGTTGATGACCGGCGAGTACGCGACGTAGAACTTGCCATCAACAGCATTCTTGGTCACCTCGGATCCTGTTCCCACACTTCCGCCTCCGCGGAAGCGCGTGGCCCAGATGGCGTCGTCCACAGGCTCTGGGCCTGCGGAAGCTGACGGAAGCAGCGTTCCCTTCGTCGGCAAACGTGTGATGTACACCTTCAGCGGGTTTCCGTCAACATCCGCCGCGGGCAGCTCGATCGTCACGTCCGTGGTGCTGCCGTACGTGATGGCGTGCGTGCACGCCGCTGCCGTCGCGCAGGTCGTGGGCACGTGGTTGACGTGCTTCACGTTGACCTTCTGCTCGACGACCGTCGATGCCTGGAAGCACGCCGCGTTCGTCGCCGTTGGCAGCGAAACCTGCGTTTGCGTCGTGGAAGCCTTCGTCACGGTAGAAGCACCGTACGTAGGCGCGAGCGCGAGGAGCACGTCGCCAGGGTTCGTCTGCAGCAGATTCACGAATGCCTGCGCATTTGCCTGCGCGATCACCTGTCCAGCGGGGTACTGCACAACGAAGTTCACGATGACGGAGCCGGCGGCCCACGAGATCACTTCCACCTTGTCAATCGCCACTTTCGCCTGAGCAGCCATCGCGGTACGGAAGTCGAGGAGGAATTTGGCAAGCCAATCTGGGTCACTGAACTGCGAAATGTCGAGGGCGGGGAACTGCATCTGCCCGTTCACACTCGTGATTTGCGCAGGTCCAGTGAGATCAGTGCCAGTTCCGGTGGGGAAGATGTCCGCAAGAAGCTGGTCGAGCACCGCGTCCGCGAGGTCCTCGTCCTCCAGCGGTGGAGGAGGAACCACCGGCGGCGGCGCAGGGGGCAGCGGCGGCGGCACAGCCGGGGGCAATTCGGGCGTCACTTCCTCAATGATGGCGTAGAACAGAGTCGACGCCGCCTCAAGGTCGATCGCTGGCGTCGCAGGCGTGAACGTCTCGCCCTGATCGTATGACACCTTGTAAGCGGGCGGGGGGGCGGAGAACGAGCGCAATTTCGCCGCAATATCCTTGGGAGTAAATTTCAGCTCGCCGGTTGATTGCGTGTACATCGTGTTGGCGATGAATTCATTCACGGCGGTGGTCAGGTCGCCGAGGCAAGCAAACCAGAAGTTTCCGAACTCGGGGAGCACTTCCTTCGTATACTGGCCCGTGTTGCCGCTGCTGTACAGCACCGAATCAGCCTTGACAATCACCGGAACCTGCAGAATTTCGTAGTCCGGGGTGACGCCATCCGACGTGAAGTACAGCTTGCCTCCCTTCTGAAGGTTGTTCGCGATGACGGTCGATCCCTGCCACTGCTGGCCGGGCAGCGTGAGAATGACGGCATCGAGCGTCGTCGCCGTCTCAGATGAGCACGGCAGCGCAATGGGCTGCATCGTTCCCTCCGTCACGTTGAATTCGTTGAAGATAGGCGCCGTCGAAGGAACCCACTTCGGCTGCGTGCTCGCCATGCCCGACTTGCCGAGCGCATTCGACACGGTCGTCGCGGTGACGTTGTCAACCACGCTCGAGCCCTTCGCCGAGTTCAGGCGGAAGTGGCCGACAAGCGAGGCGGCACCCGCGCCGCCAATCAGGCCGTGCTCCGTAGCGGACGTCGACGTGTAAGCGAGCGGCACGATCGGGTAGCTCCAGTATGCAGTGCTTCCCGCCTTGGTCGGCGCGTACGGCGAGTAGTAGCTGAGGAGGCGGTTCATGTCCGCAGCAACGTCAACAGCGTCGCGCGCGGCACTCCACAGTGTGATCTCGTCCACCTGGCCGTTGAAGTAGCTCTGCGCCATTGCATTGTCGTATCCTACGAGAATCGACGTGTCCGATGGCAGAGTCGCGGGAGCGGCAGTCGTGCCTAGCGTAACTCCGTCGACGATGATCGCAAAGCTCTTTCCGTCGTACGTGCCCGACGCGTAGTGCCAGTTGCCGTCGTTGAACACCATGTACGATGCCGCGGTGGTCATCCCAGTGCCAAACTGAAGACCCTTCACCTTCGTCCAGAACATGTGGAATGGTCCAGCCTTGATGAGCGTCATCAGCGTCTCAGACGTGAGGTAGCTCGAGCGGAACCAGAGCTCCACGGAGAAAGGCGTTCCGACAGACCAGTACTTCGTGATGTTGCCAAGTGTCGCGACGTCGTCCTCGCCGTCGAAGCGAAGACCGTATCCCGCATTGCCCGCCACCGGGAGCGCGGGGCAAAGGTTGTCGGGCACGGACACGGACACCAAGCACTCCGTCGAGTTGGTCCTGTCGTCGAAGACGGTGAAGCCGAAGTTGTCGTACAGCTCCGTGCCGACGTCAGTTCCCACCTCACGTGGCTCGTAGATGAGAGTCTTTGTCACAGACACGACACGCGAGTCGGCGGTCGCGAGCGCGTCTCCCGTCTTCTTGTACTTGCCATTGTCGAGAATCGTGTTGTAGAGGTATCCCTTCAGAGGCAGGCGCGTCACGTAGTACTCGAGCACCTCACCGACGTCCGCATCAGCCCCAGACAGGGCGACGACGACGTCCTGGCCGACGGTGGTCGTCACCGTCGCTGGCGAGCAACTTGGCGCATCGTTCACGGGCGTCACCGTGACCACCACACCCTGACGATACGAGAACTCGCTACCGTCGTACGTCTGGTACTTGAAGATGTCGTGCGGCGCGCCGTTGTCGTTAGCGTCGGGCGCATAGATGACCTTGTTCGACGTGAGCGCGACAGGCGAGGACGTGATGATGGATGACTTCGCACCAGCCGCCGTGACGTCGTAGAGAGTTCCCGACAGCGGAAGCGTCGCAACGAAGAACGTCACCATGTCCTGGTTCTCAACATCCTGGCCGTACAGCTGCACCGTCACCTCCGTGTCCTCGGGGGTCGTGATGGAGTTGCCGAACACCGCGAGCGACGCCACGTGCGTCGGGTACTGCGTCGACACGCCCGAAGTGTAGCCCGTCGCGGCGCTGAGCAGGCCGAACGACGCGTCAATGCGATTCGCGGTGGAGTCGTACGACATGGCCAGGTTCGTCTGAATACCGACCGTGTTGAACGTGTAGTACACCAGAACGGCACTCATGTCAGCCGGCGTGCCTGATGCGTCGAGCAGAGAGGCATCGCCTGCCGTGAGCGCCTTCGACCAGATGCGCACCTCGTCGAGCTCTCCGTGGAAAGCGGTGTTTGTCGTCAGCTGACCGTCCGTTCCGAGCGTGATGCCACTGGACACGTCGAAGGCTGGCGCTCCGACCGCGTTCGCGGAACCGACGAGATTTCCGTCGATGTACAGGGCGAGCTTGTCAGCCGAGTCGTACGAGCACACCACGTGGTGCCAGTAGCGATCCGCATACGGGATGTTCGTGTGCACGACGGCGGTGCTCGAGGCGCCAATCACGGAGCAGCCGAGGAATCCGGCCGCGGTCCACGCGAGCGAGTACGAGCCCTTCTTGTGGAACAGCGTTCCCGCGGCATCTCCGACGACGCGGAAACGCGCCTCGAGCGAGAACGCCTTGCCTACGCTCTGCACCTTCGCGTCCTTGGAGATGGAAACGACGTCGTCCGTTCCGTCGAAGGCGAGCGCGAAGCCAGCCTGTCCCGCAACGGGTGTGTTCGTCGATCCGTCCGCCGACACGTACACGTCCACAGTCCCTGGCTCGGACTTGATGCCGCTGGCGTCCACAACCTGGTACTCGAACGTGTCGAACGGCAGTCCTCCGAGGCTCGCTTTGGGCATGTTCGCCTGTGGGGCGTACACGAGGCGGTGGCACGGCCCGGGCACCGTCGCCGGCACCGTCGTGATGGGCGTCGTCCAAATGCTGTCGCACGTGCACAGGAAAAGCTGACCCTCCGTGGGCAGCTTCGTGACGACGTACGAGAGCGTCGTGCACTCGTTATCGTGGCCGCGCAGCTCGATGGTGTTGGAACCTCCGGAGATGGGATCGCTCGCAATGTGAAGCTGCTTCGCCTCGGCCACGGGCTTGTAGTTCGAGGTGAGGCTGGTGAGCAGCACGTTGTCGATTCCCCACGTCGCCCCGGAAGCGAGCGAGCCGGTAGCGATGGCGAAGGACACGCGCATCGTCGTCTCGATGTAGGAGAACTTGTACTCCATCTGGTACATCGGCAGACCGACGCCGGACGTGCCAGCGTTGAACGACTTGGACGCGGTCATCGCGCCACCCTCGCCGAGCACGGTCACGGCGGCGTACGGCGAAGTTGCCGCAGACGACGTGATGAGATCGAACGAGAGCGTGTAGTCGCTGTCCGTTGCCGGCAATCCGTCAAGCGTCATCGTGACCATCTTCGTCGCCGCAAATCCGCCGAGGTAGTCCTCCGACGTGGGGCTCGACACGCGCGTCGTGTCCGACCAAACCACAGCGTTCAATCCGGCGCGCGCTCCGATCGTCTGGCCGGCGGTGAACGCCTCGCTGTACTGCGTGACGGGCGGGTACGCCAGCGTGTTGCCGGTGTAGAAGTCGTAGAAGGGCGTTCCGGGCGTGCAGGCTGCAGCGTCGTAGAAGCAGGTGGTCGTCGCACCGCACCCTTCGTAGAAAACGTCGTAGAACCCGCATCCCATGGCACCCGTCTGCGCGTTAGCGGCGACGTGAAGCAGGCTGCGTCGCTCAGCGAGCGAGATATCGTCTCCGCTTCCTACCGTGGTCACGTCGCGCTGCTGCTCGGAGAGGTGCGTGGCGTACAGAAGCATATTGCGCAGCTGTGCCGGAACCTCCTCCTCGTCGGCGGGCGACTCTGACGACGCTGCCGTGACGGTAGGCTCGACAGATGCGTTTGGCGCTGTCAGAGACAGCGCGCAGTCCGCTCCGCCAAACCCAACATCGCAGACGCAGGTGTCGCGCACGAGCGTGCCGCGGCCAGAGCAAGGTTCCGCGGACGACACGTCCGCGAAGCTCGCCGTGAGCGCCACTGCAAGGAGCGACAGCAACACGTTTCGTCTTCTCTCCATTATCGTGTTTATTTTGTCTAGTGTGTGTAGATATGTGTTTCTCTTCACCCGAGCTGTTTGGTTTCTCTTTCCTGTTGGTGTTGATGATCGCGTCGTCGTGTGGAACCGCGTTGTTAAGAGTGTTTGTTAGATCCTGAGTTTGAGCAAGTTTACCGCTCGCGTCGATGTGCAGTCCAACCAACCACTCCTCCTTAAGGTGTGCCGTTTCGCACGAGATCGACGCAAGCAATCTAAGAGCCGGTTGGTTGCGTTTCGAACGAACGAACGAGCGAACGAACGACCACCCGCCGACTTCTTAGTCACCACCTCCGTATGCACCGACCGATGACTTCCTAACTTACGCAAGACACTCTGCGACTCTGAGCGACGACGCACCCACCACACGTTTCGACGCACGTGTTTGCTTACTTACCTTTCTTTTTGAAAAGAAAACAGAGACCGTTCCTAGCTGAGCCTTCTGTCTCCGTGCCAGCAACAAACAGCGTTGCAGAGGCAAGCAGGAGGCAACAGACACAGTGGTGAGGAGACACAGCCACACCTACAGGCGTACAGGCTCAGACCAAGACTGACCCAGTAGCCAAGACTGACCCAGTAGCCAAGACGCTGGACCAAGATCCCAAGACCAAGACCAGTGCGGCCGACACGCACGCACACACGCACGCACACAGCACCACCCGCTACAAGGGGCGCTCTTCCCAATGGCCGCGTCCTCGGCCGTGGGGTTGTTGTTGTTGTTCGTTGTTCGTTGCAACAACTCTCTACTTCTACACGCAACACAGAGCAACACTCGCTTTGCTTTCCAGCCCAGAGATGCTTTCAGCTGGTTGCCCTTGAGAGGTTGGACGAGGTTCCACGCCCAACACACTGCACTGCGCTCCAATCCCACTTCTTCGATGCAAAACCCACTGTTCTTGTGGACAACAACAACAGAGGCTCGTGAAGACGTCGACGACAACGTCCAAACTGCTCTTGTTTGCTTTGCAGTTTGCAGTTTGTTTGGGAAGGGAAGGGAAAAGAACAAACGACTGGCGACGATCAGGCGACTCGAGTCTCCGTTGGTTCCTGTGTCTCCGGACTGCATCGCGCGCGATGCAACGCAGTGCAATGCAAACAGCACCGACTTGCCACACCGACTTGCCACACCGACTTGCCGCACCGACTTGCAGCACCGACTTGCAGCACCGACTTGCCACACCGACTTGCCACACCGACTTGCCACACCGACTTGCTGCACCGACTTGCAGCACCGCATCAGACTCTTTTTAGGCCTCTCTGAAGCACAGGTGACTCGTTTGTCGCCTTCTTTTCTTTTCGACTGAAAGTTGTTGCCTGTGTTGCCTGTGTTGCCTGTGTTGCCTGTGAAAGAGAGAGGCTCGGAGCCTCGGACTTTGCTCGGAGAAGACACCGTTAGGGATCCCGTCGCCTCTCCGAGCAAAACTAAACTTTATTTTAGGCCGGCCATGCCACGCCTCGGAAGTCTGAACAGGTACATATTATTCGTAGTTCTGGCAACGTTGCAACCTACTTGCTACCACTTGCTACCAGCACGGTGCCACGGTGGGTGCCATGGGCATATGGTGATATGGGGATACCGCAACGCAACCGGAGAACCTAGGTGGTGAGGAAAAACAACAACAACTTGGGACTTGTTGTTGCAAGTTGCAACGGAAGGAAAAAACCTAAAAAAAACCATGAGAGAGAGCCCTTGTTTTCGGATGAGTGGGCGGGCCCCAACCCCCAAACTCCAACTGGAACGATTACGATTCGGGGTTCGGTTTCTGCTCAGGAACGTGACTCACAGAGCTAAACCTTTACAGAGGTGAACTCGTTCTCGTCAACGCGCGCACGGCAAAGCAATGCGAACACACAACACAGTAGAGCTTGATATCAGGGTGAAAAAAACAAAAAGCGTTTACAAAATAACACTCTTCACCTGTTGCTTGTGACTTTTTATTCCTGCTTTTTCGCGCCCGTCGCGCTCATCACCTTTTCCTTAATTTTCGCCACGCCGTCGTTGATTTGCTCCTGCGCCTTGGCGACGAACGCGTCAATCTCCGTGTGGTACTTCGCGTAGACGCACTGCGATCCCTTGGGCACCGTCAGCGCGGAGAAGAGCACGAGAAACACGAGCGTGAGCACGTGGAAGCGCGAGCCAACCATCGCCAATACGTACAGACCCAAGATGTACTTGCCGAAGTCCACAATTGGGATTGTTCCAGTCGCAGATGTGTGTGCGAACGCGAGAACGGCGTTGACGCCCTTTGTAACGGACAGCGCCACGTCCTTTGCCACCTCCTCGCTGATTTCAACCTTCGGGAAGCTGATTGGGTTTGTCTTTCCTAGCATGGTAGATACGTTGGCAGCCACCATAGTCGCCACCAGAAACACCATCCCGCTATTCGCGATGATGCCAATGAGGGTGAATCCCGACTTTTCGAGCAGGAGGTAGGCGAACGTGATCGCCGCGAGGAGAATCCCGCTCTGCTTCGGTTCCTTCCACATCACAAGCGAGTGAACTGTATTGTGCGGGCGGGCGGGCGGGCGGGGTACATACGAACGTTTGGGGTGAGTACGTCATGAAGTGTTGAAAAAGGTGAGGCAAGAGCACCGCCGCACGATCGACGAGTGAGCCCAAACAAAAAGGCAGAAAGCCATTTACCCACCGAATAAGAAAACAAACAAGTTTGGCACTTTCATTCGTTGAAAAAAGAAAATCTGCCCAAAAAAGAAAAAGAAACAACCAGTCAAAGCACCACACCCCAAAGAAACACATCACACACACACAAAGCAAAGCAAAGCAAAGAAACAACACACACAAAGAAACACACACAAGATACAAAGAGCACGTACGTTCGACGGGCATGTTTTTCTCCATATTGGCAATGACCACAGGCGTATTGGTGTTCTCCGACATGGTAAACTACTTTATTATGGCGTAGTGAGGTCAAAACGAGCCAAAACGCAGGGCAGGGCAGGGCGGGAGGATACTTTCCGGGGAGGAATCTGACGTCAAATCACAAGGCAGACGCGTTTTCGCACTCCGCCCCTCCCGCCCGGGCCTGGGGTAACAACACCAGGCTGTCCTCAGGACTTCTCAGGGGATCCCTCTCAGGTCCGTTTTGAGCGATTTGGGGCCCCAGGGCCCGGGGAACTGGCCCGGGGGGGGGGGGGGTTCTCGAAGCATAGGGGAGCTTGGGTGAAGTGAAGCCTTTTTACCAAGCCTTTCAGCAAAGCCTTTCCTCCAGCGGCGTACTGTATGATTTCGGGGTTTCCCCCCAGGGGTGGCTGCCTCCAGTGGGGGCCTGGTTCGCGCGGGCGTTTACCTTAGAAATGGTTCGTGCCAAGTTGTTTCGGAGCGAACCGGCACTCCATGCATGCTGTCGACATCGAAACTCACCATGTGCAAAGTGGTACAAAACTTGAGGAGCACAAAGCAGGCCGAGACTCGAGAGACGCAAAGCAGATACAAAGCAGCCTTAGAACTCGCGCTCCCATCCCAACCATACTATGAGTAGTCAGCATCGCATGAAGAACGTCATGCCCGTGGACATACATGTCCCACCAGTGTCAGCGTCACACAACCACCACCTGCTGCTGAGCCTGAAGGAAAAAGCCATCGCCGTATGGCTCGACTGGCTCGTCACCGTGCACAGGCCGCGGCGAATCGCCGCCGTTCAAGAAAGGCGCATTCGGCGTGCAAGGGCAAACGCTGTGATAAGTGCGGGTTACAGGCACTCGTTGGCACTGCGAGACGACGGGAGCATCGTGTGCTGGGGTCATAACGATGACGGCGAAGCGCCTCCCGCGGGCGTGGAGGGCGACTTCGTAGCGGTCGCCGCGGGCAATGATCACTCGTTGGCAGTGCGAGCCGACGGGAGCGTCGCGTGCTGGGGTGATAACCATAGCGGCAGAGCGCCTCCCGCCGGCGTGGAGGGCGACTTCGTAGCGGTCGCCGCGGGTTACTTTCACTCGT
This sequence comes from Pycnococcus provasolii, assembly GCA_938743325.2. Classification (NCBI taxonomy): domain Eukaryota; kingdom Viridiplantae; phylum Chlorophyta; class Pseudoscourfieldiophyceae; order Pseudoscourfieldiales; family Pycnococcaceae; genus Pycnococcus; species Pycnococcus provasolii. The sequence goes on from OW568866.1 coordinate 895,938, forward strand.
TGGCAGTGCGAGCCGACGGGAGCGTCGCGTGCTGGGGTGCCAACGATAACGGCCAAGCGCCTCCCGCCGGCGTGGAGGGCGACTTCATAGCGGTCGCCGCGGGTTACTATCACTCGTTGGCACTGGGAGCCGACGGGAGCGTCGCGTGCTGGGGTGAAAACGATGACGGCCAGGCGCCTCCCGCCGGCGTGGAGGGCGACTTCGTAGCGGTCGCCGCGGGCAGCTTTCACTCGTTGGCACTGCGAGCCGACGGGAGCGTCGCGTGCTTGGGACGGAACGACGACGGTCAGGCGCCTCCCGCCGGCGTGGAGGGCGACTTCGTAGCGGTCGCTGCGGGTGACAAACACTCGTTGGCAGTGCGAGCCGACGGGAGCGTCGCGTGCTGGGGTGAAAACGACTACGGCCAGGCGCCTCCCGCCGGCGTGGAGGGCGACTTCGTAGCGGTCGCCGCGGGTTACTGTCACTCGTTGGCAGTGCGAGCCGACGGGAGCGTCGCGTGCTGGGGTGCCAACGGGATTGACTTCCAAGCACCTACGGATGCGTCGCGCTTAGGTGAGCTCAACGGCACGCGGTTCATGACTGAGGTTCGCATCTTGTAGACAGATGTCACGTTCACATTGTACTCTAACCAAACCACCCAAATCAAGCACCAGAGCGAACCACCCAAGCAAGATACTCATATACTATCGTAGGAGTCAAATACTTAAGGCTAGGAGTTCTGGGCAGAAGTTAGGGTACTAGTTAGGGTTTAGGGTTTAGGGTTTTAGGGTTAGGGTTAGCTCCCGGTCCTTTTATTAGGGTTTTTTAGGGTTCGTCTCTTTTGATAGCCGCGCGCCTATTCATTCGCCTCTCCCTCTCCATCCCTGCTCATTCTCGTTCTTGTCAAGTGTGTTGGCTTCTTGAGAAGGTTTTGCTGGACTTGTTCGTATCGTTTGTGTCAGGATCGCTCTTGTGCGTTTCCAGTTTATTTTTCACTTTTGATATCTGATTCATCTTCCATTTCATTATGAGTTCCACTCAAGTAGTTGGCGAAGGATCAAGCAACAGCTCGGCGCAACAACAGGTGCCTGACGAACAGGCGATTGTCCGACGCTACGAACAACTGCGTGCTTCCGTCGAGGAACTCTGGCAGAAGATTAACGAACTGGAAATGGAAAAACAGGAACACGCTCTCGTCTTAAGCTCGCTCTCACCCATGGACGACTCACGCAAGTGCTTTCGCATGATCGGGGGTGTGCTCGTCGAACGAACAGTGGGGGACGTCATGCCCGCAGTTGAGAGAAATAAGGGAGGGATCGAACAAGTGCTCGCGAAACTTACCGAACAGATGGAGGCGCGCAAAAAAGAACTCGCCGACTTTCAGACGAAGTACAAAATCAGAGTCAAAACAAACGGTTGATCGATGTAAGTAGTACCCCTCGTCGTACATACTTGTGTGCTTTAAAGGATAAAAAAATAAAACAGCCGCTCTTGAGCGTATTCCCATTTGCCCTACATATGTTTCGAAGCTGGGCGAGAGACACGCGGAGCGTGATTATAGAAACTACTGCTACATAAAATAGTAAATTGACACACGCGCTATGTCAGTCGCGGTCCATCAACGCGCGCACCTGCTTTAGCTCGGCAACGAGAACGCGAAGCGTGTCCTCGTCGACTCTTAAAGAAGGAGGCGGTGCTGAGCCTCCGTCGCTTGTTAACGTCAACCTTACCGTAGGGTTGCCGCCGCCGCCGCCGCCGCCGCCGCCGTCGTTATCGTCACCACGCTCCACGACATTGTTTGACTCCTGCTCCTCAAGTTCGCCATCGTCGCTCACCTCCCAACCTTCGACGCGCCACGCTGGTAAGCGAAGCGTCGACGACCTTAACGCCGCCGACATGGCCTCGACATTGTCACGGAACGCGCGTGCCACCGCCTCGGAGTTTTCGCGTGGAAGGCCCAGCTGCTGCAGCTCCGCGGACAGTTCGTCAGGCGTGATGTTGTGCGTCGCCGCGCCCGCGACGACAAAGTGCAGAGCCGCCACCGCAGCACGCGCGTCTCCGACGTCCTCGAAGCCTGACGTCTGCTTGTTTACTTTTTCGTACGTTGCGAGCGTTCCTGCGATGCGCAGTGAGATTTCCTTCACGAGAAGTTTCGTGCGTACGGAGGTCAGAAGGCTTAGTGTTGCAATTTCTGCTAACAGCCACTCTGGCGCGTCCAGGCCACCTGCGAACTTGAAACGCATAGTATAACCAGCGGATTAATATGCCCTTGCACGAACTGCACTTGCACTTACGCTTTCAACTTACGCTTTCCGCTTTAGGAGTTTCGGGTTTTAAAAAAACCCAGGGTCTGAGGGTTGAGAAGAATCGCCAACCCCTAAACTGAAGTTCTCCAATATGAACCACAAACGGTTCATCTGAATCTGAAAAAATCGTAACCTCAGAAAACACTCGGTTAGGTTCCCATCGCGATCGGAATCCGACTCACTTTTTTCACCATGTCGGCAGCAGCAGTTCCAATGCGTCGTTCCATACATGTATCTGGTGGTGCACGTCCATCTCGTCATCGTCTTCGTCATGTATGCCGTGGTTCGAAGAAGTCCGGTGGATTCGGACCTCCGCCACCACCACCTCCACCTCCCTCCCCGGATGAAATCAAAAAGAACGCCTCGTCGGCAAAATTCGACGCCATGGCGGCACAAGGTCTGCCCGTATACGAAGTGTTCGTGAGACTCACAGGGGACGCAGACACGCCGACGGGGAAGTGCCAGTGGTTCCCCGTGGGACCCATGTCTGTTGACGAAGACAACATGATACACCCCGCCGTCAGAGGTGCCAAGAAAGATATTGACAAAGCGGCGTACAAGATGTACCCGTCACTCAGGATCGCGCAGGGACGGAAACTGGAGTACGGATACCGTTCCAAGGCGGAGCGAAAGTTGTCTGAGGCGGAAATCAAGGCGGGGGGAGATCCCTTCCAAAACGTTAAGCTCGTTCCACCGAAACCTGACGGAGAGGCGAGCCCGAAGGAGGATAACCCGTTCGTCAATGCCATGAACAGCTTCGAGAACTTCTTCACAAGCCGTGGGCGATAAGTTTTGCTAACAGTTTTGCTCGGTCTGTAATGGAATGCGAGTCTTGCTTTCTCCAACGGTCGTCTATTCACACAACTCACAACCAGGTCGTGCCAGATTTCATAATAAAAAATGATTTCGTTATTAAAGTGAAACGTGTTAAATAAAGAAAAAGTCTAATGTACAATCCAAGTAAGTCGTCTGACTTTATTAACTCACTTACTTCTTGCCCTTCTTCTTCTTCTTCGGAGGCTTGGGAGGTGGGCCACGCTTTGCAACGCTCCAGGGCAAGTGCAACGTCCACGTGCGAAGCTCCTCCTCCGTCTCTGCGGCGATGGGGCGCATCTTTGAGAGGTGCTTGATCATCTCATCCAGCGTGATTTCCATACCTCTCTCCTTCAGAAGCACCAAACGACGGTGTGTCAGCATACTGCGACAAACTTCAACCATCATGCCAGGCGAGTAGCCCACAGTAAGCTGTGCTAGTGATGTAAGGTCAAAGTCCTGATTTAGAAAGCCGCCGTATCTCGTAATGAGCGCGGGCCAGAGAAGCCTCACCGATGCGTAGTCTGGCAATGGGCAGTAAACCTGTCGCTGGAAGAACTTGATCATCGCCTTCATGTCCTTCTTCACCGCAAGCTGGGGCTTGCACGAGTTGCCAATCACCACCACGCGCTCGCCCGGCGCCAATCCCTTCACCTCTTTCAGCAGTAGCTTCAGAATGCGATTTGGAGGATCCTTGTAGCCCTGTTCCTTGAATTGCTTGGCGATCTTCTTGTTCTTGATGAACACCTTCTCAACCTCGTCGATGTAAACGACCGCCGGCGAAAGCACGCGCGCAATCTTAAAGATCATGTGAATGAGCAGAGCACCACCCTTGCCGCCGTACAGCCCGTCCGTCTTGCGAGGACTCAAGTTCAGGAAAACGGCACCCGTCTCATTCGCAATGGCATGAGCGAGCGTCGTCTTACCCGTCTGCGGAAGACCATACAGCAGGCACGTCTTCAGGATCGGCGCCTTTTCGTGAACAAGCTGGCTTCCCAGCGGAAGGGCGACGTGCTCTGCTAGGAAGTTGCGCACCTGTGACATGGACCCATCTGGCACAATGTTGGCAGACTCCTGCGCACTGCCAATGAAATTGTACGAGCCGATGTACTCGTCGAGCTTACGCTTCGGGATCACCTCCACCAGCCCGTGACTTGCCAGCTCTGCGAAAATGCTCTCAATGCTGCGATCAGCCGTGGGATCCTTCTTCTTCTTCTTCTCCTTGCCCTTTTTCTTCTTGCCCTTGCCCTTCTTTTTCTTGCCCTTCTTCTTCTTCGCCTTCTTGCCCGTCTTTGCAGCACGCTCGGCGATCACCATGTCCTTCAGATTCTCAATCAGCACGCGCATTTCATCGTCCACCTCGAGACGCACCTTCTCGAACACCACGGGACGTAAGCCTTCCTTGGCAAGCTCCCCGTCGTGCTTCTGCCAAAAGTTTCCGCTTTCGTCTTTGTCCTGCCACGTCGCGACGAAATTTTGCACCCCCTGCTCAATCAGCGGTACGAAGAAGTTTGGCACGGGCAGATCTTTCGGGTCGATCTTCGGAGGTGGCTCCTTTTTCGCCTTCTTGCCCTTCTTTTCTTTCTTGTCCTTGGGACTCTTGGCGTCCTTGCCACCCTTGCCCTTCGCCTTCTTGCCCTTCTTCTCCTCAGGCTCCAGCTCGGGGGGCGGGTTCAGGATATTCTTGCTGCCACCCTCCTCCTCGTCTGGCAAGTCGGGATACTCTCCCGTGGTGGGATGGCGATTTTCCACGAGCCACGCGTTGATCTTGTCCTGGATCGTCTCGCGCATCGCTGGTCCCTCGATGTGCGCCATGCGCTGCTTGATCGGATCCAGCGCGTCCATGTACTCCATGTAATTCTCTCCCTTGACGAGCTTACGCCTGACAAAGTTTTTGACCATCGTGGTTGACGGATCGTTCTCCTTGTCAGCGTGCCTGAAGCGCATGCCGATGAATACGAGCTCTTCTCTGCTTTCTTTGTGGATTTTCCTTCGAGCAGAAAAGCCTCGCATCAACGCCTGCATCTTCGTCGCCGCCTCCTCATTTGTCATGGACGAAATTCCGAGCGCTTCGCGGCGCTTGTCGTACTCCATGTCGAATTTGATGCGTTCCATGACGCGAGCTCGTATCCGTCCTTGCCGACCTCTTTCGTTTGCCTGAATGACGAGCAGCGCTTCCTCCGGCTCCATCGGAGGGAGGGGATACAGCGGCGCGTCCACGGTTGGCGCGATGATGTTGTACTTGTCCACGAGCGCGCCAAGAAACTTCAGCCTAGCGTTGAGCTCCTCCGCACGCGCGTCGACGTAGTATCTGGGCACAGGTATGTCGAGCGCTTCTGGCGTGAGTTTCAGGTCCACGAGAAGGTCGTCGACGGGAAAGAAGTCGTAGTTGATTGCGCGCTGGACGAGGTAGTCTTTCAGCTCTAGCGTCCGCCCGATGGTGGCGTCAAGCGCCTTGCGCAGCTGCGTGGCTTTCTGCGGGTGCACCATCTGGTCGTACGCGAGTTCGAGTTTCTTGTAGATTCCAAGGTAGCGCAGGTATATGCACGTCCACTCGCTGAACTCCGTCGGCGTCATGGACGGATCTTCCGGCGCCTCGAACTCAAGTTGGTCCAGAAGCTCCATCATGGCCTATTGTTCGTATTGTGTGTGAATGTGTGAATGTGTTAATATTTTTTGCTAAGCTGAGGCAGAATCCCACGAGAAAAGTTCACGACGACGTACCTCACGCCACATGATGTCGAAGGTTATGTTCGACATCTTCGCCTAAATATTCTCTATCGTACCCGTAGCTGCTGTATCTATCTATAAGTGCACTGTACTGTACTCGAAAGATCAAACCTCAAGTACAAGTTCGTCTTCTCTTGTCTTGTCTAAGAAGTTGGAAAATGTGAAATCTCGAGAGAGCAGTGAACTTAGTCCTTAACTGAACTTCACTCACTCACTCACTCACTCACGGCTCCAGTCAGGCAGGCAGGCAGGCAGGCAGGCAGGAGACACACAAAATGGAGTCCGCGGCCTTAATAATATAATACGCAATAAAGTATGTGGCCTTAAGCCTAAGCCTTAAGCCGATACGACGTTGCGTGGAACGAACTTAAGACGTGGAACGATGATGACGAACAGCCTAAAGTTAAGCCTTAAGCCAAACAGGAATAAATATATCGCCAATAAAAGCGGCCTTAAGTGGATGGATGGGTCACCGGGAGAGCACGGGTATTGCAAAGGCCGCCAAAGGCCAAAGGCATACAAAGGCGCGGAACAAAGGCGACTATCGTAGCACTAGTGACCCGACTAGAGTGACCCGAGACTGACAAGAAGGGCGAGAACAGGAAGGACGAGTGAAGTGGTTGTTGACTTTTCCAAAACGACTCGGGACCCCGCGGGTAAAGGTTTAGTAGGACAGGACTCCTTTTTACGGTAAGTTACGGAGGGGCTCTTTTCCGGGACGTCAACAGGAGCCTGTGTGTGAACAGGTGCCTGGCAGATGGACTGGCACGACATAAGTCCAATAAGTCATAAGGGGGGCATACTGTAAGTAGACAATATGTAAGTCCCCCAGGCAGCCCCTGGCACCCGGGGGGGGGGGGGGGGGGGGGGGGGGGTAGGAAGGGCCTTCCAAGGTTTGACCGTGTGTTGACAACCTCTGAGATGCCTGATCAGGATCAGGCACAAGAGGCCAGTCCCTCGAAGGGGTTGTGTCAGGTAGTCACAACCAAGAGCACGTCTAGACTCTAGAGAGGGGCGCAATACACATGAACACCATAAGGCCGACCTCTTGACCACGTTGAGTGCCTTGCATGAACACCATAAGGCCGACCTCTTGCCCACGTCGAGTATGTAAAATTTACCTTGCAAAAACACCATAAGGCCATAAGGCAGAGCTACCGTACCTTTATTTGCAACCTCTTGAACCTACCCGTAGTACAACGAAACCAGCGTTTTTACCCATGCCGGCCGCAAAACCTGGCAAGTTCGACTGGAACCCTAACCCTAACCCTAACCCTAACCCTAACCCTAACCCTTTTCTTTTTTTACCCACTTTCTTTCTCTGTCGGACTTTGATCAATTTCGTGTTCCGATTTGATTCGGCACTTCCAATGGCGGCTGGGGGTTGTTCTGCCGCAGGTTGTTGCGCGTTGGTTCTGAAGGGATGGGCAAGCCCCTCCACAGGCTTTCGTGGCTCTCGTGGTGGATTTCCCAGCTCGTCTCGGTATCGTCGGCGGACCTTGAGGACTTTGATGAAAAGACGGAGTGTTGTTGGGCACGCACGCGCATCTTCATCAACGGCGTCATCAACATCATCGGCGTCATCAACATCAACATCGATAGTATCGTCAAGCAGATACGCGTGCCGCATTGCATACGAAGGCACGCACTTCGCAGGTTGGCAGTACCAAACGAGCGAAGTCTCCGTCGCATCCACGCTCGAAAAAGCACTCATGAAAATCGGAAACCTACCCGCCGACGAACGCGCGGCGCTCGCACTCGTGGGGGCGGGACGCACGGACGCGGGCGTGCACGCCAACGGGCAAGTTGCGCACTTCACGTTCCCACAAACTGCAATGCCGACGAACATCCTTCAGAAGGGAATCAACGCACTTCTACCAACCACCGTGCGCATACGCAACCTCAGCGAGGTGGACGACACGTTTCACGCAAGGTACGGCGCGAGGAGAAAAACGTACACGTACTTGATCGTTGACGGAGGGATTTTGCCACCTCACTATGCCAACAGAGCGTATTATCGCAGACCGTCATCAAAGCGCATGAGTCTCAACTTGGACAGGCTCACCGAGGCGGCGAGCACACTTGTGGGCACGCACGACTTTGCGTCGCTGAGCAATTTCGACCCTCAGAAGGCGGATCAGAGCACCGTGAGAACCGTGGATCGAGTCGACGTGCTCATTCGTGACGGCGCGTGGCTTTGGGGTGAGCGCGAAGGAGACGGCGTTGACGACGGCAGTCCACCGCAGCGCACGATCGAGCTGACGTTCGAGGGCAAGTCATTTTTGAACAAGCAAGTTCGCGTGATGGTTGGCGCGCTGGTTGCGGCGGGTGAGGGTCGTTTGACGCCGGACATGTTCGCGCAGCTTTTGCTGGGCGATTTGGACCGCACGGGTACAAATTTGCTCGGCGCGCAGACGGCGCCTGCATGCGGCTTGACGCTGCAGCGCGTGCATTACGCCGAAGGGCCGGCGTGGTGCACGCTGTAGTAAAGTAGTACATCTTGTATTGTTATTGTTATTGTTATTGTTATTGTTATTGTTATTGTTATTGTTATTGTTATTGTTATTGTATGACGAGAATCATATGTTAGATTATTAGCACGTCGAGTTCGCACTGTTAACATCTATAAGCCGAGCAAGAATAGAAACACACACACACACACACACACACACACACACACACACACACATGTGCACTACGCACACACGCAGTCACGCACGCAGTCACATAGCACAGACTACTCCTATTTGACTCCTATTCTGTCTATGAGTATCTTGGGTGGTTCGCTCTGGTGCTTGATTTGGGTTGTTTGGTTAGAGTACAATGTGAACGTGAGATTTGTCTACAAGATGCGAACCTCAGTCATGAACCGCGTGCCATTGAGCTCACCTAAGCGCGACGCATCGGTAGGTGCTTGGCCGTGATCGTTGGCACCCCAGCACGCGACGCTCCCGTCGGCTCGCACTGCCAACGAGTGTTGAGTGCCCGCGGCGACAGCTACGAAGTCGCCCTCCACGCCGGCGGGAGGCGCTTCGCCGAAGGTGTTATCACCCCAGCACGCGACGCTCCCGTCGGCTCCCAGTGCCAACGAGTGAAAGTTACCCGCGGCGACCGCTACGAAGTCGCCCTCCACGCCGGCGGGAGGCGCTTGGCCGTGATCGTTGGCACCCCAGCACGCGACGCTCCCGTCGGCTCCCAGTGCCAACGAGTGTACTCTGCCCGCGGCGACCGCTACGAAGTCGCCCTCCACGCCGGCGGGAGGCGCTTCGCCGAAGGTGTTATCACCCCAGCACGCGACGCTCCCGTCGGCTCCCAGTGCCAACGAGTGAAAGTAACCCGCGGCGACCGCTACGAAGTCGCCCTCCACGCCGGCGGGAGGCGCTTGGCCGTGATCGTTGGCACCCCAGCACGCGACGCTCCCGTCGGCTCCCAGTGCCAACGAGTGTACTCTGCCCGCGGCGACCGCTACGAAGTCGCCCTCCATGCCGCCGGGAGGCGCTTGGCCGGTATCGTTGACACCCCAGCACGCGACGCTCCCGTCGGCTCGCACTGCCAACGAGTGTTGAATGCCCGCGGCGACCGCTACGAAGTCGCCCTCCATGCCGCCGGGAGGCGCTTGGCCGTGATCGTTGACACCCCAGCACGCGACGCTCCCGTCGTCTCGCAGTGCCAACGAGTGATAGTAACCCGCACTAATCACGGCGTTCGCCCTCGCGCGCCGAATGCGCCTTTCTTGAACGGCGGCGATTCGCCGCGGCCTGTGCACGGTGACGAGCCAGTCGAGCCATACGGCGATGGCTTTGTCCTTCAGGCTCAGCAGCAGTGACGCTGACATGAACGCTGGTGGGACACGCGTGTCCACGGGCATGACACGATGATTTGAAAGTCTGATCACAAGTCTGGCTGGGAAGGGTCGCCCAAACCAACCCCTAAACATCTTCGAAACCCCTCCTCGCTCGCAAACCCCTAATTAATCCAACAGGCCGAACCGGAACCGGTATCCCCCAGGGGTTTCGGGACCCCGTCTGTGTTCCCCCTCCTCCAGGAGGGGAGAAGTCTGGATAAGGCGGCGTGTGCACTTTCCTCCTCGCCCAATCATTTTCAACAGCAAGATGCTCTCCAAAGGTCACAGCAGTGTCATGCGTGCTCCTTCTGCTCGTGCTCGTGTTTCTTTGTCTCGTCGTCCTTTGGTTAAGGTTCGTGCGTCGTTTTCGAGTGTCGCCCCTCTCGGCTCGCGTATCTTGGTTCGGATTGAGAAATCCCAACCGCAAAGTGCAGGTGGGATCCTGCTGCCGTCGTCAAGCCAAAAGAAGCAAAATAATGGGGTTGTTGTCTCCATCTCGGAGGATGTCGCGAACGTGACGAAAGGTGATAAAGTGCTCTACTCTGAATATGCGGGTACGGAGGTGGATTTCCAAGACGAAGAACATATCATTCTCAAGGTACGACAAACTTCTTCAAGCGTACGCTTTCTTTGTATTCTTCACACACGCAAGAACTAACACGATCAACGAAAAAAAATATATATCTCGTATCAACACACGTGGTGATGGTGATGGTGACCTGCTCAGAGCGACGACGTCATTGGAGTCATGCCGTCTGACGACGTGTCAAAATTGAAACCGTGCGGCCCGCGTATTCTCATCGAGTGCACAGACGCCGAGGAGTCCACCACAGGAGGCGTGCTGCTCACGCAGTCGGTCAAGGAAAGGCCGCTCACGGGAAGCGTCGTCGCAATTGGACAGGGTGCGGAAGACGAGAGTGGAAAGGTGCAACCACTCAGCGTGAAGGTTGGGGCGACGGTCATGTACAGCAAGTACAGCGGCATGGAGCTTGAGGGCAAGGACGGTAAGCAGTTCATCGTCGTCGGCGACTCGGACCTGCTCGCGGAGCTTTCATAAAAAAATAAATCACCGCCCGATACACAAAGTAGAAACGCAAGTTCTCATTGCTCGTGTGTGGTGGGTGTTGTAAGACAAGACTCGCCTCATGCTTCGAATTTTTGCAACGTTTCTCAGTTACACGTCAGGTTGTTCACCGTTTCGCATATGCGATTTTCATGGCATTTTCCGGCGTGATTTTGAAGTTCTGCAAGCCAGCGAGCGCCGCGCCCGCGCGCCTTTCGTGGTCAAACTCGACGAACGCGATTCCTGGTCTTGCTTCAACCATGCGCACCTCCTGAAAGCCTGGAAACTGCGAGAAGAGCGGCCTGAGCATTTTGTCCGTCGTCGCGGCTGGTAGGTTTTGCACGAAGAGAATGTTGTGCGGCGGCGCCTCTTCGTTCATCGCCGCAGCGATTCGTTCCTCTTCCGCCTTTCTCTTCTTTTCCAGCGCCTCCTCTTCTCGTCTCGCTTGCTTTGCGACAGCCTTGGATGCGCGTACCTCTTCAGACTTTCGCTTTTCCATCTCGCGGTGTTCTTTCATCTGCTCGGGTGTTCGTGCAACAAACGTGCCCTCGAGCTTCCTGACAGCGTCGGACTTTGCTTTTGCGTATGAGATTCGCATCGGCATGTCAAAGAAAGGGAAACCTTGCATTTTCGAAAGTGCCAAGGTGGCTTGTTCTGTTTGTGCGAAGACGACCCACGCTTGTCCACGCAGTCGATAGTTGTTCATGGCGACGATATCTAAAATAGTACCAAATGGGCTGAATATGCACAACAGGCATTTTTTCAGCTCAACTTGTTTCAGCTTATTGTTTAGATTGGAAACGTACAGAGTCTGATTCGGAGGATGAAGGGGGGCCTCTTCTTCCGTGGACATGGCAACAACTTCCGGGTTGGTGGTGTCGTCCGCCGCCATAGGTACCGTATGTATGTGCGCTCGAGGAATACGACGAATGGTTCGATCTGGCGGCTGAAACAAAACACAACAAAAAAAACCAAAAAAACAAACCCTAACACCTAACCCTAACCCTAACCCTAACCCTAACCCTAATCGGAACCCTAACCCGAATGGCCAAGGCGAAGTTTATCCTGGTTTCATGGCGGTTGAAATAAATGTCTGATAACCTTAGTAGTCTGTTGGTATAATATGTAATAAATATTCTTACAGTGTTGTTGTTGTTGTTGTTGTTGTTGTTGTTATGTTGTTATCTTAGTGGTGGTATGGCTCGCCGTTCAAAATCGTCCAGCTCCTATACAGTGCTTCCAACGTGACGATGCGAGCCACCTGGTGATTCAAAACGAGAGGACTCAAACTAATCGTCTGCTGTGCGCGACTTCTCACGTCGTCGTGCCAACCGTAAGGCCCGCCAATCGCAAACACCACGCCGTCACTCGTCTTATCGCAAGCCTCCGCGTACAACTTAGCCAAGTGCTCGCTACTCACGCTCTTCCCGCGTTCGTCCAACACGAACAAATAGGAGTCGCGACCGACCGCCTTCAAGGCGCGGCCAGCCTCCTCGACGCGCTGAGCGTCCGCCGACGCGTTCTTCGCCGAAGATGCGCCACCAGGCTTGACGCGCACTTCCTCGAACGGGCAGTACCTGCGCACCTTCGCTGCCCACGTATCGCAAACGTGTTCAAAGGAGGCGTCGGCGGGCTTGCCGACGTACAGGAGTCGAAGCGGCACGCGACGCACTGCTCGTCGTGACTTTGATGATGATTTGGATGACGATGACGATGACGATGACGACCCGGCCGTAACCTTTCTTAATCTCTCCCTGGGAGACTCTCCCTGGGAGAGCATCCATTGGGGTATCCTGCACTGCCACTGCCGTGGAGAGACGGATAAAACACACGGCATGACCAAATACTGTTGGTGGGGGACCAGTGCCCAGTGTGGAGTGGGGGTGAGAAAAAGGACAAAACGTCCGATCCCTAACCCTAACCCTAACCCTAACCCTAACCCTAACCCGAACCCCCTCACGTCCTCCCTTAAGGCCTTCCCCATCCCACCTAAGGTTCCTAATCATGCCGCTTTTCATGTCGGCAACCGTCATGTTCCTTGTCACATGTGTATGCTGTTTGGCTCCTACTAGGGTGTTCTGTACTCCTCTGCAAGAAGACTCCGCCGCCGCTGATTTTTCAGAACTTGAACTTATCTCGAAGCCGTGCGCCGGATATGCAAGGAGCTTCTCTTCCTACCAAGTTTCTGAAGTACGCAACGCCGTGCGCGCCGCGCTTAAGAAGAGGTGTGACGCAGAGACGAACCAAGTCGATGCCAGCGACGCGTGCAAGGCGCACCATACTGACAGGTATGCTAGACTAGGGCACGCGGAGATGACGCGCGTCTTGCACGGCTTGCTGCACGAAGCGTGCCAAGCGGACGCAAGCAGGCTTGCAGCGGCGAACGGGCGCAACACGGAACGGGCCAGGCGAGCGATGGTGTCGACCATCGCCGCAGAGGCGGATGCGGAAGCTGAACGACTTGCCAAGGCTGGGCAGACGTACGCATTCGCGCCTCCTGCAGGTGGCGCGCACGCGCGCACGCGCGCACAACCCCAAGACGCCGCAAAAACGCTCAATGAGCCCGACGACTCTGACGGTGACGACGACCGAACGCGAGACTCGCGTCAAAACTCGCCAGGACCAACGCAGCTGCTCAGCGGACAGGCGCCACCACTACTTATTCTCCCATACCCAGACCCGCCGAACGCAGACGTTTCCCTGCTGGCGAATGCCACGTGGCGCGACGCCGCGGCGGCGGGAGCATTGGCGCAAGCCGAGCGACGCGCCTTGCGCCAGCTCTTCTCGTCCTGCAGCGTGCCTGCGTGGCGCGACGATGCGCACGTGCTGCTTGACGACGCGGTGGATGGCGAGAGTCGCCGGCAGCGTCCTGAGTTCACCATCAGCCACTGCGCACTCCGTGGAGTGGACTGCCTTGGCCGCGAGGTGGGCGTTGCGCGACTTTCCCTGCCCTCGCAAGGCTTGAAGTGCCCATTCCCGCGCGCTGCGCTCGCTGGACTGCCTCTCCTGCAGCAGCTCGACTTGTCCGGAAACCGTATCATAGGCGCGCTTTCCATGGATCTGATGCAGACGCTTCCACATCTCACTGCCATCGACGTGTCCGCCAATGAGCTCGCGCGCCTGAGCAAACTCCTACCAGCCGGTTCCAGAGCCAAGTCAAAGAGCGATGCAGCGCTCGAGGTTCTGCAGATGGGCGCCAATCGGATCGACGAGAGTCTTGACCTCTACAGCGTGTTCGCCGCGTTTCCGCACCTCCGCCTCGTGAATGCAAGCACAAATCGCCTCACGGGATCACTGCCCCTGCACTTGCCTCGTCAGCTTGAAGTGCTGAGCCTGGCTCAGAATCGTCTTGAGGGAGGTATTCCCATTCCGCATCCCGACGCAAGGCTCCGTCTGCTTGATCTCGCTTCGAATCGACTCAGCGGCACAGTGCCCACGGCATTTCTCGCAAATGCACCTCGTCTTCGCGTGTTTGACGCGAGTGGCAATTCGCTGGAGGGTGCGCTACCTGCTCTTTCAGACGCCGTCGTCGATGAGGATAGTGAATTGCATGGGAAGGTGCCTTCTTCGCTGAAGGTGTACGCGCTCTCTTCGAATCAATTCGAGGGTGATGTGCCAGAGTCGATTAGCCGCTTCACCGCGCTCGCGACGCTCGACATATCTGGCAACAAGCTTTCTGGATCGCTCCCGGAAACACTTCTCGACTTATCTGCGTTGATGCACCTCAATATCAGTGACAACCGTTTCACAGGCTCCCTCCCAGGCGCGTCGGATGCTCACGAGGAGATGCAGAGCACTATATTGACATCGAAGGCTCGTGGACTGCAGGCTTGGCCGGCACTCGTCAGTTTCGACGCTTCGGGCAATCTATTGGATGGCAAGCTTCCCAGCTTATTCGGTGGTCTCGAGCGCGCGGAGCACATTGAGCTTGGAGGGAATCGCCTTACCGGTTCGCTGCCTCGTGGTCTCGGACGTCTGAAAAGGCTGCGACGGCTTGGAGTATGCGGTAATCGCATCGATGGCACGATTCCCGCCGAGTTGGCTAAGGCGCCCTCTCTCGTGAGCCTGAGCGTCTGCGACAACAAGTTTTCTGGCCATCTTCCGCTGGCTTTGGTGTCCAAGGAGCCGAGCCTGACAACGCTTGAGATTCACGGCAATGCACTAACCTTTGGTGAGTTTGGCGAGACGCGCGACGTGACGGAGCTCCCTGTTTCCTCATCAAAAGATGCCAAGGAAGTCTCTTCCGGAGCGTCGTCGTTGTCGTCGTCGTCTTTGCGTTCCCACGCCGACCTCTGACTATGGTAGACTGTCTTATCTTGTAAAATTCATTTTGTAATCCTTACTGTACAAAAGTTCCTGCGAAGTTACGCTTATGTAAATTCGCCAACCAACCAACATAAGTACCACTGTATGTTATGTTAGGTTGGTAAAACAAGAGGAAAGGGGGTCACGCAAAGGCTGGCAAAGGCCGGCCAGCCGGCCAGGCCAGGCCAGACCAACCAGTGGCAACAGCTGGTAGAACTGCGCCTAGGGGAGACGTGAGTTTTTATCGTATGTACTACATAAGTCGGTTCCCACAACGCACCGAAGAAGGGCGAAAGAAGGTTCGTTCAACAGGAGACCTGTTTTCCTGGCAAATAAATGGTGTTGCAGGTAACTAGGTAAGTAGCTAAACTAAAGTTAAGGTGAGGAAGGGTCAAGGGGATCCACTCGTTGCGTGTATCGTCCTCCCCCCCCCCCCCCCCCCCCTTTCTGAGAAGTCGCGGTTCGGTTCGGTTGACCGTTGAACCGTTGAGAGGGTTTCCGCGCAGTCGATAGATAGACTACCAACACAGCAGAACTTTGTCAACATGGCGCTCCTCCTGCACGTGACGCAGACGTACGGCCACGGCCTCGCCACCTGCTGCGTGCGCACGCACCCGTCCCTCGCCGGCGTGACGTTCCGTGCACAAGGCAACTTCGTCGTGCGTGAGACCTTTAGCGCGTCTACGGCCGCGGCCGCAGAGCCGCCCTCGCAGCTGCTGTTCCGGGGCGCGTCCGCCAAGATTGTGCAAATCGCCGTGTCGCCTCGAGGAGATCTCGTGGCGGCTGCTCAAACGCTGCCTAAGCCAGACATCTTGCTGTTCGACGCTGAGACCGGCGCGCTGGTTGCACAGCTGGCTGAGCACGACCACGACGTCAAGCACCTCGCCTTCTCGCCGGACGGGCGCGTTCTCGTGTCCGTAGATGCGCACGAGAAGCTTGTTTTCTGGGATGCGCTGACTCGCAACGTCATCACGAGTCTTGCAGCTTCACCGAACCCGATGTTGAGCGTTGCATTCGGACCAGGTGCACCGGAGCGCGGCTTCTACGAACTGGCGGCGGGCGGTGACAAGGTGCTCGTGGTCTGGGAGCTCGACGCCACCACAGGGCGAGTGGGTATGCGCAAGGCGATGGCCGGCACGTACCAGCGCAAGTACACGGCACTGTGCTTCTCGGATGAAGGGTCTCTGTGCGCGGGCACGGCAAGCGGCGACGTGGTAACGTTCGGCCTCAAGGGTCTGAACCTCGTGACGGTGCAGCAGGCGGCTTCGCACGGCGTGACGGCGATCCTCCCCACCGAGGACGGAAGCTTGCTCGTTGGTGGTGGAGATGGCGCGCTGACAGTTCTCTTTAAGGAGAACAATGCCTCTGCGACGCTCCCGCGCACATACTTCTCCGGCGGAATTGTCTCCTTGGAGGCTGACGCCAGTGCAGGTTCGCTCGTCGTGGCCACGGACGAGGGATGCATCTACGAGGTTGCCTCGTCGGACCTCGGCTCGACAGAACGAGCGGAAGGCCACAGCGCGTGCGTCCGGTGCGTGGCATGGCCAAAGGAGGTTGGCGACGCCGGATTCCTTGCCGCCAGCGACGACGGCACCGTACGCCTTTGGCGCGTTGACGGGTCTGGGTTGCCCTCCCGGCTCGCTCGGGTAGCTGCGCACGGTGGCGTCGAGGCTGCTGTGAGCGTCGCGATTCTTCCCGATGGCTTAGTTCTCAGCGGATGGGCCGATGGCGTTTTGCGATGCCATGCGCTGCTTGACACATCTAGCGGTCCCGCTGACGGGCTCGCGGATGAGCTGTGGAGCATCAATGGCGCGGGAGGTCGCAACGGCGCGGCGATCACCGCCTTAGCAGTTGGCGAGGATGGCACTGTTGTGGCGTGCGGCGGAGCGAACGGCGACCTGAACGTCTTTGACGTCGCGACCCGCCGCCTGATTCACACATTTCCTGAGCACAGGAAGGAAGTTACACGTCTCTGCTTCTTCCAGGATGGTCCCGTGCTGCTGAGCGCAAGCCGCGATTCGACGTTCAGCGTCGTGGACGTGTACAGCAAGCAGCGCATCAGCCAGCATCTCAGTCGCACGACAAATATTGCCGATGCGGCCGTCTGCCCTGACCAGCTCACGGTGCTCACGGTGGGCCAGGACGGCTCCATCTGCTACTGGAAGCTCGACGAGGTTGCGCCTGCGATGGTTGTCGAGGCTGCTCACGAGCAAGGCGCCAACTGCCTGTGTCTCGACGACTCGGGCGAGCTGCTTGCGACCGGCGGCGGCGACGGGTTCGTGCGCCTTTGGGATGTTGCGAGTGGCGAGCTGCTCGCCGAAGGTGCCTTCCACTCATCTCCCGTGCGCAGTGTGTCGTTCGACTCGTCCGGCTCTCGGCTTGTGAGCAGCGCTTCCGACGGCTCTCTGGTCACGTGGCAGGTGGAGCGAGCGGCTTAGCCTCTTCTCCTTCTTCTTCCTCCTCCTCTTAAAATATTTTTTCCCGTCCTACATACGATCCAACCAACCTGACTTCTCCCCGGCCCTAACCCTAACCCTAATCCCGACCCTACGATACCTCCCCCTGCCCGTTAATCGGGACGGGCTGTGCATGCATTCCTCGTCTATAACTGCAAAAGTGACCTTTTTTTTTTCCATCGCCTTTACACGTTGCGAGGCGAACCCACATACATACATGGCACATCAATGTTGCGTTGATGTGCAAAGTCTCAGGTTATGATAGACGCACGAAAGAAGGGAAAAGGAGCCTCTCCTCCTTCTCATCAGAGAGAAAGAAAGAGGCAGAGAGGCAGAGAGGAGAGGAGCCTCCGGAATCCTCAGGGTTGTGGAAAGAAAGGAGAAAGGCGAGAGAGAGAGAAGGATGGTGGACGGGGCCATCGACAGAAGGGAGTGCGACGGATGGGAAAAGAAGGAAAAGAAGGAGGAGGAGGAGGAGGAAGGTGGAGGAGGAGGAACGCCACTCTAAAAGCAGTAAAAGCAAGCATGCATGCGTAGTAGCGTACTCCCGCACTGTAGTACAAAGAAAGGACGAAGCAATACTTTTTAGTCCATGTATGGAACAGTGAGAAAGGAAGGGGGTGACTGGTGAATAGTACTATGTACATAACCCTCCGAGCCTCAGGAAGGGGATTCCCATTGCGTTGTATTTTGTGGGACCCTATGGGGGGGGTCCCAGTCCCATCACTCGCCATCACTCGCCATCACTCGCTCGCCATCAAATCACATCACTCCCTCCCCCCCTGAAAGGCCCTCCCTTAAGGTGGGATGACCTCCTTGCCGCCGCCGCCCGCGGACTGGGCGTCTAAGCCCGACGCCGTCCTCTTAAGGGACTTCAGCCCCAGCTACCGAGCGCGCTCCTACATGGCGCCCGCCGTCCCGCAGTACACCGAGACGGTCACCACCGTTACGCCCGTCGGCGTCAACACGAGCGGGTGGGGCGTCGACCGCGCGAGGCGTGACGCCGTTCGCATGGACAAGGAGTCAAGGAACGTCAAGGAAAAGTACGTGCCGGCGTTCAACGCCGGGCCGGGAGTGAGCAAAACAAGGAGCCAAGGGATGGGGTACTCGAAGAACATCATGGTGGAGCCGCGCGCAGACGTGCGCTCTCGGAAGGATACGTTCGCGTACGAGTCGAGCTTCCAGACGTCCCACAAGGCGCTCGGAAACGAGCGAACCCGCGGTGCGAACACTTTTGCATACACCCTGCCTTGGGCGGAGAGCGGATCAACTGCAAACAGACCGTTCAGGCCGTCTCCGAACGATGACGACAGCGCCGTGCCGAAGCCCGTCGTTCCAGTGCTGTACAAAAAGGAAAGCGTGCCGCTCGCCTGCTTGCCGTCTGGGCCGGTGAGCGCAAGCAGTTGGCGCTCACCGCCGCTGGCTTCTCCTGAGCCTGACTCGCGTTCTTTCAATAGTGGACGGCAGTACGGCGAGACGCGCTTTCGCCCTGTCGATATGCACAAAAATCCCTCCATCATCCACCCGACGAAGGCGCGTGACCTGAAAGTCAAGTATCCGGTGGAACACGGCTACTACGTCGACCCTGACTACACGAAAAAGTCAAGCAGCCTTGCGAAGGCGAAGAAGTGGTCAGGTACCGAGGATGCTCGGGCGCTTGGCGCTACCACCGCCGCGGCGGCAGGCTCGACGCTCACGGAGGAGTCGGTGAGTGGGTACGAAGATAATTTCAGCCACTCGGCACAGCTGAGCAATGAAACGTACATGAAAAGCATGCTCGACGCGGAGCCGTGGAACGTTACGAGCCACCACAACTTTCCCTCGACTCTGCCCATCAACGGCGGCAAGCCTGAGAAGGGAGTCACTGGCATTCGCATCCCAGGCGTCGTTTCCGGCTACGAGCAGGGCACGATCGTCTCGCCTAGCGCGCCGCTTCCGCGTCCAGCGCCGCGCACATCGCCGATGTTTGTGGCGAACAGGGCTCCGCCGATGTCACAGGGCATTTTGGACCACGCACGTGTTGACCGTAGCATTGTTCGCAACAACGTTGGCGAGGCACGGCTGCTCAAGCACATGAAGGCTCATCCGTACCTCTACGAGACGAGGCCGGGGCAAAATTTGCCGCCGTACGCAGGGCCCATCAAGCGGCTATGCTAGACAGGTTCGAGAACTTTGAAGAGTACTTACGTGTTCGACGACAACACGAACTCGAGGTGAGCGAAACGAATGCGAATTTTGATTGATAGATCTACTTTAGTAGGAAGGAATCAGGTCTCTCAGTTACAACATTTTTCTTGCTTTCAAAGCTGCACGACGTTGTGTTAAAGGTCTCCGCGAATGTCGACTGCCGAGCAGAAGGACTGGGGCGAGACCGTCGCCGTGTCGCGTAGCAGGATTGTCGGTACCTTTCATGTGAATTCAAAGTAGTTTGGCATGGGACTGCCTTTTGGTGAACGTGACATGTGTGAAAAACAAAAACAAGCATTACACAGGTGAACTCAACTTCTATTATCAACTGAATGAGCAGTTACAGGTTCAATAGCTCTTGAGTTCCTTTGCCGTCGCCTCTGTTGGCATGCCGTACTCATCCTGGCGGTTGACGGCGTAGCACCTGTGCGTGTCGTGCAGCCAGTTTGAGAAGTCGCCAAGAGTTTCCCACGCCTTTGCGTTTTCGAGAAATGCGTCGCGGCTTTTCATTTCGCGCTCGCATCGTGCTTGATAGTCGTCGTCTGCCATGAGCCCTTCGTCGCTCACCGCGTGGAAGGTAAGGCTGGGTCTTTCTTCGTGTTGTGACCCCGCCACGATGGGCAGTTTCCACGTCTGTTCGAAGATGGCTTGCGACCGCGGCATGTGAAACTCGCTCGTGACGACGGTGACGTGTTTCCACCTGAGCGGTAAAGCGTGTATGACGAGGCTGTAGTACGCGTTTCCGATGGTATCGTATGATGCCGTTTCTCGCAGGACGTGTTCGAGCGCGACGTCTGGGTGTCTCTTTGCTAAGTCGAGTCCGAGCGCGACGGACTCGAGGATCGGGTGTCCTGTGTCCGTGAGCGGCGGCGGTTTGTGCGGCGTTCCTCCCCCGCACAGGACAACTTTCATGTTATGCTTAGAATTCCTGTGCATGTCCGCGGCGGCGTCGACTCTCCTCGTAACCCACGGAGGTAGTGACCCGTCATTCGCCAAACCTCCCGCAAGCACGATGACAGCCTGATCCCCATCACCATCATCCCCAACATCATCAACATCATCACGTGCAGACGCCGCCTGTGCCAATCCACATGTATAAGGTCTTGAAGAGTTCCCCAGGCGACGAGAACTCACTCTTCTGGAGAAGCACACACATCGATGCTCACCACGATGTGACGACAGAACAAAACATCGACTACTATAATGCTGTGAACACTTATGTTGACCGATGCGAAGAACTCTTTGAATATTCAAGCTTTTAGGGGCAGGTAACCTCATGAACATCGGCATGGAGCTTATTTAAGTTTGGAACATCAGGCAGGCAGGGGGGGAGAAAAAATGATGAAAATGAACAACGCGACGAATAATGGGATTCTAACCCCTAACTAAGAACTCCGCCTCCGTCGCTCGCCAACCCCTAATCTAACCCCGAAACCCCCGGGGAGTTGCCGCCGCATAGTCCTTAGTCCTTATGTATGATTTCCCCTCCCTTGGTTCTCCCTACGCCGATCATATTAATTTCCGGAAGCTGAATCATGTTAAGTTTGGCCGTGCGTTTCCCTTCTTCGTCTTCGTCTTCCTGTAGGTACTCTCTCCCCTTGAAGGGAAGTAAGGTTAGGCGCCGTCGCTTGTGCTCGTCGTCGTCATCCTCGTCATCTTCACCTTTGTCTTCGTCATCTTCACCTTTGTCTTCGTCATCTCTGTGTGATCTTATCACGTCGTCGTCGTCGCCTTTCGTTCCGTCAAATGTACCTATCGCGTCATCGAAAATTGCTATACGTACGCCGCTCGAAATGGACTTTGGGTTCTTAAACTCACGAGATCCTGAAGTCGTGGAGACGACGTCGACGAACGTCTTGTACGGAGGTGTCATCGCAGAAACAAATTACCGAAGCATGGCCAAGGCAGCCAATCAGGTTGAAATCACGCGCGCTTTCGCGCCGGAACCGGGCGTCGTGCTGTGCAGGTGGAGAACACCACCCGCAGACAGAAACACGGACTGGTTCGTCGAGGGAAACACCGAACTGCGTGCGTCGAAGGGAGACTTTGCGAAAGGAATCGATACACACGTCGAGAGGTGGGAAGTGCGACCTGCTGACGCGGACGCAACCAAAGGGCAAGTTCTTCAGCCTGTTGCATGTGCCTTGCAATTCGCACTCTCGCGCATGGAGACGCTGAACCTCGCGAACAAGCCGTTCGGCGTCGTCGCCGCCGTGCGCGCAGCCGTATGGACGGCTGTGCGCGACAACGACGAGCTGGGCATCGGCAGCGAGGTTGTGAGACAGGAGATGGACTTGGTCACGGACCAGTTCATCATCGCGTTCGGTGCACTCGCTCTCAGCAACACGCTTTTGCTGTACGCTGTTTGTAAGGCACTTTTCAGGTGAACTTTTCAAAGTTTGACACAAAAAGACTTCGAGAAAAGCATGGCGCACTTTATTGTAAAGACGACAAAATGTTCCACTTTGTGACAAATTCCCTGATCCCGACCACGATCGGGGATCCCTCGTGGAACCCATTTTCTTTTACTGATGTCGTGGAGGCAAAAGTGGGATCCCGGTTGGGCAAACATTCAATACATGGCGGCGCACACGTTCCCGACGTTTACATCGTGTGGGACCTCCCGGAGGTCCCTTTTCGATATACGTAACTTTCGCATCGCCGCCGCCGCCGCCGCCGCCGCCTTCTCGTCAATACGTATGATAGAGCTGAACTGGCGCAAGCTGAGTTGACATACCTCATTTGCTTCTTTTGGTGGGGCTGTTGTTGTTGGGACATTCGCACGCTCGGAGTGGGAAACGCACGCGCTTGCGGCGCATCTGCTACGGATCACGGATGCGAATCCGTGGTTCGTGGCAGGGTCGACCTGAGGCTCAGGTATAAACAGGTAAATCTGGAACCGAAACACGGTAGGAGCATTGCGCGCCCCCCCTAGTGCATCGGCGGTCAAGGAGCTAATTGGGGTGATGGAGGCACGCGGATTCCTGACCGTGTCCTCCGGCCACTACGACCACGCGAAAAACAATGCAAGGAGCATATGTTCGCACCAGGCGATTTCTTCGCATGGGGGGACAACTGTGGTGGTTGTCTTCGACGAGCGGTTTCGGGCGTACGAAATTCCTGCAAATCATGCTGGGATCTTCTCTGTCTATTGAGTCGCTTGAGGACCGTTGGCACTTGGTCTTCGCTCGTCGAGACCAAGTGTCGACGAGGTCGACGCTGGAGTTTTCTTCGGAAAAGAATGGAAGCGGTATCCTCCTCACCCCAAAAGCACCAACAACGCTACCCATACCAGCTCACCTCGCCAACCCTCCCCCTACTGCGCCTAACGAAAACCGTTGGGCGCCGGTTGACGCGCGAGTTAGTGTCAAAAAAATCATTTTTGTGTGTTACCCTTTTCTCACAAGAGTGAGCGAGTTTGTCAGCGCACGCTTCTAGCCAACTTGCTCAAGTCGTCAAGAGCAAGGGCACAGGCGTCGTCGAAACCTCCTGCAAGCTGGTGTGTGCGGAATGCGTAGCGCACAACGCGGACCATCATGAGCTCCGCATTGGCCTTTCGCACGTCATCCGATTCGCCGCCTTCCGCCATAATTTTGCCAATCGTGGATGTCACCATCGCCATCAGCGTAGATGCAAGCTCCAAAGAAAGCTGCTCAACGTGAGCAACCCCGCCGTCGGAGCCATCACCACCCTCCGAGCCTCGCTTCAACCACGCCGTGGGCAAGCCAAACTCACGGCACTTCGCCTCCATCTTATCCTTTCGACTCAGCAACTTTTGAAGCGGCTTCTCGACGCCCTCAAGCGCCTTCTCGCAGATCGCGACGCACGCTTCGACGCTATACTCGCCGCCCTCCACCCTCTCCTTCGCCGCCACGAGGCGATTCGCGATTGCGGCAACGTGGCGGTACTCCGTTGCGGTCTCGCGCATGCTGTCAGCCTTCTCCTCGGGCCAAAAGTACCTGAAATGACGAAGCGTAGCCTGCTCGTCCGCGAGGAAGTCGAGCTCGCGATCGAGCCATCGCACAAACTGATCCACCTGCGCCATCTCGAGCTGGGAAGTGTCAAGCGCGTTGACGTGCATAGCAAGTGCCTTGACAAAGTCCTCCTGATCGCGAAGGTCCGCCTTGATCGCAAGCTGGTGCGCGCTGCGCTTCTCAATCTCGCCACGCACAGCGGCGCGCGCGTCCGTGGACTCCGCGGGATTTCCGAAGCGCGCGCCACGATCTGTTCCCCCGCTCTTGTCGTCCGCCTTTCGCACAACCTTGTGGTACAGGTCCACCACTTGCATGCAACGGCGCAACTTCCCGTTGACGACCCGCTGCAGACCAGAGCCTGGTGGCGGAGGAGGAGGAGGAGGCATCCGCGGCGGCGGCGGCGGCGGCGGCGGCGGTGGCCCGCCTCCCGGCCCCCGAGGTGCCAGGGGCGGCTTGCGCTTGTTGTTTCGATTTCCGCTGGCATCAAACATCGGCGGCGGATCAGGCACGCGGCAAGCTCGCTGCGGCGCATCCTTCACCTCAATCTTGCCCACGGCGCGGGCAAGTGCCAGATCATCTGCACTCTTCATGATCTCTCGCGCGAGAGTGTTGCTGTTGGATTCCGAAAGACTCGAGCTGTCGTACATACCGCTTCGGCCAACATCGGGCATGCAGCTGGCAGCACGCGCGCGACCTTGGAATGCCCTGTTGGGAGAGCTTGGCTTCGGCGCGGACTCGTCGTCCATGCCGCCGAGAGCGTTCATGGACGCCGTAAGCCAAGCCGGAGGCTCCGCCTTGCCGATCGCCGAGCTGCCCGCCAAACCCTGCAGGAGGCGCCGAGCCATCGTGGCGGACGCCTCGTCTCCCCCGGCGTGAGCAAGCCCGAGCGCATTCTGCGAATCTTTATCTAGGCTGTCCGCGTTCTTCTTCAGCGCACAGCGCAGGCACGCATTCACCCACCGAAGGTACACGAGCTCCTCCATTTCCACAAAGTACTGCTTGGGAGCGTCGAGGAGCCGCTTTTGCAGTTCCGCGTTCGTCTTTTTCAGCTCACGCACGCGGAGCTGCGCTGCGGCAAGCATGGACCCATTCTTTTCCGCAGCCCGGCGTGCAATCTCCGCGTCGCCGGTCGTCTCGCCGACGAGCGCAACTGAAATCACCGAGCCATCGCCCGCCGCCTCAATCGCAGCTGCAGCGATGTCCTCGGACGTGAGTGTCGCACCCTTTCCGCCCGCCTTGCTGTTCTTGGCTGCCGTCGCGCGCGCGCTGTCAAGCTTCTTGTTCAGCGACGCCGTCTTTTCGCGTTCCTTGTACAGCTGCTTCTCCGTGTCGAGGACTCGCTGCTTGAGCAATTTGACCTCGTCCGAAAGTTTACCAGCCTGCCTACGCGAGCTCTCGTTCGCCTCCCTGGACGACTTGGTCTTCTCCTCAGCATCCGCGAGCTTCGCCTTGGTACGTTCTAGCTCGCGCTTAACAATCTGCATCTCGTCGTTCGTCTTTCGAATCTTGCCGCGCATCTCCTTCATGGCTGTGTCCGCCTGAGAAGCCTTCACCTCCGCCGCCCTTTTCGCCGTCTCGAGCGCGTCAAGCGTCTTCTTTCCGTGCTTGTCATTTTTCGCCGACTCGCTGTCAAGCTTCTCAAGCCTCGCGGTGGCGACGGCTAGTTTGTCGAGAGCCTCCTTTCGCCGTTTCTCCGACTGTTCGAGAGCCATTCTCATCTCGCTGAGCCAGTCGTACACCTGCTGCCCCTCTCCTGTATTTGTTGGGCTGCTGACTTTCGTCTTGTGGCGTCTCCTCGTTGCGTCTCCAAGTTCGCGTCGTTGGTTGTGTGCAGGTGGTGGCCACTGCTTGAGTCCTTTCTTGGGCATTTCGATCGGCGACGACTCTTCTGACGACACCTCGGGGCTTTCCTCCGGTCCCGCCGGCGCGGGTGCGTCTTTGAACGACAGTTCGTTGTCGCTGTGTTTGTGCGTCGTGTTGTTGTTGTTGTTGTTGTTGTTGTTGTTGTTGTTGTTATTTTTGTTTTTGTTTTTGTTTCGCAGCAGAGGGTGTGCGATCATCGCCGTTGCAGTAGTCCCTGACGTATTTTCCGAGCTGCTTGGACTGCAGTTCTCCTTGTGGTCGTGCAGGTGGTCGTCGTCGCGGAGGCTGGAAGCAGGCGACTGAAACTCTGAAACATCGGGCAAGGGACGCGACATAGATACACCCATAGCTGAAGAGGAGGTTGGCATTGATGACGACGAGGAGGCACCACCACCACCACCACCACGGAGTCCAATCATGTTCAGAAGACCACCGACGGGTCCCATATTTGCTTAAATATAAAATATAAATATGATAAAACAAGAAAACTTCAAGCTCAGTCACAGTAGTCAGTGCGTAGTTCAGAAACAGAGTCACCTGAAATAAGTATACCCTATATATTAATATGTAAGAATACTGTATAATAACTTATTTATTATTAATATAAGAAGGACCCTTAAGCTATCTTAAGGTACCCTACGACGGATTGGAAAATGGCGCGTGCTTCGAAGATGCCCGGCCACCTGACGGCCGGTGCTTGATGGGTTCCCCCTCCCCTGCGATAGGTGCGCAGGTGGTGTGTGCTGGACTTCCTTCCCCCCAGGGCACCTGGGACCCGTCGGAAGGGAAGAGGGATCTCCTCTTAAGACCACTTAAGGGGTGCAGATGTTAGATCATTGAGGGCACCTGTTGTTGTTGCACTGGAAGAAATGGTTCCATCTTTCCTAGTCGACATATCGTACGGTCCGTATCCTATTTTTATCGTAGTACTACAGTCTTCCTAGGGTGGTACGAGCGCGTGCTCTTTTGCACCGCATCTCGTCCTTCCATTTGTCTGAAAAATTAACAATGGTAGATTTTTTTAACTTGGGGGCAAGTTTCAAGTTTGGTAAAGGTAGGACTGGTATTTCCCCGAAAATGTGACCGCCCTTTAAAGTTTTTCCCCTACGTGTACTTCCTACCCGGGTAGGAAGGAGGTGGACAAAACCTTGTCGCGGGCCAAAACCTTGAGGAACCCGATTTCCCGAGGACAAAAGCACCGTTCATCCCGTGGTCAAAACCTGAACAGTGGGTACTTAGGTCCAAGATGATGGGGGGCCCGCCTGTTGTAGCGGCAGTTCCCTACCAGTTTTTTCTGACCACGGGATGAACGGTGCTTTTGTCCTCGGGAAATCGGGACAAGGTTTTGGCCCGGGACAAGGTTTTGTCCACCCCCTTCCTACGGTAGTTTGAGTTTGCGACCATTTCGCTGGTTACGGCCCTGTGCAAACTTTTTCCACCTTTTGTTTTGGTCGCGTCCGCAGGTCGCAACTCGCAAATCAAACTTTTGGAAAACGGCTTTGGGTCATGTTTTAGGGGAAATGTCATACTGGAGAGCTCTCCTTTATTACGAGTACCGGGTAGGTTCAAGTGGTGGTTGGGTGAGGGGAAAAGAGAGGATGATCCTGCTCCGCAACGGCATTCTTCAACGGCGGAGTCGGTCCTGGCATCACGGGCGCAAGCACACTCACGCTTCAGACTTGACATCCTGGTTGGGACATGCGGTGGTACGACAACAGTGATAGTATGTAAATAATTTATTTCATGAATATATATACACAAAGTGTCAATTACACCTATTCTTGCTCCGCCGACGCGGACGCGGACTCCTCCTGTTCCTTGGCGCCATCGGCGGACGACGCCACCTTGTTGCTCTTGCCAAACTGCGCCACGGCGGCGATCTTGAATGCCGCCTTCTTCCATCGCCGACCTGCGACAGCGGCGGAAGCAAGGTTCTTCAAATCCGACTGAGGCTCCGATTTCGTTTCAAGCGCACGCATAAAGTCTTGATTCAGTAGCTCTTCCTTCTCGGCAGCCTCTTCCTTGCTTTCCGTGGGAGAAACCGGCAAGTCTGCCTTATCTCCATTGTCGCCAAATGGCGCGCCGCCCATTTCGGCATCGTCGGCACCGGCACCGGCGCCGGCGTCGGCACTTCCTGCGGGCTCAACGTCGACAGTTAAGCCAGCTTGTCCATCTACAATTCGCGTCTGACGACGGCTCGGTTTGCCAGAATCCCCATCCGACATCGTAGTCCTCCTCGATTCCGCTTCCTTCGCCGCGGCCACCTTTCGTGCCTTCGCCTTGAAGACTGCCGTGCGCGCATCCGCAATCTGCAGCATGAGAAACTTCAGCTCAGGGTAGACGCGTGAAACGTGCTGGAATCCATCTCGAGACAGCGAAAAGAGCTGCGTCACCACGATGGCGCGCGCGTGTGCGGTGCGCGTGGGACTCGCGTCGTACAAGAACGAGAATTCACCAAAGTAAGATCCGGCGCCGAGCGTGGTGAACACGACGCCTGCGGCGGACTCAATCTGAATCTCGCCGCTGGATATGAAGAACATCTCGTCTGCAATCTCCTTCTCGCGGTACACGAGCTCGCCGGTCATGAGGCTGACAGGCTCCATGAGCGGAACGAGCATCATGGCGACGACGGGGTTGACCACCTTGAACAGAGGCACCTTCTCGACAAGGTCGCCACAGATATTCATTGCAATGTCCGTGCGAAGGTTGGGAGGCAGCTCGGCGAGCAGGTCTCGCTCCGAGAAGAGCTTGCGTGTGCGCCACGTGTTCTCGAAGAAGCGCAGGATCCTTGTGCGAAGGGTGGGGTCGAGGCGGCGGAAGCGGAAGTACTCTTTCCACTGCTCGACCATTTGTTCGTAAAGCGCACCACTGCGGTCCATGTTCATGATGAGCGTGCTCATGATACCGACGAGCGCCGCGTAGAACGACGCGCCGATGCACATGCTGAGCATGGTAATCCACAATTCCGCAACGGTGTAAGGCGGGTAAAGCCCGTACCCTATGCACAGCATGTGGCTAAGGCTCTTGAACAGCGCGTGCGTGTACCTCACAAAGTTCGAGCGATTGAGCAGATCCTCGCGAACAACCCATCCGTCGGTGGGAAAGTGCTCAAGGTCCGCGGCGAAGAACTGCAGGCAGGCGTTGAGATGCGCGAAGAAGAGGATGAAGAAGACGAGCTTGATCATACGCAGCGCCGAGGAATTGGAGATGGTGAACGAGTGCTCCCACTTGGACATGTAGCGGAAAAGCCGCGGCAGGCGCAGCAGCCGGAGAAGGCGTGGAAGGCGGAGGTAGAGCAGCAAGTTCGAGCTCGCGGCGGACGACGCGGTGATGATGACGAGCATATCGAATGGAAACGACGAGATGAGGTCGAAGGTGAACCACGTCGTCAGGTACTTGCGCCGCACGAGCTTGCGGTCCATGAGGACGTAACCTGCATCGTCGAATCCGGTGTGAAAGTTCAGGAAGATGTCAAGCAAGAACAGCAGATCGATGACGAGGTCGGTGATGGCGAGCGGCGACCACTTCGACTTCTCAGAGAAGCCTATGCGCACGGGAACGATGAGGCAGTTGTAGCATACGCACAGCGCCATGAGCGCATCCCAGTGTAATCTGAAGTTGTCCCTTGGATCGAAGAATACAGCGTTGGCGGCGGTGGAGGCGGAGACGGACGCGGACATACGACGATGTTTTGTCTGGTGGAGTTGCTGCAGCTGATGGTCTTCGTCAAAGTCGTCACCTGCTGGTTGGCGTCTTGTCCACGAGATGCATGGGATGGACGAGTGCGACTGCGTTGGCGTTGGCGCGTCGTCGTATTGTCGGTGCTGATCCCAGGCGGCATTGTGACGGTTGCGCGTTGGCGACGGTGAGCCGCGTGATGATTTCGAGTCCGCTGGCGAAGTTGCGGCGGCGCCGCCATTCTTTTTGTCCTCCAAGCTTGTTTTATCCGAGCTCATTCTCTTTGCCGGCACTTGGCCAAAGAAACGCTGGTGCATGCGTCTTCGCCTGTCCACGTCCAAGCTCGAGTACCCGTCGTACTTTTTGAGTTCGTCGTCGAGCGTCGAGTCTATGAGACCTTGTGAGTTTGGCGACTTGGCCGTAGCGCCTGGCGGCGTTGGCGAGATGTTCAATTTGCTTCTCGGCGGCCTTCTCGTGATGCGCGGTTCGATTCCCCCTTCGCGGCTTTCGGGGGACATCATGGCGTTTGGCGACGAACCTGCGGAGTTGCTGTTTGCGCCTTGCGGCGACCTTGCGGCTGCTGGCGGGGAGGGTTGCAAGGCTGCGTTGTTTCCGTGATGTGAGGCACTGTGGTGGTTCGAGGCGTCAGAGACGGACTTCTTCTCGTCTTGCGAGTGCCCTGACGTGTCTACCGTAGCGCCGGTATCGCTGATACGCTTCTCCGTAACCTGTGCGCCGCTCACCTGCGCAGCAGCTGGCGTATGATGATGGTCCGCCATCATCATAGGTCAGGTCCCTTATGTACAACAAAATAACAATGATGCCAAAAATGCATGTGTTCGAGCCTGACACATCGCTGAGACAGAGCCAGGCAGACTGCACGTGCACGTGAGAGAGAGAGAGAGAGAGGCCATGGTGCGGTGCCGAACCGGCAGGGCGCGAACCGGCATTCGTTGGCCCCGGACGAAGACGACGTCTCGGGAGCGGAGGGGAAGGGAACGGTTAAGGTTAGGAAAGAAAACGTTCGGGTTTTCTCGAAGAACTGTGACTTACCTGTACAGTATGGTATGATTTTGCGGGTGGCCGACCACTGACCATCCTCCATCTGTCAAATTTTGTCTTTACTGTATTACTGGTTCATTACACTTAAGTCATTCAACGTGGCGGCCACCACGACGCATTCTGACGTGGTGGTGGGGCGATGTTGCCACCAAGAAAAGAGGGAGTAGGTCGTGCTTCCAGCTGATGTCCGCTGCTTTGGCGTGGGGGCACTGCCTCGCACGCCTGCGGCGGCGAGAACTGCGAGGCAAAACCACTACTGTGGCGTTGCGGCATTGGCTGCTGCACAAAGCTGCCGCCACCACTCGCGGGTGGTGAATGCAGGTCGCTGCTCTGGCGTGGCAGCGTGGAAGGTGGCATTGGCAGCAGCATAAAGCTGCCGCCACCACTCGCGGGTGGTGAATGCAGGAGGCCGCTGCTCTGGCGTGGCAGCGTGGAATATGGCATTGGCTGCTGCACAAAACTGCCGCCACCACTCGCGGGTGGTGAATGCAGGGGGCCGCTGCTCTGGCGTGGCAGCGTGGAATGTGGCATTGGCTGCGCAAAGCTGCCGCCACTCAGGCGTGGCGGTGCTGCTGCATATGGAGCCACATAGTGTGCGGTCGCAGCCCCTGAAGACGCTGCTACCGCCGCCGCCGCCGCTGATGAAGGCGCAAAGACTTGCCTGTAGAATTGTGCGACGGCAGGGTGTGCCTTCACTTTGCTTTCCACAAATCCCCGGACACTAAGGCCTTCACAGTCCACGGCGCGCGAAAGTGCCACGTACACCTGCCCGAAGTCGAATGCGTCGCCCACGACAGCCTCCATGTACTGCAGCGTCATTCCTTGACACCGGTGGACCGTGAGCGCCCACGCCAGCTTGAGAGGAATTTGAAGGCGGTCGGCGTACTTGCCCTCCGCGAATGCCGAGAACGCTGCAGGCCCAAGAATCACCTGGACACGTTTGCCCATTCCATTCTCGAAGCTCACTATGGGAAACTTGGTGAATCCCTCCAGGGACACCAAGCCATCCTTCGTGGCGTTGGGCCCGGTCATGCGATACGTGCTGTTCACATCCTTCTGAGAAGAGGAGAATCCCACGACGACGCCACGTGATCCATTGACCAGACCGTTGCCTGGTGAGCCGGTTGAGTCGATCGCACGCAGCAGTACCACCTGCGCACCCTTCTTGAGTCGAAGCTGAGCTGGTGCGGGCGCGCTCTTCTCGAGCATTTCGCGCACCGCGCCGCGATCGCCGACGTCTCGGGCGTTGATTGACACCTCCTCGCTTGGAAGCCTAGCCAAGTTCTGCAGGTTTTCTGCATCGACATCCCTGTTAGTGGCGTAGAGACGTGTTGGCAAAATGTCGTCGCCTGACTCTCCACGTCGAGGCGGCAGTGGGCGGCTCACCTTGGCGAGAAGGGTTCGCGTACGCGCATCCACGATCCCGCGACGCAGCGTCTGAAGCGCATGAATCAATTCCGGATCCTTCTGTCTCACCACATCAACGAGTTCGATGCACTCGAAGCTGGCTGCTTTCCATGACGCGCTCATAAAGCAGAATGGCGGTGTATACGCGGTCTTGTTGACGGGTGGGAGCTGGAAAAAGTCGCCAGTCGCTATCACCTGCATTCCACCGAATGGGACGTCAGGATTCTCGCGAATCTCGCGTCCCACTGCGTCGAGCTTTGCGAGCAAGTCCGCGTCCAGCATGGACACTTCGTCAATAATCAGCACTTCGGTGGCGATCCATCGCTGCTTCGCGGTCTTGCTGCTGTGCACTCGGTCGACGACGCTTTCGACCTTACCAGCAGCGAGACCAGCGCCTATGAATTTGTGCACCGTCGTTCCTCCGAGCGGCATTGCGGCGATGCCCGTCGGTGCGACGACAGCCACCTTGGTGTCGTCGCCGCTGTACCGTTTGTGCCTCAGCAGTGCGATGAGAGTTTTTGTGACGAAGCTCTTTCCTGTTCCTGCCGATCCGGTGAAGAAGACGTTTCTCTTCTGGTTGACGGCCAAGTCGAGTACGCGTCGCTGCGTCTCGTTCATTTGCGTTTTTGACTTTTCTGCATCTGCAAGACTCATCGTGTTTGGGATCGCCTTTGGGGCGGCGGTTGTAGAAGCTGCCCCACCGGTACTGCTGTCTCTCCGTGGTTTTTTGATTGCGTTCTTTTGCACGGCGTTGAGGAACATGGGGTGCACGTTCGGTGTTGCGCCGCCCGTGTTAGCGTTCGCGTCCACTGTAGCTCCCGGAAGCCTCTCCTGTGTATGTTCCTGTGTTGCAGCGTTTCGTTTCCGACTGATCGTTCGCGCGACATGTTCTTGTACGATACGAAGTACGTCATCCCCATATTCCCGACACTTCGAAGAACCCACCCCGTTGATTCGCGCCAATTCCGCCAGCGACGAAGGAAAAGAGCTAGAGATGGCTTCGAGGACGGCGTTCGAGAAGATGCAGAACGCCGGCATTGACGTCGTTCGTCGGACGGCGTTCGAGAACGCCGGCATTGACTTCTTACCGGCCAAAGACAATGACTTACACTTCTCGGATCGCCAAGTCTTCAATGCAGTGAAAAGGAGAGCGGATGACGATGACGAGGAGGTGGAAGGCGCCATGGTGGACATCACCTGGAAAGAGACAAGTTGAGCGGGTCAATGAATGAAGCGAGGATGAGCGATTCAAAAACTTGAACGGGGGAGGCGAAGCAGGCCCGAAGTCAGTCAGGGCCTCGAGGCAAAGCAGGCCAGCCGGGTTCGGGCTTTGTTGTTCACTTGTTCCTCGTGCGGTTCCCTCGCGCTCAGCTCGTCTGCACGCACCTTTTTCCTAATCAGTCAGCAGCGGTTTTGCGTCCACCTTGTTCAAGTCTACCACGTGCAAATCCGGTGCTCGCAACGCCGCCATGCATGGTAGTCGTCTTGATGAGGGCGCCGAAAGCCCCCGTGTACAACTGCTCGTACTGGCAAAGCCGTGTAGTAGTGGTGATACGTGTCGCAGCATGGTGTGTGTTGACCTTAAGGAGTCAAACGTGTGTTCAAAGGTAAAAAAGTGTTACTCAAAAGGAACGAAAAACGTATAGGGACCCGCCGCCTCCAGGGTCACGGAAGTCCCCCTCTTAGCTAACCATAGTAGTAAGTATTGCGCAGGGTCAGGGTCTTCGTCGCGTTGGTCATGAGGGAAACGGCGAAACGCACTCGCAGGCAAAATGAGCGGTTTAAATCAATGCTCTCCACAACTCCCTCCGTGCGTGCGTGCCTGTACACCCGGGTCCCGTGCTTCATGACCGCCCAATCCTTGCCCCAAGCGTCATGCGTACACACGGAGACTCTGTCTCCGACGGCGAAGACGTGCGCGTCGGCTATCACTTTTAGGTGGGTACTTGCGGTAGTACCTGGGTACTTGGGTAAGTAGTAAGTACCCCGAAAATTCAAACAATCTGGTTTTGAGGTAGGCAACTTCCTCAACAATTCAACAGGGTTGTAAACTTGTAATCGCTCGTTACCCCGTTTTCATCAATGTAGCCCTTCGTGCTCCTATGACAAAAACCTTGTCTTGTTCGGCGAGTGATGGGCCGCATTCTTGATCGTGCTGAGCGTGTCCACGATGTCGTCCGGCACGGCACGCAGAGTACATCCGAAGTCGCGAAATGCGGCTTTACGCCCCATAACACCCTGCAGGACGATGGCGCGGCACTCCTAGATTTGACGGAGATTTTAAGTAGTGATTCAGTTCGTCGACCGTCCAAGGCTTCGAAGCAGCACGCTTCTCTTTCACTCGCGCCCCTTTTGTGGGAGGGAACGCCGCCGCGTCGCCGTTGACACAGCTTATAGGAGCCGGGACGTGCGGGAGGTCCCCACACGAAGCACACGTCTGGAATGTTTACATGTATGTGCATGCCGCCATTCATTTTTTGGCACGACCGGGATCCCCAAGTGCCCAACTTATCATGGATCCGACAGATGGTTCTACGGCGGATCCCCGGGGAACCTAAGTAGACCTGTGGTGTGGTCCCACCTGCCGGTGCTGATCAAAAATCGCATGCGAGTAGTATGGCCGACGCTGCGTCGTCACACTTGACGTGTCGTCGTCGTCATTCTCGGCGGCGTCTTGACCTCTTTTTGATATTGGCAGTGCACGTCTTAGCTCTCTCAGGATTCATTCTTGCCTTCTTTCTCTCGCGATCCGATGTCACGCTGTCCTCATCCTGCCGTGATCCGTTGGACGTGCTTGATGGTGATGCACTTGGTGATGCACTTGGTGATGGTGAAGGAATCTCAACCTCTTCGTCGTCGTCTTCGTCGTCGTGCGCGCGAACGTGGGGTGCACGATCAGTGTCGAAAGTTCTTGTCGTCGTGATTGACGCGCTTAGGAGAGACCTGGCGACTGCTGCGACGACTGGGACGATACAACAGCACAACAACGCACAAAGAAGAAGCAGCCCCAAAACGCCGCCGCCGAGGCTGAAAAGCATCGACGAAGTGATTGAAAACGCCTTGTACAAAAACAAAGGTCTTGCCACGACGCGCGTGCGAAAATTTATCGCAGACCCGCCAACGACCACCGTGCAGCGCCTCAAGGGAATCGCCACGGGGGCCGTGCCCGCGTTCGCGGACATAACAAAGTCGTTCGGAGGGTCAGCCGTGACCACGGACAACGTCGTCGCGCAGTGCCTCGCGCACGGACTACGCGTGCGCTTCTTCGGCGACGAGGCGTGGGGCGAGCTCTTTCCCAGCTTGCTTGACGCAAACACGAGCAGGCCGTTCCCGTCGCTGAATGTGCGCGACCTGCACGGCGTCGACCGAGGAGTGCGATCAAGCCTGTTCCCGATGCTCGAAGACGGCGACGACGACTGGGACGTAGCCATCGCGCACTACCTCGGAGTAGACCACGTTGGACACATACACGGCGTGCACAGCGACGCGATGAAGTCCAAGCTGGAAGAAATGGACGACGACCTGAGGCGCATCTTCTCCCACTTCGTGCGCATGGCGCAACCAGGTGGGTCGCTCGAAGGCGGTCTACTTCTCGTTCTTGGCGACCACGGGCAGACGGACGGGGGCGATCATGGCGGAGGTACGCCACCGGAGGTGGATGCCGCGCTGTTCGCGGCGGCGGTTCCATCGAACAAGCACGCGATCATGCAAAAGGAGGAGGAGGAAGAGAAGGTCGTCGTCGACGACGACGAATCGATGCCGCAGATTGACCTTGCGCCGACGCTCGCGCTTCTACTCGGTATACCGGTGCCATACACATCCGTCGGTCGCGTTGACCGTGCTCTGTGGCGACTAGCTGGGCGAACTCCGTATCATGCCGCGCTGCGTCGAAATGCTTGGCAGGTGAAGCGGTACCTGGACACTCAGATGAGTGCGGGCGCATTGTCCGCCTCCGAGCTTGCGTCGCTGCGGGAGGAGTACACGAATGCAACATCTATCTCCGGTCGCGAGGCGGAGGCGCCGCTGCGCGAATACCTCGCGAATGCCGCTGCACTCGTCACGGCGAAATGGGTGGCATTCGACCTGCCCGGAATGCTGGTTAGCATCGCCGCGCTCCTGCTTTCGCTTGAGTTTGCCGCAATGTGCGCGGCGGGGGAGACGAACGCGACGACGACGACGACGACGACTATGACAATATTGTCCTTGTGGGCTGCGGGCGTGTCGGCGACTTCGTACGTGTTGTTTCGTGGCGGCGTTGCCATCTCAGCGGCGCTTGGTGCATGTGCTATGGCAGCCAGGGCGCTCGCGGATCAGATGCTGACGACAACGACGACCAAGTTCTTTGATTCTGTATTCAGAGGTTGTGGTGATGTGTCCACAGCCGTTCCGCGTGGTGCCGGGGTGGTTGCCGCGGTGGTGCACGCCGTGGCGCTGACGAGCAGCAGTTTCATTGACGAGGAAGCGGTTGTGGTGGAGTATCTGCTGCAGAGCGTGCTTCTCGCGTCATTCCTTCTTGGCGAAAGCAGCAAGAGTCGAGGCTGGGTTGCCGTGGCGCTTGTTGCTGGGTGGTCGTCGCGTGCGCTGGCGGAGGAGGCGAGCAATTCACCGCTGCTTGTGTTGGTGATCAACTGCGCCGCGGCTATTGCTGGAGCCATCTGCTGGCACGGATGGACGCTGCGCATCTCGTGCCTGTGCGCGTGCGCATCTTGGACTTTTGTTCACTTTGGCAACGACGCGGTGGGCAGATTGCTCTTGCCGAAAGTGGCTTACCTGTGTTGTTTGGTTGGCGTTGTGTTGGATGCCCGTAGGAAGCATACGAATGCTCGCTGGCTTGCAAGGCACCTTTCGGTGCCCATCGCGCTTGTCATTGGCCTGCGTGGCGCGGGTGGCGCGGCAAGCGTGGCGTCGCTGTTCGTATTCGAAATGTGCATCATGCAGCGTGGCGTGGCCTCGACCGTGGATGCGACGTTCCTGCTGCAGCTCGCGGCAAGCCGCTTCTTCTTCCAGACGGACCATGCGTGCAAGTTTGCACGCCTCCACCTGACAACCGCTGCCTTCGTGGGATTCGATGGATTTTCGTTCGTGCGATGTGGTGCGATGCTTTGGATGAACACGTACGGCGGTTTTGCGTTGGCAAGTTTGTTACTGTGCGACGACGTCGTCGTCGTGATCCCACGTCTGATGACGTGCCTGGTGACCACGGCATTCCTGAGCATTCAGAGGAGACACTTGTTTGCGTTTGACCGCTTTGCACCGAAATTCATGTTCGAGTTCTGCATGCTGCTGACAACGGATATGTTCGCTTGGGTTGGTTCGTTGCTGTCGTCGCGCGATTGATTTTTAATCAAAAGTAACTGTATGTAAACTTACATTGTACTGTACAAAGTTCCTTCTACATATCTTATGTCTTATTCTACATGAACCTCGCCTTCACCCACGCACTTCCCGAGCACCATAGCTTGGGTAGGACGACACCAGGATGAGCGGGAGGTGGCCCGCCGCCGTACGACAAGCCAGAGTACAGCCAGTATCTTGGATTGTAATCTCGTGTCACAAGCGTGAGATTCGCATCCGTTTCGGAGATGAGGAATTTCAATTCATCGTGGTGCGAATTCACCACACCCTTCCATCGCGTCTCACCGTCAATCTCAACCTCGAACCAAGCGCCACACTGTGGGTTGGGCTTCTCGCACGCGTAGTCGCTCTCGATGCACTCGAGAAATTCACGCACGATGCCCGGCTCGACGAGGAACGAAGAAAAGGGAATGCCACGATCACGCATTGCCGCAAGGTCGAACGTCACGCGCGAGTTGGGCAAAGCGCCAATACCCTTGACCACCTCGTACGGCGTGACGCCCAGCGAAGTCGAGTAGGTATCGGCAGTGGTATGCAGCAGCGTGGCATTCGAATTTGTGTATCCTGAGCAGTCGTTGCACAGCGATCCGCTCTCGATGCGCGTGTAGCACGCATTCGGCCCCGCCGAGCTCGACGACGACGACGACGACGACAACGGCTGCAACGGGCAATACGATGCATTCGTCGACGCGCCCGTGGCCACACCCAGGAAGCAGCTGAGGTACAGAGGGCTGACGCGTGAACCGTCGGGGTTGACGCGCGTGTCGAGCGCACGATCCTCGCAGAGCGTGGTGGGAAGGTAGAATGGCTTGCGAACGCACCCGAGGTGAATGTGAGGCTCGAAGAAGTCCTCGCACACACAGGAGCCGGTGAGATAGTCGCATGTGCCGTGGCCTCCACACTCGTTGCCGCACTTGATGTACTCGCACGCGGGCCCGAAGAAGTCGCTCGCACAGTAGCATTGCCCGCTGTAGTAGTCGCACGCACCGCGGCCAGAGCAGTCCAGGCTATTCTTATCGAACATCTCCGCCACAAGCTCCGTCTCGCGGTTGATCCGCGCACGAAGCTGGTCTGGAAAGCTGATTGCTAGATGCGCCACGCCTGTACTGGGCAGGAACATCCAGTCGTTCGCGACGAGCGTGTCACGCGCACTCTGTGCCGCCGTGGAGCTCAGGTACTCGACATATGCCACCTTGAATCGCTTGCCGGTTCCCTGAGCTTCGTTGAAGTCTGCCGTTTGCGTGAGCTTCACCTCAACATTTCGCAGCGGCCCGAATGTGCTGTAGTTCCCCTCGATGTCAGCGAGAGTTACTGACACGGGGAGGTCGTCAAGCACAATGTAGCTCTTAGGGCATGGCTGCAGGCTGCAATCGGCCGAGTAGTAAGGCTCGAAGCACGCACACTTCGAAGTTCCGCCCACGCAGCTTCTCTCTCCTGTGATCACGTCCACCTCGCAGGTCTGCTGGGAGTCGCAGGCACCCTGGCCGTTGCAGCCATTCGGACATTCCACATGGCTGCAGTCGTCGTGAGAGTAGCCGTCGTCGCACTCACACACGGGAGGGAAACGGTCATTTACGCACCTGCCA
Organism: Pycnococcus provasolii; assembly: GCA_938743325.2. NCBI lineage: Eukaryota > Viridiplantae > Chlorophyta > Pseudoscourfieldiophyceae > Pseudoscourfieldiales > Pycnococcaceae > Pycnococcus > Pycnococcus provasolii. The sequence goes on from OW568866.1 coordinate 934,546, forward strand.
TTGCCACTGCAATCATTGATGCATCGCTTCGTGTAGTGCAGCAGCCTCTCCTCGAATAATGTAAGGCGTTCGGCGATGCCGCCCGACTGGCCGATACTCATCTCGTAGCTGAGGCTTTCGACAGCCTCCTCGATGTGATACGGAACGCCATCCACCTGAACGACGCGCACGAGCACGTCGCTATCGCTGGGAGGGGTGGGCCACGGATACGAGTGGTCGAATTGCAAAGTGGCGGAGATGTTTCGAACCGTCTTGATGCGGAGCATTGGGCTATTCAGCGTCCAGTGTGCCTCATAGCGCTGCGGCAGCGCCATGAACTCCTCGTGCCGCTTAGCGTATGCGACGAGGCGGCGCGACAGCGCACGCACGAAGCCGGCGACATCGTTCGTCATCAGCGCCATCGCGCGCACGTCGCTGTATGGAATGTCCTCCTGCACGAGTCTCGCGTCCACGAGATGCAGGGTTTCCGGTGCAAAGTACAGACGAATTTCACGCATGCTGCGAGAACCAAGAAACGCGCAGCTGGGGTAATAGCGGGAGATGGACGACGAATAATTTCCGTCATGGCACGATACCGGCAGGACGAGATTCACCTGCGTCACTCCCGGAGCGTGCTCCACCGCGTACGTTGGCGAGCAGAATCGGCGAGCCGCGGCGTCGCTTCGCGAAAGCACGCCGGCGCCGTTTTCGAGGCACCTCGTCGGCTCGCGCAGCGTGATCAGGCGAGGCGTGGGCGCGGAGGAAGATTCGGAGGAGATGAGCGTCTCGAGCTCGCCCAGCCAGCCAAAGAGCATCTCGCCGTGCACGCTGAGAAGGCTTGCACGCACCAGGTCGCTCTGCTCTTGCATCTGCCGCACAGTCATCGTGAGGCGTTCCGTCATGTCAGCGAGTGAATTTTCGTACCCGGCGTCGTTGACAAGGCTCACCAAGTTTGCCACCTCGCTCGGCGAGGGGCGCGACTTGCGGCTCAGCGCTCGAAGCATGCTTCGCAGCGACGACTCGACCGGGTCACGTCCGTGCAGTAGCTCGTACGTGAAGCCGTACGCCGCACCGTACATGCCTCTCCCCGCGTGCCCATATCGTCGCATGGCAAGAGCGTCGGGGATGCGCGTGTGGTATCGCATCGCCTGCGCACTCTTGCGAACGAGCACCAGCTCTTCGACCGTTGGCCAGTGGAAGCTGGCATCGTTGAGAAGCAACGGGCTATTGCGTGGCCTCACGTTGACGACGAATCTTTGCTCCACGGTGAAAAAGTAGTCACTTGCCGTCAGCACGACGGTGTGCTTACCCCCACCCGCGCATCGATCTTTCGCCGGGTGCCAATTATCTGCACGGCACCGCACGTCAGATCGTCGCGGCGTTCCCGCAAGCAGCTGCGTGGCGGGATCGAAGCGGAGCCAGGATGGGAGCACTTTCACCGTGTACACGATGTGGTCGTTGTCCGGATCCTGCGCGGCGACCGCGTACATGTACAGGTCGTCCTCCTGAACGACAATGATGGGAGTCGACACGAACGTGGGTGGATCGCGATACGTGTATCCACGCAGCGGGACACCCCACTGTCCCGGCGCTCGCCCCACACGGCAGTCTGAGTATGGAAATTCTCTCGAAGCTTCGCCGCAGTGCCCAGCTTGGTGTCCGCCAAATGGCCCCTTCTGCACATTCCGCGCGTAGTTGCCGATGACGACCGAGACGGTGAGCCCTTGGCCCTCGCCAGGCGGCACGACGCAGCGCAGCGAGCCGGTGCTTGTCATAGCCACGTCAAGGCACTCCTGCTCTCCGATGAAGACGGTCACACCGTCTGGCGTGGATCCAAATCCCTTTCCAAAAATCTCCACGAAGTCGCCACCCGCTCGCCTGCCACCGGACGGCACCACCTCGTAGATCTCGATCCAGAGCGAGGGAACGACGAAGGCGTCCACCGCCAGCCATCCCCAGTCGCAGCAGCGGTAGTCGTAGATGTCGATGACGAACTTCTCGCCGTAGAATGGCAGCAGCTCCTCCGCCGTCCAGCCGCTCGTCAGCCAGAATCGCCTGCTTCGAATGGGCGTGCTGAGCACGCGGTAGTTGTCGTGAAGGCGTGTGAGCGCGACGCCCAGCGTTCCCTCTCCGTACACGGCGATGGGATACGTGGAGTTGACCATCACGGGCACGGTCTTGTCCCCTCCGTTCGACTGGAAGGTGAGGTCGCCGTAGCCGAGCGTGAATGGCACCGAGCGCACGTGCAGCACGCCGTGATTGCGCTCACGTTCGTTCCACGGGTAGGCGGAGCACAGCTGGTACTCGCCGGAGTACGAGTCGAGGAAGCAGTGCTTGACGATGGCAAAGTTGGGCACGCCGACTGACAGCACCTCCCAGAACGGCGCGAGCGTGCCCTCCTCGAATCCCCACCGGACGGGAACGGACGCGTACTCGAACTGCGCGTATCGCGGAAGGCCGGCTGGCTCGAGATGGCACTCCGTGCCTTGTTGAAGGTCGTCGCCTCGCGTCGTCGCGTATGTGCACCCCTTTGAATTGACTGGCTCGCTTGGCGGTCCCATGCTCCGTCCGCGGTACGCCCACTGCTGCGGTCCTGCTCCCGGCGTTCCGTCGGCGTTGTCAATCGTACAGCCTTCCTCGCGCGTTGGACTTCGGTCCTGGCTCGGTCCACAGCTGCGCAGCGCGTTGTTGATTTCGCTTCCCGCGCCGAAGAGCAGTGGGTCTTCGCGGTTGTACCCAAAGCCCGTGTTAACGTACGTGTCGCCTGGGTAAGCGCGCGCGCTCGTTCGCCATCGGTTCGTGCGGTACCACATGGGTTCCTCCCAGTCGAGCTGCTCTTCCTCGATGAACGTGCCAGCGGCGTCGCGGCCGCCCTTGAACGGTTCGGTGTATTCGAAGAGTTCGTCGTCCCAGATGTTCGTGAGGTCCCACACTGCTTTTGCATGCTTTGGTATGATGATGATTAGGAGGAGGAGGAGGAGTGAAGTTGGAACAAGTTTTGTTATTGTTTTTGTTCTGGTGGAGGAGGAGGTGAAGCAGCGACGAGAGGATGGGAAATTGCGAGTGATGAGACGGTGGAGGATGAGGAGGGTGGAGTCATTGTGGCGGACATTGAGACATTCACGTAGTAGTAGTACCATGGTACAGTACAGTACGCCGCCGCGGCCGCGCCACTTGTACGTTCGTTCGTTCGTTCGGATGAACGAATGACTGGCGCACTGAATGAATAATGAAGAGATGGAAGTGCAGAATAAACTAAATAAAATAAGAAGGCCAAGCTCGTGTTGCAGTGTTGGTTGTTGCATCATGTATGTAAATCACGTACGTGTCTCGACCTTCTCTCGACGTCCATGGGTGGTCAAGCAGGAAAAGGAGGGAGGCTCAAAGTCAAAGAAAGGGACCATGCTGACCATGCACATACATACTTTACAGAAGTGTTCAACTTCAAAGAGTTGAGTGGACATGTTGAGTGGACGTTTGACGTGGTCAAGAAAAGAGCTTGCACCTGGCGAGCTTGCAAGTTCTGGTTGGGTTAATTGTGTTTCAGTCTCATCAACTCGCATTATTCCCGGCCGCATTGGGGACTGGAAGCGCGCAGGTGGTGATGGCGGGCGGGCACGGGCACGGGCACTCTCACGTGCGTCGTCACAGGTGTGGATGTGCACGCACTTTCGACGGTGGTCCCATGGGAGCTCGAGCTCGTGCTCGAAGAAGTCGCGTTTGCTTTGCTGCTTCTGCACCGCTGGACGGGTGGAACATGGCGGCGCGAAGAAGATGCCGCTTTCAAGCAACCCCTCTGTGGGCTCGTGGCTGCGACGGCGAACGCGAATCGAAGCAAGACGTGCGCGAAGAAACCAGATGGACGCTTGAGGTACGCGACGTCTTTAAGAGTTTCGGAAAGAGAACGGCTGTCGCAGGTGTGAGCGTCAGCGTGAGCAGTGGTGAGGTGGTGGGCGTGCTCGGCCCGAACGGGAGTGGGAAGTCGACGCTCTTTCGGATTGCAGTTGGGCGCACATTCCCAGACGAAGGCGAGGTGACGGTGTGCTCGCTGCCTTCGGGCGAGACGCGCGACGTCACGCACGTGCCCTTGCACGCAAGAGCGAAAGAAGGCGTTCTGTACGTGCCACAGGAGCCGAGCGTGTTCCGTGACTGGACGGTGGCTGAGAACGTGATCTGCGCGCTTGACCTCGCGGGCGTTGCGCGCAAGGACCTCCAAAGGCGCACGGAGCGCACACTTGATGCATTCACGCTCTCACACGTCGCAGACACGCGGTCGAGCGCCGTGAGCGGCGGTGAAAGGCGGCGCCTGGAGATTGCACGCGTGCTCGCCCGTTTCGAGTCGTCGAGTCCGCCGCCACGCTTTCTCGTCGTCGACGAGCCGTTCGCGGGTGTGGATCCTAAGGGTGTCAAGGATTTGCAGGCGCTATTCATGCGCCTGGCTTCTGAGCGTCAATTGGGCGTGCTCGTTACCGACCACAACGTGCCTGGCGTGCTTGGCGTCGCGCGTCGCGCGTACGTGCTTCACGAAGGCGCGGTTCTTGCGAGCGGCTCGCCTGACTACTTGGAGAACCACCCGAGCGTGCGCGAGGCGTACTTGACTTGACACTTTTTTGAATGAGTTTGTATGTATGTAGTAGTATGTATGTTGTACTTGTATACAATGTATGTAGACTCACCAGCCATCCCGCCTGCCCAACGTTGTTATTATGTACAGCATATTCGCTCATCGCGTATATGAGGAACAGTGCCAACGGCAAATCCACTTCGAGTTCGACCCGAACATCCTCACGGTCGGCACGGGCATGGTGGAGGACAACACTACGCCGTGGACTTCATCAACGCGACGCGTGAAATCAAGCGCGTCTGCCCCGGCTGCAAGATCAGCGGAGGTGTGAGCAACATCGCGTTCAGCTTCCGTGGCAACGAGCCCGTGCGTCTCGCGTTCCACAGCGATTTCCTGCACCACGCGTGTGAGGCGGGCGTGGACGCGGGTATCGTGAACGCCGCGCAGGTGATCGAGGACAAGTACGAGAACATCGACAAGGAGCTGCTGAAGTACGTCGATTACAACCAAAAAAAAACACGTGCGTTTCCCCCCCCAAAAAAAAACCTTTTCACTCCCAATCCATCAACACGACTTCCTGCAAGGCCACACTCGCAGCAACGACGTTGCTATCACCGCTCCTCGCAGCGCGACGTTGCAAGGGGCCGAGAAGGGCGTCTCGGTGCTTGCTGATGAGGCGGGTGGTGAAGTCGCCCGCCTTCTCCGCCTTCGCCGCCTCCTTCACAGCGGCAGAAGCACGACGTACGAGATCCGGGGAGGCCGCAACATCGTCGCGGAGGAGATCAAGTTCATCGCGAAGTTTGCTTAGTGCAAGATTTGTGCGCCAAATCATGTCCCAATCATCAAGCACGCTTCCAAGAGCATCGTCGTCATCCACCTCATCAAGAGACTCATCGACGTGCTTAGAGCATCGAACTAGGCGATGTGAGCCTTGCCGCCCTTGCGAGGGAGGGAACGCCGCCGCGTCGCCATTGACGTAGCTTATATGGCCGGGACCTGCGGGACCTCCCCACACGAACCAAACGTCTGGAATGTTACAATGTAAATTGTAATGTGCACGCCCGCCATTCATTGATTGGTTTGGCAGTTGGCACGACCGGGATCCCCAAGTGAAATTCCAGGAGTTTTCGCCTGAAGTGGACCAAAAAAGCCGATTTTCGCCTGAAGTGGACCGGCCTGAAGTGGACCGTTAACCCTAGACCTAACCCTAACCCTAACGCTCCCTCAGTCTATGATGCCGAATCAACTTTTGTGTTGGAGTTTTAGGGGTTTGTAGTACGACACATCACCTGTCGAAGTTTGGGGGTTAAGGAGAAGGACAAGATAAGGTTCTTGTGTCTAGAAGTGGAGACGTCTAGACACATGGGAACACCCTTCCATATGGAGCAAGAGATCTCTAGAGATGAGGTTTAATTGGTTTGGAGACGGTTAGAACGAGATAAGAGAATCTCCATCGACTTCTAGAAAGGTTGCATGGAATAGCACGAAGCATGGAACGCAAGCTTCGTGCCCTCTCCCCTTTCCCTCTCTTCGAGTAACAGGTTCATTCCTATTCCGTAACAACTCTCATATACCATTTACCAATAGGTTATTGAGCCTCAAGCGCCATAGTTGCGCGCTAACCACCCCGCCTTGAATAGGACTTGCACACGGTTGCAAGAAGGCAAGAAGAACACACTTGCACAGGTCGCAAGGAGAGAGAGAAAAGCGAAGACACGGACAGCCTTCGCTCAAAAAAACAAAACGATAACAAACACTCACTTGCACGGGTTGCAAGAAGACATACCGAGCTTCGCACAGTTTGCGAAGTGCCTCGAAGCAGTGGCACCATACCCCAAGCTCCTCACACAAACAAGAAAAAGGGAAGCTTAGGTCGAGAACTTAGGTCGAGAACCTCACAGTTTGGCGTCTTGCACAAGTTTGGAGACGCTTTCAACACGAACACGGGCAGAGTACAACTCGCACGGGCCTGCCGGACACGTGTCGAAGTTTGGGGGTTAAGGAGAAGGACAAGATAAGGTTCTTGTGTCTAGAAGTGGAGACGTCTAGACACATGGGAACACCCTTCCATATGGAGCAAGAGATCTCTAGAGATGAGGTTTAATTGGTTTGGAGACGGTTAGAACGAGATAAGAGAATCTCCATCGACTTCTAGAAAGGTTGCATGGAATAGCACGAAGCATGGAACGCAAGCTTCGTGCCCTCTCCCCTTTCCCTCTCTTCGAGTAACAGGTTCATTCCTATTCCGTAACAACTCTCATATACCAATATTTTGCTTCCTTGCGTGCACATCTTCACCGCCGAGAAGGAGAAGAGTGGTGGAGTGATTGCCGACATGATGGAGTTCTACCGCAAGTACTGCGGTGAGTGCTACCTTACGGACACGTTCAAGAAAGGCGTTGACAGCATGGTGGTGCACATGCCTGAGGGTCGTGGCATCGGAGACATCGCCGCATCTGAAGACGACCCGGTCGTGAAGCCGCCGCCTGACAAGAAGAAGATGGGGAAGCCGAAGACGAAGCGATTCAAGTCGAGGGGGGAGTTCACGCGCTCAACCATCGCTCGCGATGACGCCGTCGCGAGCGCCGGCGCCTCGAGCGCGGGCGCCGGCGCCGGCGCCTTGATGGTGTCGCCTTTTTCAACGCGCAGCGGCTTGCGCCGCCTCTAAGTGAGTAGCAGGGTCGGGTACCGGGGAAGTAACAAAAAAAAAGTGGGGGGGAAAACAATACCACCCAAATAGTCGGCAAAAATAGTCCGGCTGTAGGGTTAGGGATTAGGGTGTAGGGTTAGGGATTAGGGTTAGGGTTAGGTCTAGGGTTAGGGATAGGGTTAGTTAACGGTCCACTTCAGGCGAAATTCGGCTTTTTTGGTCCACTTCAGGCGAAAACTCGAAATTCCAGGTCCCAACAAATCATGGATCATGGGGAAGGATCTACGACGGATCCCCGGGGAATGAGAAATTATTAGCGAAGCGCGTTCCCTCCCTCGGACGACTGGCTCGCATTGGTTCCCGCTTGCTTCTGGAGTGTTTTTGAGTTTTCCCGAGGCTTGTGGTGTTGTTTCCGAAGGTTCTTGTTTTTCCTGCTCAAGCGACTTCCCTAAGTTAAATATCGCTTGCCTGAAAAGTCGCAAAATGCGAAAAAGCCAGAAATTCACAAAAAAAACGTGTTCTTGGTTTCCACATGCCTGTCCGCGGACAAACATAAAACCAGTCCGCGGACAAACAACAACCCCTACGCCAATCGCCATCCGTGTAAAACCCTAAAATAAAATAAACGGAGTTGTTCCAACTTCCAAGGAGAAGAAGACTTCCCGAGAAACACAGAAAGGAAAAAACGAGGGAAAAATCGAGGGGAAAAAGGAGGGGAATTCTGAGGGAAAAACGAGGGGAAAAAATCGAGGGGAATTCTTGAGGGGAAAATTTGAGGGAAAAAGGAGGGAAATTCTGAGGGGAAAAATCGAGGGGAAAAAGGAGGGGAAAATTTGAGGGGAATTCTTGAGGGGAAAATTTGAGGGAAATTCTTGAGGGGAAAATTTGAGGGGAATTCTTGAGGGGAAAATTTGAGGGGAAAATTTGAGGGGAATTCTGAGGGGAGGGGGGAGACTTCTCGAGAAGGCCAAAGCAAAGCAGGCCCGGGATCCAAACTCCAAAGCAGGCGCGCGCATCTGCCCGTTGCCCAAAACCTCCCCTCTGCTCTGACGCGTCTTCGTTTTGTTCATTTTTCTTGCAATTTCCTACTTCAGCCATGCAGATCTTCGTCAAGACGCTCACGGGCAAGACCATCACGCTCGAGGTGGAGTCCTCGGATACTATTGACAACGTCAAGGCGAAGATACAGGACAAGGAAGGGATACCCCCGGACCAGCAGCGTTTGATTTTTGCCGGCAAGCAGCTCGAGGACGGACGCACGCTCGCGGACTACAACATTCAGAAAGAGTCGACGCTCCACCTGGTGCTGCGCCTCCGCGGAGGTATGCAGATCTTCGTCAAGACGCTCACGGGCAAGACCATCACGCTCGAGGTGGAGTCCTCGGATACTATTGACAACGTCAAGGCGAAGATACAGGACAAGGAGGGAATCCCGCCGGACCAGCAGCGTTTGATTTTTGCCGGCAAGCAGCTCGAGGACGGACGCACGCTCGCTGACTACAACATTCAGAAAGAGTCTACGCTCCACCTGGTGCTGCGCCTCCGCGGAGGTATGCAGATCTTCGTCAAGACGCTCACGGGCAAGACCATCACGCTCGAGGTGGAGTCCAGCGACACCATCGACAACGTCAAGGCGAAGATCCAGGATAAAGTACGTAGCAGACTCTAAACCAGCCATAGCAGTGACACAAACAGCTCACTCACACTCTTACCCACTAAATAACAAAACAGGAAGGAATCCCGCCGGACCAGCAGCGTTTGATTTTTGCCGGCAAGCAGCTCGAGGACGGACGCACGCTCGCTGACTACAACATCCAGAAGGAGTCTACGCTCCACCTGGTGCTGCGCCTCCGCGGAGGTATGCAGATCTTCGTCAAGACGCTCACGGGCAAGACCATCACGCTCGAGGTGGAGTCCTCGGATACTATTGACAACGTCAAGGCGAAGATACAGGACAAGGAAGGGATACCCCCGGACCAGCAGCGTCTCATCTTCGCGGGCAAGCAGCTCGAGGACGGACGCACGCTCGCTGACTACAACATCCAGAAGGAGTCTACGCTCCACCTGGTGCTGCGCCTCCGCGGAGGTATGCAGATCTTCGTCAAGACGCTCACGGGCAAGACCATCACGCTTGAGGTGGAGTCCAGCGACACCATCGACAACGTCAAGGCGAAGATACAGGACAAGGAAGGAATTCCACCCGACCAGCAGCGTCTCATCTTCGCGGGCAAGCAGCTCGAGGACGGACGCACGCTCGCCGACTACAACATCCAAAAGGAGAGCACGCTCCACCTGGTGCTGCGCCTCCGCGGAGGTATGCAGATCTTCGTCAAGACGCTCACGGGCAAGACCATCACGCTCGAGGTGGAGTCCTCGGATACTATTGATAACGTCAAGGCGAAGATACAGGACAAGGAAGGGATACCACCGGACCAGCAGCGTCTCATCTTCGCGGGCAAGCAGCTCGAGGACGGACGCACGCTCGCTGACTACAACATTCAGAAGGAGTCGACGCTCCACCTGGTGCTGCGCCTGCGCGGAGGCAACTAAGTAAGGTGCTGTTCCTTCTTTTTGCTTTGGAGCCTGGGAAAATCAAGAAGCACAGCAGCTTTCTTGAAAGAGAGAGAACTTGGTGAGGAAACGAAACACATGGTTGCGGTGATGATTGTAACAAACGTCGTCACACAGGAAGCCCTTTCCTCTTTATTTGAATTACATGAGTCCAAAACCTGCGAGCGCGACACTTTCACCTTCCAGTTTCTCCCTCTTCTTTGCTATAATCATTACATGAGTCCAAATCTGCGAGCGCGACTTTCACCCATGCTCTGCATCAAAATGGAGCCAGGTCCTTCAAGTCTAGCCTTCCACGCGCCTGCGCCGCCGAACAAAATCTCCCATGGCCCGCCGACGAATGCGAGCGAGTATTTGCACGTCGGCGTAAGCGACAGAAGAGACGACGGGTCAACGGTAATGATCTCTCCAGCCGCGAGCGTTTGCTGAATGATCGTTCCTCTGCCTTGAACGCACGCGATGCCGCCCTTCGACGCCTCGAGGCGCTGTAGAATGATACCACTGCCACCGGCGAGGTACGCTAAGTTTGGAGGTGGTGCTGGCGTGATGGACACGTCATTGGAGGAAAACAGGTACGCCGAACGGTGTGCGAGCACCTCTCCCCCGAGAGCTTTTAAGTCAAGCACGACTAGTCGTGCGTTGCCCGCTGCTGATATGCCGACAACCTCAGGCCGAGTTGAGATCGCCTCCCTTTCGCTTTCGCGTGGCACGTCAACGACGTTGATGAAGAACGTTTCCCCTGTGATGAGTCGCCCAATAGCCTCGACGAGACCCCCTTCGCCTAGTGTCGTTCGAAGGCGCACGCCAGGGCTTCGGTACAGGAGCGCCCCAGGCTCGATGAGCAGCGACTCTCCCGGCTGTAGTTTGAGCTGCGCCACCTGCGAGTCTCCTCCCATGACTTCGATACCAAACCTGCGCATGGTCTCCGCGCTGGGCGTGAACGGCGAGTTGGTTCGAACTCCCATTTCGCTTGGTGGCTCAAGACTTCGCGCCTCAAGTTTTCCCTTTCTTTGTTCGTATTGTTCTTTTGTGTCATTTTTGTCCGTTCGCCACGACTCGACGAGGTTAACAGCTGTGGTGAGTGCGGTTCCCGAGGCTGCAATGATAGCAACGTAGTACCACTTTTCGTACTTCGGGTCGTTTCGCGGGTCGTCCCACCACTCTGACTGACGACCACCTGAAACACCACGAGGAGGACCACCACCACCACGAGCACCACCCCCACGAGCACCACCCCCACGACGAAACCTCAAGCCTCCTGCTCCTTTCCCATGACCATAAGCATAAGAAGGACGAGAAGACGATGCACTACGATTCACGCCACTTAAGGACGTGAACTTCATTCGTGAACTACTGTATTCGAGACGCCACGGGAATGATTCGAGCGACGACAATAATTATTGACAGCAAATTCACCAAATTGTCCGAGCTGGCACAGAGAGAGAAAAAAGACAAAGAAAAAAACGGACAAGATATTCGGGATCCTGGATAGGGTAGGGTTAGGGCGAGTGTATCTAGGGTTAGTGGGTTAGGGTTTCTAGGTGTGGTGGTTAGGGTTTCTAGGTGTGGTTAGGGTGTTGCGATTGCTAGGGTTACGCGCTAGGGTTTAGCAGCGGTTGCCCCAATCCGCCTATACTTTGTCTTTTTTCTCAAATTGTTAATTGTTCCTCGTTCTAAATCGACAGACAGACTGACCTACTTTACATAGTAATAAGGAACATGAGGAGTCGATGACGCATCGCGCGTCATCGGACCCTCTGCTCCAACTCGTGTAAAGGTGTGGTCATAATTCTTCCCTCCGCATTCATGGCGGAGTAGGACAGAAACACACTTCTTTCTACTGCCGTTGTTCTGAACCCGTAACAGGTTATGAGCCTCAGTATGGCGACGCAGAAGGAAGCGAATGACAACAACAACAAGCTTGTGTTTGATGGCAGAACACCAGAGCTGTGGGTCGGCTATCAGGCAAAATTCGAGGCGCGCTTACGCCAGACGAAGCGCAAAGGGATCACGAAGAAACGCCTGAAGAACTATCAGTTCCAGCCAAACTCAATCAGCGGTCCAAGCCTCTACGACGCTATCAATGATCAACCAGGTGGGTTCGGAGCACAGGACGAACCGATTTGGTCACAACGACAGCTCGAGGATCAGCGACAGCTTTTTGACGAAATATTGACGACTCAGACGACGAGTTCGCCGCTCATCATTCAGCTGAGTGGCTACGGTGAGTACGACGATTGCGGAAAAAGAGCCTGGAATTTTCTACTGCAAATGTTTCGAAGCCGAATGGAGGAGTCGACAGGACTCAAAGTCTCGCAGCTCACGCACATCACCCAAGATGAAACAGAGACCTTGGATGAATACGCGCAACGAGCAATAACGATGATAAGCGAACTCAAGCAGCTAGGAAAGCCGCAAGATGACGCCTCTGTCGTCAACCACGTGCTGACGGGACTACGCGAGGAGTTCAACACCATACGAGGAGTGTGGCGTATGACCATCGCGTCACGTCGTCGATGGAGACCCCGTCGATTTCAGAACTATACGAATATCTCACGACGTCGCAGCGAACCAACATTGCATGGACTCAGCAGGAGAAGGACAATTATACTTCCCATCTCGTCATGAACCATGCGTCTTCTAGACTCTTGGGCATGATGAAGAAAGCTGGATTACTTCCTAAGGGAGTTCGTTTTCATCCTGAAGCTGACATGCCCGGATGCAAGGCATGCTTACTTGCAGGGACGCATCGCCGTGCGACAAACCGTCAGCCATCCAAGGATGAATGGAGCTGCCATTCATTGGATCTGCAAGTTGCAGGCTGCAGTCACAACGGATTCCACTGATGCCGAGCTATATGGAATGATGATGATCACCAAGGATGCCATTTGGTTACGGCAAATCATGAAAGACATTGGACATGCGCAGACTGGACCGGTGCGAATTGATGCTGACAACCAAGCAGCAATCAAGATTGTGTCAAAGGATTCTGGCATGAGTCATAGCCGATCTCGACACTCATGCATTCGACGAGCCTTCGTGCGCGAAAACGTCAAACTGAATGTTGTGAGTTTTGAGTACACGCAATCTGAAAACAACATGTCAGATGTGTTGACGAAAGCTGTGGACAGGAGCAAGCTTGTCCGTCATCGCGCCGGACTACTCGGAAGCAGTGCAAACGATGAGAAAGAGACAGCTGAATGCTCAAAGAGGAGCAAGCGCACGCACAAGGAAAACTAAATCCTCACTGAGGTGGGCAATTGATTGCTCTTGTTGCTAGTTGCAATGTTGAAAGCCTTCTAAGGTGGGCAGCCGATGAGCGTAAGACCTGAGGACTCCACAGTAAGACCAGGTTACATTCCCGGCAGTGATGAGCATGGCGTAAGACCAGATACTCTGGCAGCGGAGAATGAGAGTGCTTAAGCTTTGAGTCTGTGTAGCCAAAGCAATGCCTTGATTTGATGATGATGATGGATCCTAATATTTTCTTTACCTATGCTTTCGAGGACGCTCGGAACATGGGGGTGTGTTGCGATTGCTAGGGTTACGCGCTAGGGTTTAGCAGCGGTTGCCCCAATCCGCCTATACTTTGTCTTTTTTCTCAAATTGTTAATTGTTCCTCGTTCTAAATCGACAGACAGACTGACCTACTTTACATAGTAATAAGGAACATGAGGAGTCGATGACGCATCGCGCGTCATCGGACCCTCTGCTCCAACTCGTGTAAAGGTGTGGTCATAATTCTTCCCTCCGCATTCATGGCGGAGTAGGACAGAAACACACTTCTTTCTACTGCCGTTGTTCTGAACCCGTAACATAGGGTTAGGTGTTAGGGGTTAGGGTGAGGGTGTAAAGGGCTGGGTTCACCAAGACTGCCCCTCAACCCGTGCCCCCCCTACCAGCTACGTCGGTGGTGTATGTTGGGTGGTTTTAGTGGTTGAATATGCTTCCTATATGTCCAAAGAAATATGCTGCAACTTTATCTCGTCTCAAACGGACGCGTACTCGCTGAGATCGGCAAACCCCTAATTGAAACCCCTAATTGAAACCCCTAATCCCGACCAGAATGGTCGGGGCCGACAAAAATAGTCGGGGCATAATCACTGAAACAAAGTTGTTCACTCTTCGTTACTATTAAAGGTAGCCGCTATCTCGCTTTCGATGAAACCATAGTCTAGATCCAAAGCGGAGCGATGCGTCTTTGACTCCTTCACGAATTTTTGGATCAATTCGTATGATGAAGAGTGCTCATCCGTTTTGTATGCTCGTCGATACGTTCTTGCACGCCGTGCAAAGCGCCGTATTCTACTCAATGGAAGGTTCATCTTTGATAAAGACGTCTCCACATTCTCTCTCAAGTGAGCGGGTTCGCAATCGTTCTCGAGACGGAAGACTCTCTTGGAGTATCCCCACGTGTACTCGATCCCCAATCCCGCGAACTCGCAATGACCCTTGACGCCCATGACGAGGAGATGCCCTCGGTCCTCCACGAGAGTCTGAAGAGCCGTTCGTTCGTTCTCGAAATCGGGGCAAGCGCGCAAGCGCTCGCGTTGTTCCGGCAATTTGCCTTGATGCGGCAAACCACGCTCCCAAAGGACTTGCTTAACGCCCTTCGCCACACCGATGTATTCAGCAAGGTTCTCAGGATCAAACATCGGCGGCGGACCGTCTGCTGTAAACGCAAAGTGCTGCACGTCTCCGACGTTGAGCCGCCAGTCCTTACCGTTGGCAAGGGCAGGTAGCTCGCCCACGCACCCATCCGTGAGCTCCGACGGATGCGGGATCGTTTGCTTCCCACCCGGGCCCTGGTTCATCCTAGTCACGTACAGTCCGTCATCCAACATCTTGCCATGCCCTGCTGACCAATCAACTTCGAGGAGAACTTGCCACTCCGGGTACAAGACGTCATAGCAATCCAGCAAGTCGGTCACCTGGACGGCAAAATCTTCAAAGCTCCAATAACCCTCGCGGTTTTTTCCGTACTCAAAGTAGGTGCTCCCAGGAGACTCCGTCAGATCTGCTCGGCCTCGCTCGCGGCGGTACACGTTAACCTTCTCGAGCTCGTCGTCGGTCATGGGGAGCCCATACCCTCTCAGCTCGTCTTGAAATCCCGATATCATCGTGCCCGGCCCATCTGTCTTCTTCCGGATAGCGCGCACCCCTCGCACGATCCATACCCCCTTTGGCAGTGCGTAAGCTTTGTATATTGATTCATCCTGCCCCACGTGTATGATTGGCTTTGACAGCGGCGGTGCCCTCACAGACAGGCACCCTCCGAAAGGAAGCTTCGCCCTCGTCGTCGTGTCCGCGAAGGCGTCGACGTGAACCTCCACCATGTTATGTCCCTCGTGCGAGACGAAGCGATAAAACGGTTCGCCAGGTACCTCCTCAAGCTCCATCTCGGCGAATTTCTCCTCGGTGATTTGCACCCACAGCGGCATCCTGAAGGAATACTCATCCAGCAGAGGAATGTACCTCTTTTCTCGGTCGTTGATCACATCCTCGCGTTCGTGGGCATCGTTATAGAAGCATGTGGAGAACCACCCCCTTTCGGCTCCCGCTTTCAGCATCCATCGATACGCCGTCGCACCGCTGACACCCTTCTTCGCGTCGATGCCGTATCGGCGAAGCAGCATGTCGGCGTCAACCTCCTGGAGCAATGTCTGGTTCACAAATTTGTGCGCGTGCGCTTTTGTGAGCGTTGCTTTTCCCTTCTTGTGGATGGCGTCCAACATGAATTGCGCAAGCTTGTCTCGCGCGCCCTCGTCGTCGTCGATGAAGCACTCCTTCGCGTGCACGCCTCGCTGGTCAAGCGTGAAAGAGCCGCCATTTGCGACGAAATCACCCCACCAGCGCCGCAACGTATCTCCCGAAATTCCGAATGGTTTCCCACAACGCTCGGCGAGTGCATGCACACTCTCCACGGTTGACTCATCTTGATTGGCGCGGCGTAGTCGAGCGATCGAGCGAGATCGGGATGACAACTCTATGCCGTACCAGCGGCATGCTCGAGCCTGGGTGGCGAGTCGGAGTTGCAGGGCTGATGAGGTCGATGTGACTCTATCTTCATTTCCGTGAAGGAGACTTACATCGTCCATTTGACGCACTCCCTGTAAGATATTTGAAAGGTTGGTTGAGGATTGAGTTAGTCAAGGTGGTGTCATCACCGTCCTGGTGATCACGTCCTCATCAGCACGGTGAAGGCGTCATGAACACCACCAGTACGTACCTCTTCAAGTATCCGCACGAATGCGCGGCACGTCTCCGCGTGCGCTTCGGCACCCTCCGCGCTAGTCTCCGAGCGCCTCCTCTTCTCACGCTCCTTCCGACGGCAACGAAGCCTCTCTTCCCTTTTCCGTTTCGATTGCTCCCGGCGCTGCTCAATGTCCGTTGCCATCACCCCAGCCACCTTTGTTGGGGTGAAGTGCTGCACCTGCTCTCGTCTCTCGCGCTCATCCTTGCTAAGAACCCTCGAGTACAGCCCCTCCTCCACCCACGATCTGAAAGCACGTGCGTTCAACCACGCCTTGTCTTCAGTGTCGAAGTAGTGGTCTCCGGTCCACAGCTCGTGCGCGCTCGTAATCTCGACGGGTTTCGTTGCCCTCTTCGTCTGCACTTTCAGTCTGATCCAATACTTTCCATTCGTCGCTTTCGTGACACGCGGCCGCCACTGTGCTGTGCGTTTCCACTCCTTAAGCTGCGCATCAGCTGCGTCTTGACGCTCCGGCATGGCTGTGAGTGGTCGATGTGTGTGTGTGAATCTTGAAAGTTAGTTTCCCCCTTCAGTTCTTGGCCGTTTGAGCTCATCCTTGGTGTTTTGGAAAGCTCTTTTCACGCTCTATTCAACCGTACTGCGCCCATGAAGAGAACGCACCTTAACAAAAAGTTGAGACGTCGAATCACAATTTCCACGCGTTAGTTCGCCATGGGCGCGCCGCCATCCGCCTCAGACGAGGGTTTCTGATAGCCGTAATGGCCACCTTATCTCGAGAAAAAATGCTCTGAAGGGGGAAATCGGGGAACCGTCCTGGGGGCAGTCTTGGTGAACCCAGCCCTTTAGGCCCAATTAAACACACGAGTGATCGTGCCCGGCATGTCGCACCCTTCCCGGGGTGCGGCGCTCGTCGCCGCCAGCCTCGCGGTGGTGAGCGGGCTTGCAGCGTATCAGCTGTATGGCTGGCGGCGGAGGAGGTTGTGTGCCGAGCGCGTGGCGGGCCACACGAAATTAGCGCTGCTTCCGAGTGAACGCGCACCAATTGTGTGCATGTCGCCCGCCACGAGCACCATCACGTTCTTCCAGGGGTCAACGGACGTGGCGGCGGCGTACCTCGCGAAGCGCGTCGCCGAGATCGCAGCCTCGAACCCGTGGTTAGCGTCTGTCCTGGATACCGACCCCGAGACCGGGGAGATGGCGGCTTTCGTCCCTCGGGGTGACAAAGCGGAAGCGGCGCAGAAAGGCCTCTTCGCGAACCGAAAGGACATCACCGTCGGGTTTGCGCCGCGGCGGGGCGGCGAGGACGGTGAGAGGGTCATCCCGTACCACGCCATGGTTCGCGACCTGGCCCAGGTCCTTTGCAAACCGAGCGTCGAAACCGTCGGCACGGGCGCACCCCTCTTCTCCGTGACGCTCGTCAGCGGTGCGCGCGGGGACGAGTTCGCCGTTGTCGTGTCTGCGAATCACTCGCTCGTCGACGGGCATACATTCTACCAGATTCACAACATGCTCTGCCGCGGCGAGACCGTCCGCGCGTTGAGCCCAGTGCGGAAGCTGGACGCGCCCGCGCAAATCAAGGAGGCCCTGGGAGGCGTGCCGTCCACAATGACGGCGTGCCCTCCCGGTTTCCTGGCGCGCTTCGTGGGATCGCAGATTGTGAGCGCGGTGGGTTTCTCGGCGAAAACGCGGGTGGTCGGCTTTTACGTGAACGACGTCTGGGTTCACGAGCAGAAGAAGCTGTGGAGCTCCCCCGGCTCGCCGGTGAAGCGGCTCGCGGACCAGCTCATCGGCTCGCCCGCCAAGAAGTCATTCGCGCCTTTCATCAGTACGAACGACTGCCTGGTCAGCGCGTTCGCGAACGCGCTGCGGCCGACGCTGTGCATGATGGCGGCTAACTTCCGCGGCAAGGCCATGGGCCTGGATGCCGACGACGCCGGGAACTACGAGGACCTCATCGAGTACTACGACTTCTCCAAAACGAACGACGAGACCCTGGACGCACAATTGGCGTGCGACTACGCCAACCCGGCGTTGATCCGCAGGAGCGTGCAGGGTACGCCGTACGCGCGTGCGGTGACGACGGCGACGCTGTCCAACGCGGATTTCCTGTTCCGAGTTGGCAAAATCGGCGTGACCACCAACTGGTCGACTTTCGCGAAGCCGCTGGACCTGTTCAAGGGCTCGACGCAGGTTCTGCACTTGCCCATTCTGGACTGGCCGAAAGCCAACCCGGCGGGCCTGCTGGGGAGCATGCTGGTGTTCCGGCCGCACAAAGGAAGGCTCGCGGTGATGGCCGCTGGGGATGCCGCATTCGTCGATCGCCTCGCGCGGAGTGGGATGGCGGGGGAAAAGCTGGATGTCGAGTTATAAAATTATCTGCAATCAAGCGCAATGAGTTGCCTAAAGAGCTGGAGAGTCTTGATAGGACTGTTAAAAATATGGATTTCGAGAAAGCACAGGCGACAGTCCCGACGGACAAGGAGTTGATCCGTAACGAGATTGAGAAGACGGCGGGAGAGAAGGAGAATGCTGTAACATAAATAGTACTATGTTCTTCACATGTGCAAGGCGAGCGAGGCAGCGATCCTCCAAACAGTCAAACACGAGAAAAAAAATCAAATCTTAGGATTAGGATTAGGGTATAGGGGTCCCGAGCGATTAGGGTTAGGGTTACGGCTAGGGCTACGCCCCCCCCCCCTCTCCCTCTAGGTTTTCCAAAGTTTTCAGGATCTCGCCAAAAGAAGTTCTCCCCATACTTCCTACCACAATGTCGGCTGCTCCGGCTGCTCTCGCATCTGCGCCTGCGCCGTATTTGAGCACTGGTGTTGGTGGTGGTGGTGGTGATACTACTACTACCACTACTTCATCTGCGTCAGATGCGTCTCGCCTGATTCCCTCGGAAGTCCCTCGTGTGTTTCTTTCATCGGGGTTCTCAGCAGCGCCATATGTCAGCTCGATCCTCGCACAGGTGGAGTCATCATCATCCACATCGTCGTCATCCACATCACCCGCAACAATCACCCACTCCATCACAGACTCCATTTCCCTACTAGATGTTTCGTTGAAGAAAGAAATCGAATCCAACCACAATAAGTTGATGGAGAATGTCAAGCACCTCTCCACGGTGGACGATGGACTACTAGCGGCAAAACTTCGAGTGGACGCACTGCAATCAAGTGCACGTCGAATCAGACAGGAACTTGCTGAACCTTATTTAGTCATCACGCAGAAAACGGCACAGCTGCGTACGCTGTGCTCCGCGGGAGAAGTTCTAAGACATACAGTCGACGCCCTGAAAACGGTACAAAAACTAAGAACCGCCATGGCCTCAGGATCAACGCTCGACCTCAACAAGGCGGCGAGGGCGTACCAAGAAGCGTCAGCTGCTCTCAACAGCTACGACCTAAGCGGGGTCGACGTCGCTCAGGTACTGCACGCGGAACTTGAGCGCGCGAACGCAACCATCAAGCAGGGGGCGGATACCACGCTGAGATCGGGCATGGAGACGCTCAGCCAGAGCGACGTGGGTGCAGCACTCCAAGTCTACCACGCGCTCGGAGAGCTCGCACCAGCCGCCCGTGCCGTCGTGGAAAGGTACAAGAGAAGGCTCGACGACGAGCTGCGTGCCAAGCTGGGGGACAACACGCCGACGGCGGCGGGACCTGGACGTGGGCACAGTGCCAAGGAGTGGTCTGCCGGTCTTTGGAGTGCACTCAACTCGTGTCTCGACACGTGGCATGGCGCCATCGTCGCCGTCTGGCACCTGCAGCGCGTTCTCGAAAAGAAGAGGGAGGCGGGAGGACGGCGCACGTTTGCGAGCATCCTCGTGGAGGAGGAGGAGGACGAAGAGAGTCTTCCACCCCCAGACTCTTCGTCACTTTTGCCCCCGCTCTTGCGCACGATGTGGGAAGGATCACTCAGCATGTGGAAGAAGCACCTCAGCCGATGTGCAAGGCACACAAGCCTCAAGGAAGAGCTCACCGCGTCGTACGTGAAATTCGAGCGTCTTCTCGTGTCGTACCACGAGCGCATCGTGCGTGACACGCTCGACGCGCGAGGGGGTGGAGACGCCGCGGTTCCCACGGGAGCTGCGGGACGCGCGGAATTGCTCGCTTGTGCGACGAGCTTTGCGAACGGGTACCTCGCCAGGAGCTTGGCACGGTGCTCGGACGCCGCGCACGCGATGTTTGGCAAGGCAGACGGCGTGTCGATGGGCGGCGCGGTTCCCAGCCTTGCCGACGGACGGCGATTCGTCGCCGCGGTGCAGGAGGAGCTTCGCGAGGCGGCGAGCGCACCCGCCGGCCTGAGCGCGCGTGTCGCGTCTGGCGTGGCGAAGAGCCTTCGCGTGCTCGCGGACAAGGCGGAAATGCACGCGGCGTCGGGCGAGGAGCAGGCGAAGGTGGGTGGGCTGTGCAGTGCCGCGCAGCAGCGAAGCGCGGTGCTCTTCACGCACCTGCAGGCTGCGCACTTGGCAGCCGTAAGTAGCAGTGGAGGCCTGTCCGAGGCTGCGCGCGCGGCGGTGCAGCCTGGCATGGATCGCATGCGCGAGGTGGCACTCGAGCTCGTGCTGCCGTGGTTCACAGGTTTAGTCGCGGAGGCGGAGAAGCGCATTGTCAAGGTGCACGGTGACGCGTCTCTGACAAACGACGGATGCTCGAGTCCCACGGTGTACTGCAAGGAGCTCACGAACCTGCTTGCTCACTTTCATGCCGAATTCCTGCGAAGGCTGCCGAACACGGCTCCTGGAGAGAGCGGAGGAGCAGCGTCAGCTGCGAACACATCAGGGACATCCTCCTCGGCGGGCGGTTCGCTCGCACCCGTGGCGGGCCAGCTCGCTCGCGCTCTGTGTCGCCGTGCTGCGGCACGCATCGTCGCGCTTTGCCTGCGACACATGGCCCTGCGTCGCCCAATCGGCATGGCAGGCCGACACGCGCTGGCGGCTGACTGCGCGGCGCTCGAAAGTGCGGTGGAAAAGCACCTTTGCGCCGTGACGGAGTTGGGGGTGACGTACCGCGCGCTTCGCGCGTTCCGCGGTGCCCTTCGCGCGGACAGCGTCGATGACCTCAATCCAGGGTGCGCGGTGGCTGACGACTTGCCTTCCGAGCTGCTCTTGCACCACATTCTGTGCGCTCGATGGCCAACGAAAGGCGAGGGTGTGAAACTTCCCATGGACCGTGTTGGGTTGAGTGTTTCGCAGTACTCTCTGTGGCTAGACAAGCACGGTCCGAACGAAACTGTCGACGCGCTTGGCGCATCCATCGAGACGTACGAAAATCGCGTCAAGTCTGACGGCGATCGGTGCTCTGCTTGGAGGGTTGCGAAGCTGTGGATTGAAACGAAGAAGAGTGAAGCAGCAGTGTCTTCGTAACAAAGCTAACTATTTACTTCCATCCTTTTTTGCTTTCTTCGCTCTCTATCTCTCTTTTGTTCTTTCTTTTTTTTTCATAAAATTAAGATGATGCCCCTCTACACACAAGTTACACGGTAGTACTAGTTTGTTGTCGCGAAAATCTATCAGCCAAGCAGGCTGTTTCGAAGTGAAACTAACCCTCCAATGATGCCGTCAATTCCGTCCACCAGTATGTTATCGCACGCGAGGTTGGTTATGCGGTCAACAAATCTGTCCACACCGTAGTATATGCTCGCAGCGCCCTGAGGCGTGGTGTATCCTGACCTCCACATGCAAACGAGCATGTTGTTCAGCAGGCACGTGGGTGCGGATCCTAGCTTTCGATACCTGCGCATGGACGTGAATACGACGCTTTTTTCTACGGGTATGAGTGACGGGTATCCGAACTTCTCCTTGAGCGCCCTTGCCATGTTGAGGTCCTCGAGCAGTGGCCAGTGCTGGAATCCTCCCACCGCCTCGTACGCTTCCCTCCTCATGAAGAGGCACTGGTCGCCGTACGCGACACCTAGGTGCTTACTTCGCAATCTCGCGAATAGGCTGACAGCGTCTATGCACGGGTCCAGGGATTTTTGTTTGTTTTCGAGTCGCGGGTGCCACGCTTCCCACGCGCCCCACATCTGTCCGTCTTTGAGCGCTTCAGCGATATGCTCAGCGTAGTTGGCGGGCAGAATGGTGTCAGCGTGTACGAATAGCAGAACGTCGATCCGTTTGTCTGCGGACATGTCGAGGCATTTCCTCGCACCTTTGTCGAGTTGAATCCCTCGATTTGGGGAGGTATTTTCCAGAACGGTGCCAAGAATATGCGTGGCCATGGGTGTCGATCGAACGATATCAGGGGTATTATCATCGGAGCCGCCATCCACTACGACAACCGTTTGCACGTGGTTGCGCGATCCCAGAGAAACGCTCTCAAGGCAGGACGCTATGAAGGACGACTCGTTTAACGTCGGAATGACGACGGCCAGTTTGAGACGAGACGGCATAAAGGTACTTACTTCTGATGAGGAGGAGAGGAGAGGATTAAGCAACCGAGACAAGAACTGGGAAAGGATGATGAAGAAACGTATCTTATCTAGCGAGATGGAAAGATAAGATAAGGTGCTCAAAAAAAAATAGAATACTGGTGAGAACAGGTGGGGGTTCGCCTTTCATAAAAGGTCGAACTCGCTCCCTCCGGCGTATTTTAGTACGAAAACCCGGGGTGGGGAACTCCATTGGGAAACGCCTTAAAAAAAGTCTTTGGTCGAGGGATTAGGGCGGGTCCCGAAAGGCTTTCCCATCCCATCCAACATTCCAACTCCCGACCACCTAGGTTCTCCCGAGTCCCGACCACCCGGGGAACCACCTCTCAGGCTCTCCCAGCCCGTGACTCCGTGAGGGAACTCGGCTGGCAAGACACTACCTGTGTCATCAAAGGAGGGAGTCCTAGGAGCTTGCAGGGAGTGTTTCTTGCAGCCGTGCGTGCACTCCAAAAGACTTGTGTTGTATGTTATTCTTGGAGAGGCAAGTCTTGGACGTTGTTGTGGTTCTTTGCTTTGGTTACAAGTCTGGTCTTGGAGTACCTTCTTGGAGTTGTTTGTATGAGGAATGTGCGGTTCCTCTCCCTCTTCCTCGACCCGGTTGTTTCCTGACCAATTGGTAGTACTACGGTACTGGAGGAGTGAGCTGGCTGGGGATCCACCTTTGCCAATGGGGAATGTAATAATGATACACAGGCTCGAAGAAGAACTGCAGCGCGCGACGTACGTCACAGTTCTGTCACAATTCACAAAGAAAAAGGCGGGCGTTGTTGGAAGTTTCAACTTTCCATGAATGACCTTTCATTGACGGCGGGGGCTCTGCCTCAGGAGGAACTTCAAGGTATGTCGTTTACTTTACAGCATATAACAACTTACTACTTCGTTTATTATTATGATTCATTGCACCTTGCACCTTGCCCTCCTCTTGAGCGGTCCATGTTTCATCCTGAACAATTCTCTGGTATCGTTTGGGATGAATATATTATGCCGGTTCTCGTTCGTCATAATAGGGTTCGTATCAGCATCTTCAGGTTTCATGCGTTTTGCGAAATACGCTTTTGCGGTTGTCTGTCACGTCCAAGAAGGGAACCCCACGAAGAGGGACCCAGGACGGAGAGGGAGAAGGAGGAAGGGAACGGTGGCCAGGCGCCCCAGACTGGTGGCGGCCGATAGAAAGAGAGGGGAGGAGAGAGCCCGATGGAATAAGGTGGTGCCGGGGGAAGGGCCCGGTGCCCGGTTTTGGCTTAGGTCAGGGAGAAGCGCCCGGTTAGGTCGACAGGCGTTTTCACTCGGGCAAGCTTTTACGTGCTTAAGGTGCACGCTTCAGCAGTTTGTGTGTGCTTTACGTATAAGCCGAGGAGAGTCAAGTAGTGGTTTCAGTTTTAGGTTACAGTAACGTTTGGACAGCGTTTTCTTTGAATACCTAACCCGAGGTTCCCAACTGTCAGTTCCGGCGAGCTGCAGTGGTGAAGCAACAAGGGGCACCCATTGGTGAATTAACAGGAGAGTAGAGGACAATTAAGCGTAAAAGCTTGAGCAACAGCGTCTAAGGGCCGAGCTGACGCACAGGGGTACAGCAGCTGGTGAATGCAGGCAGGTGGTGACGAGGAAGAACAAGAACCGGCAAGACCACCAGGAGATGCACCGAGGGAAGGACAGCAGCTACAGCCGCTGCCCATCAAGGGACTCTTCTACAGGTGGCATGTGGACTTGGCTGGACCAATGGAAGAGACAACACATGGCAACCGCTACTTTGCCGTGATGATACCATCCTCAAGGTAATGGCTTAACTGAACGAATGAATCGAACTCTTCTACAAATTCTTCGTAAATATTGTTCGGATTATCCTGAGACATGGGATGACTACCTTGATTCTGCGGCCTTTGCTTGGAACAATTCTGCTGACAATGATGATGGATATTCACTCTTCTCTTTTATTTTATTTTCCCACGGCGCCACACTTCTTTGACACTTATTCGTCCCTGCTTTATGCAACCCGCGAGCTCTCCCAAGTCCCAACGACTCCACCAGTCCACCACTCCTTACTAGTGGGTCATGATGTCCATGGAGCCTCCACCTAGGGAAGCCATGAGGGAGCCATGACGTCCGTGGAGGTTGAGAGGTTCTCCTACCCGGTAGTTATGCCAAGTTGCCAACCCCAACCACGCAACCCCAAGGCCACACCAAGGCAAGGCCGTTCCCCTCAGTTCTTTCGGGGTTGGGAAACGAAAGCGAAAGCGAAAGCGAAAGCGAAAACGAAAGAACCCCTAGGTGGGAGGTGTTGTGGATAGGGTGCTCGAACCCTTCCTTGTGGGTCCCCTCCCTCCCACCAACCAAGAGCCACACAACAACACCCCCCCGGTTTCCTTCCGAGGCCGCCATTCATCCGGAAAAAACTCCTCGCCATGCCTGCTTTACTGCTCACCGGGCGTTCCTCTGCTCTCTCCCCTGGTCTTTCATCGGCTGCTCCTCGTCGTCTTCCCGCGTCGATGATCAAGCACAAGGCGGTGAAGCTCATGACGCACCGTCGACCCAAGAAGGTACTTTATGTGGTGCCTTTGTGTTTGTGATGTTTTTGGTTTTTGTGGTTTTGGTTGGGTATGATTGGGATTGTACAGGGGGTGGGTGATGACTGGGTTAGCGACTTTGTACAGGGGGTATTTTTGCTTTTGCTTTTTTAGCGTGTATCTTTATGTTATTTGTGCGTGGTGTGTGGTGATTGCGTTTTGGTTTGTGTACTTATTTTTCAGGCAGTTACGTGGTGGTGGTTAGGTGAGGTTGGCCAGAGAAAAGTGGGTGGGTGGGTGGGTGGTTTGGTTTGATGTTCATTCACCAGGCGCACAGGTGGGTGCGAAGTGCGCCTGCTGACCTTTTTGTCGCAGCAAACTTCATGTGTTGTGATGTGCCTCAGCCAAGCCAACCAACCAAACGCCTTCCAAACGTTTGCTCACCTACACCAAACCAAACCCAACGACAAAAATAATAAACAGACCAACCCGAGCGACAGGAGGCGTGGAGGAACGAAGGAGTACCCCGACCTGAAGAAGGCGCTCGAGAACGCACCGCCGGTGCTCACGGTGGTGGAGAAGTAAACAAGGACGACATATTATGATGTTACAACAATATTGCACAGAACCACTAAGGACGACTTTGAGGAAGCCTCTTGCGCTCCTTCGCAGCCACCTTGCGCCGCTTACCCTCGAGCCACTTGTCCAAATGCCCCTCCTTCTTCAGACGATCGTACTTCACCTTTAGCAAAGCCTCCTTCTGCTTCGACTTGGTGACGTGGAACTTCTTCTTCTCTCCTCTCGCCGCGGCGTCTCCGCCGCCACCTCCTGGCGCGTTCCCCGCAAGCAGTTGTTTCGCCTTCTGCTCATCCATCCGTCTCTTCTGTCGACCTGCGTCCTCCTTCATCGTCAGCTTGACGGAATTGAGCGCCTCTTGGAGTTCCTCCTTCTTCGTCTTGCTTTTTGTGCGCTTGAGTGCCTTTTGTATTCCCGCGGCGTCGTTCTGCAGGTTGTCGTCGTAGATGAATCCGTACGACTTTCGAAACGCCCCTGCGTCGAGTTCACCGCACAGTTCGTTAAAGCGGGGGTCAATCGACCGTTTCTTGGCTGGTTTCTGTGCGGATTTGTCTAGTAAGCCAACAGGTCGTTTCGTCGACGCTTCCATCGGTTTATTTTTTGACTTTTTACTCTTCGACGACGAGGTGGTCGACTTAAACCCCAAACCGCTAGCTGCTGCTGCTGCTGCCGCCGTATCGTTATCATCGTCGTCCGATGACGAGTGCGATTCATCTTCTGCGTGAAGTGAGGAGGCTCCCAGACGCTTATGATTGCGCGACTTCTTCGTTGACAAACGAGTCGTCATGTTTTGTTCATTGTAATTGTAGTTAAGGTCCTTGACGTCAACGACTGCGTCAAAGAACGACGCGTCAAACATAGCCTAAACAACTCTTTAAGAGAATTTCAAGCCTATAGAGACGACGACGTGGAAACCTCACGACGAGAAACACGCCGCCACTGGTACCACCACCCGTACGGGAAAGGGAGGAAATGATTTCACACCTGGGATGAAATGGAGGGAGAACCCGAACCCAGTAACCCTAACCCTAACTCAGTAACCCTAACCCTAACGAGATTCTCCTCCCTTTGATTTCTGAGATATTTTTTTTTTGTCCTCCCCTGATTTTTCTCTCTCTCTCGTCGGCCACATATCAAATCAGACCACCCGAATCTAATAATAGTTTGTTTTTGTCATGTCGGCCTTGAATACGTTTCAGAAGAAACCTTCTATAGGGTCTTCTATTACGCGGCGCTTTTCTCAGGATAATGCGTGCAGAAGAACACGTGTCACAAAAGTCGTGGTGATGGCTGGCGGATCGGCGGCGGCACATACGACATACGAAGGCACACGCGGCTTGTCGAAGCGACGCAACGTGCTGATCCAGGGAACGGGCGCGGCCGCCGCCCTTCTCACGACTCTGCTGACGCCAAGCGTTGGTGCGGCGCTCGCCGACGAAGATCCTAACATTATTGGCACGTTGAACGCCGACGGCACGTTCGTCGACACGAAACAAAGCTACGAGCTGAAACTCTCCAACGAAAAGGGCGAGTGGGAACAGGTCAACACGAGGGTACCTGGAAACAAAAGCGTCACCGTCTTCTACCTGAAAGATAAGCCGGAGGTTAGCGTGAGCGTTATCGTCGCAGGGACGAGCGTGGAGTTCACAAAAATGGGCGCGTTCGGGTCGCCGCTCGAGTTTGCGCTGCAGAACATCGTCGCGCCACTCGACCGCGCGTACCTCTGCAAGGCGCCGTCCAACAACAAGGGTCCGTGCTTGGAGCCGACGGCGGCTGTGGTAGATGCGTCAGATAATGCAGGAATATACCAGGTGACGTACACGGTGGACAAGCCAGGACCGGAAGGTTTTGACAGGACCTTCTATTCCGCAGTTGGCGTCGGCTCGAACGGCGTCTCGCAGGCGCTCTTCACTCTCACGGCACAGGTACCCAACGCAAGCAAGGGTGAGTATGACACGATGTTGAAGGCGACGGCGAAAAGCTTCAAGCTCCTTCGCTGAATGAAGTGTGTCTTTCTTTGTGTGTGTTGTTTCTTTTTCTTTTCTTTTATAATAAATAACAGTGTGTGTGTGTGTGTTATTTTTTGTTTTTCAAAAAGCGAAAGCCGTCTCGGTTTACACAGTATGCCCAAGAAGTGTTGGGAACAAACGCGTCACACTTACTTGCGCGCCTTGCGGAGCAGGGCAGCCATGTTCTCGCGGCATCGCTTCGCGCGTCCGTGCGTTCCCAGCTTCTTCTTCGCAAGCTTGAGCGCGCGCTTGTCGCGTCCAACCTTGAGAAGCTCCTGGATGCGCTTCTGGTACGGTGCCAGTCCCATCACCTCCTGCACGAGCTCGCGCACGAACTGTTTGTTTATGAGTGTGGTTGGTGTGACTTTTGTTAGTTTCTTTGTTTTGTGTCGACTCGTCGTCGCACGACACTACAGGGAGGGGGACCCTGTCTTGCCATTCGGCATCATGCCGTTGTCATTCCACTCCAAATCACCCACCACACATCCAACAATACATCCGCCGCCGAGGACAGACGACATCGCCAGTACCCGCATATCATCATCATCTTCACCAATATCAACACCAACGCAACGAAGACGCGACGAGCAGAAAAGAACGAAATAAGAGCTCCCTCCCCGTGACTTCCGATCAACATCTAACAACCTAAAACCTACATACCTTTGTGCGTTTTCCGAGGTGTCCACGCCTTCGCGACGGCGCCTTCTTGTGCACGCCTTCGAGTTTCGTGACGACGTGTCCCTTCTCCATCCCCTCCATCATGCCTGACGCCGCCATGACAACTGCTTGGTTCGTTCTGTTGAGTGCACTGGTTGGAAACACCGATGGGACCCGGAGAGAGGGGCGGCGCTGAAAGAAAAAGAGCCAACCGGTATCCCCTCAGAACAATCCCCGTGAATTTGGATTGGAGCAAACCATGTCAAATTCACAAATTGTTTTTTAAATTGGGGGTTCCCCTAAAAAAACCATTTTCGGGTCCTAGGGAGGAGGGGAGTTTGGGGGTTTGATCTCTATCAGGTTAAACTTTAGGGTTTCATGTCGGAGTAGGGTTACCAGCCTATCGTAGGGTTAGGGTTTTCGGAGTAACTTTAGGGTTACCAGCCTAGGGTTAGGGTTTGATTCCCCTTATTAGGGTTAGGCTTTCGACGACGTGTCTTGTGTTGTGTTGGTTCGTGGCGGCGGGTTCGTTCCTTGCGCCGACGATAATTCCGCCCATCTTGTCACCCTCTCCTCTCGGCTTCTTAACTTCTGTGAGTGTGTGATGTCCTCCTTCCGATATCAATCTCGATCTTTTAGTTGCTCATCTTCTTCTAATAAGGCGTCATCTGCATCTCCTCGTGGTGGTCGAATTCGTCGAATTCTTATCAGACCACCTTCTTGTTCGATTTCTTGTTCTGTGAGGAAGATGATGATGATGATGCCTACTACGAGAACCTGCAGCACATCAGCATCAGCATCAGCAGCAGCATCAGCAGCTTCGTCTTCGTCTTCGTCGCCGTACGTGCGCACGCACCTCCTCAACCAGGCGCCGTACACGCCCATCGAGCCGTTCGACGTCCTCTCCGCCAAACTAGGACGTGAACCCAAGGATATCGTCAAACTTGACGCCAACGAAAACCCGTACGGACCGCCGCCGGAAGTCAGCGAGGCTCTCTCCAAACTGTCGTTCCCGGAGATCTACCCCGACCCGGAGTGCAGACGCCTGCGTGCGCTGCTAGCGGAAGAGGCGGGAGTTCCACCCTACAACGTTCTCGTCGGATGTGGCGCAGACGAACTCATCGACCTTCTCATACGAATTGTCATGGAACCGGGCAAGGACACGCTCGTCGACTGCCCGCCGACGTTCGGCATGTACTCGTTCGACGCAGAAGTGCACGGATGCGGCGTGCACACGCTCCCTCGAACGCCCGTCGACGACGACGGCACGGGACTCCCGTCGTTCGCCGTCGACGTTGACGCCGTGAACGCGCTCCTCGACGACGCGAGCAAAAACATTAAAATGGTTTTCCTGGCGTGCCCCAACAACCCAGACGGCGCGATGCTTTCGGATGGTGACTTGCTGAGCGTGCTCGCCGCCGCGAGAAGGAACAACGCCGTCGTCGTGCTTGACGAAGCTTACATCGAGTTTGCGGGCATTCCCACGCGTGCACCTTGGTGCCTCGAGCACGACAACCTGTGCGTGCTGCGCACCTTCAGCAAGCGCGCGGGTCTCGCGGGCATGCGCGTTGGATACGGAATTTTCCCCGACAACCTCGCAGAATTCCTGTGGAGATGCAAGCAGCCGTACAATGTTTCCGTTGCATCTGAGACGGCGGCGGTGGCGGCTCTGTCTAATCCGGAGTACCTCGAGGATGTGAAGCAGAAGCTGCTTTCCGAAAAGAGCCGTATGTACGAGCTGCTTCGTGACGAGCCGTTCGCGAGCTCCCTGCAGCCTCACAGCTCGGCGGCGAACTTCATTCTGTGTAAGGTGCTCTCTCCCATGGGAGGAAAGGCGATCAAAGATCAGCTCATGACGGAGCACGGGATCATGGTGCGCCACTACTCAACAAAACTGCTCGACAACTACATTCGCATCTCCGTGGGAACGCCGCAGCACACAGACCGTCTACTCGATGGCTTGCGCGCGGTGCTGAGCAGCTGAAAACAAAAAAGCATTTATGTACGTGTGGATGAAATGTGTCAATCTTCGTAACAAATTTTAACAGAAACAAAACAAACTGTTTTTTAAAAAAATCTTCTTTTGAATGGAATGGGATCTTTTCTTGGGTTTTTCTTTCTTCTTTTTTTCCTTTTTCCTTTTGTACTTTCTCACTCATTCACTCGATTTGTCTCTCTCTCATCTCTCTCTCTCTCTCTATCGCAAACAAAAACAAGATGGCGAACTTTTCATCCTCCTCGTCATCATCGCGCACTAACAAACAGGTGAGAGAACGCCTTTTCCTGTTCCAATTCAATCTTATCCTTCGACTTCAACACGAGCAGGTCGAAGAACGCCTGTGCCGCCTGACGGCGTGTCACGCCGGGAGCCTTCAGCAGAATCTCGTCCGCATCCACGGTTGCCTTTTTCGCAGGCGTCTCACCTCCGCGACGGCGCGACGGTGCGGCACGTGCAGGGCTCGCGTCCTGCGCATCCACGATCTTTGCGAGCACCACACGAGCACGCTTCGTCACCACAGTTCCGCCGGCTGCGGCATCCTCGTCGCCATCACCGATAGGCTGTTCGTCCTCCACTCCCAGATATGCCGCGGCACCAGCATCCTCGACAGCCGCGGCGACGACCTGCTCGTCGTCGTCGAGGTTGTCCATTGGCAGAGGCATGTCGTCGTCGAGATCGCCCATGGGAAGGGGAGCTGCGTCGTCGTCGTACTCTGGGCTCGGCGCGAAGCCGTCGTCCGTTCCCGGCGTCGGCGCGCCTCCGCCCGCCGGCGTCGCCGCCGCCGCCGCCGCGGCGGAAACGGGTGCGCTCGACAAGGCATTGCGTCGCTCCACGAACGCCGAGGCGGTACGCATTGCACCTGGGGCAAACGAGCTCGTCGTTCCGAGCACAAATGCGCGCATCTCGGACGCACTTCGTCCCAAGCGCGCGCGCTTCTCAGGTGGCGCCAGCGTGCAAAACGACGTATCCTTCAGGTTGCGTCGAATGGTGGCATTCGGCATCGTCGAGGCGCTGTCCACCTGCGCGCGTCGTTTCCTGCTCGCGGCTGGCTTGCGCTGCTTGCGCTGCGCCGCTTCCGCCGCCGTGCCCGTACCTGCGGGTGGAAGCACGTTGACGTGGTCGTCGACATCACCACCAGGTGGCGGCAGCAGGTCGTCGTCGTCCGCGAACGGCATGGGCATCCCACCGTCGTCGTTGTCGGGAGATGGGAGCAGGTCGTCGTCGTCACCGCCACCGGGCATTGGGAGCAGCGCGTCGTCGTCGAGGGCAAAAGCCGGTCCCTCGCCGTCGTCGGGCCCACGTGCTGTTCCAGCACCTGACCTTGGCGTGGGCGTGGGAAGCATGAGGTCGTCGTCTGCGGGCAGAGAAGCAACGCCCGGGCTTGCGAGGCTGTCGCGTCTCAGCCTCTCCACGTCGACGTCGCTCACACCTGACGACCTCCGTCTCAGTTTCTCGGCGTCGACGTCTTCGTCGTCACCCGCGCCTCCCGCTGAGAAAGGCGTGAGCATGGGTTCGAAGTCCGAGGCTGCGGCCCCCGAGTGTGCGGGCGTGGCTGATCCTGTGATTGCGGGGTTAGCTGCTGACGCGGTTGGCAGAGCCGGTCCGGTGGTGGTGAGGTACACGTCGTGCAGACCCGCCTGGTTGGCGTAGAAGTCGAGTTGTCCGTAGTTTTCGGGCAGCGTGACTGTAAGGAACTGTCCGTCGTCGTCGACGGTGGGCATGTCCACCGCGTTTCCCTCTGCGCCTGCGACTCTGTACGTGTTTTTGATTTTGAGTAGCGTGTCCTGCGAGTCGAGGGCGAGGTAGTTGACCTTCCTGCTGTATATGCGCACGACGCCGAGTAGGAGCTGTCCTGAGAGCCTTAGCGCGAGCGGCGCTTCGGGGAACATGATGGAGTCTGAAGGTTTGTTGTGGTTGGTTGAGAGAGAGAGTTAGCCAAAAAAACAAAAAGCCACATTTAAGTGAACCAAACCAAACAAAAAACAAGAAGCAACGCACCAACGCTGACATCGATATTCGTCTCAAAGATTTGCGTTCTTTTGAGTTTCTTATCTAAGTGTGCAGCGACCCATATCGTGCCCAATGGGCCTTTGCGCGTAAGGATCTGCGTCGAGTAAAACATAATCTAAAGTAACGTAAATGAACAACAAACAACAACTGCTCCTTATGGCTCAAAGGCAACCCGGGAAAGAAATGCTTACACCGAAATGGCGAAAGCTGGCAAAGCAGGTTGAGGCGGAAATGAGGGGGCGGGAAACCCACAGGCCGGGCGGGAGGGGGGGCCCCGTACAAGCGGGGGGGGGGGGGGGCGAGAAAAAGGGGGAGGGGGCTACCGTAATGTTTTTTTGAACCCGCATTCGCATTCGCATTCGCTGGACTCTCTCTGCCTCCCTCGCTCGCTCGCCCACCGAGAAATGGCCAGATTATAGGCCAAAATCGCTGTTTTTGGCCAGATTATAGGTTTTTCCTAACCCTAGACCTAACCCTACACCCTAATCCCTAACCCTACACCCTAATCCCTAACCCTACACCCTAATCCCTAAAACCTATAACTTCCGCCCTATCCCCGTTGTCAAGGGTTGTCCGCTGGGTTCGGATTTAGTCCGTTAACGCCAAAATCGCAATTTGTGTCACCGATCTTGAATGCACATACACGTGGCATGAAAATGAGTCTTTTTTTTGCGTTGCTTGGTGTCTTTTAAGTCCTAGTAGTAGTGTAAGGTGTGTAAGGTGTCTGCGGAGGAGCACGGCACAAGGCGGGAACACCGGGGCGCGCGCCTTGCGCGCCCCGGTATGGAGCCTTAGGCCGCGCGCACGGAGCAGACACCTTACACTACTTACACACCTTACACTACTTACACTCTGACCAGTGGTTAAGTATGTGGAACTCTGTTACCCCCCTTTTTTTTTGTTACTTTGCCGTTATCATCCCACCCACAATCCTATACTTCTACGCGTGTTGCTTCCCCTTGCCCTTCTTATCGTTCAGCTCCATCGCACCTTTCATGCGCTTGTGCTTCGAAGAAGGTCCCTTCTTCTTCTTCAAGTCGCGTCGCGGCGGCGGTGTGATCTTCCCGTCTGCTTCGTCCGGCTTCAAGCCAAGCACGTCGCCGTCAATCGACGGCGCGCATACGATGCATGTTGACACGGCTGCAACCGCATTTATGCGCTGGTGGTATGCCTTCACATGCAGCGTAGCGAAATCAGCGTAGTCAAAGCCCTTCCCGCGATGCTTTGCTGCAGCAACTTGGTGCGGACACGGCACTCCGTACTGTGAGTAGATTCCGCACGCGCATTCGAGAGACGTCACGATGTCATCATCCACCGGCATCCGCACTGTCACGGTTTGGACGTCATCGACGACGAGGGCGGTCGTCGGAGAGGACCACGTGACCTTCAAATGCGCAGCATCTTGGAGGCTCTTCTCCAGCAAAGTCGTCGCACGGTCCAGCAAAATCGATGTCGTATCAGCGCTCACGCGCCTATGAAACTCAGCAAGCTGGTTGACGACACGGACGTGCGCCTCTTGAAAAAATCCAAGCGGCGGGAGGAAGCGTGCGCTCTTGCACGTCTTGCTCATGGCTGCGTTGATGCTCTCTGCGAACTGACTCGTCACCCTGCCGTGCAAGGCAACGCCTGCCTCGTTCGCCGCGAAGACAGAGTAACGGCATATGTCGAGTTTTGCCAAGTACGCGTGTGCAGCATGGCTGCTTGCCCGCAGGTTCTGCATTGCCTCGTCGTAGTCGTCGCGTGTAACCGCTTTCACCACAGCCCAGAATAGAAAGGCTCGGTGGCCAAGGCATGCTCTGTTGCCCTTCACAACCTTGTACAGATTCTGGAGCAAGTGCCATGCGCACCAAAAGCTGAATGCGTCAGGAAACACGGCCGCGAGTGCTGCTGCTAATCCTTTGTCCCTGTCGCTAAAGATCACTTTGTTCGCGAAGAATCTGGTCAATCCTGCGCGAGCGCAGTTCCTTAGGAACCACGTCCACGATGCGGTGCTCTCTGAAGGAACACATGCCCAAGCGAGGAGGAGGATCGTTCCCTCAGGCGTCATCACGGTGAGGGTGAGGTACACGCCCTTGTAATAGCGGTGCTTCGAATGTGCACCGTCCAGCGCTCCTACCGGCAAGACTGCATCCGCGAGGCTGTCGGCGGGTACAGCGAAGAATGCCGAGTCGAACGTGCTCGTAGCTGGCAGGACGTTCATGTCGAACGTGGCCCCGGGCGTCGCTTCGGTCGCGAGGCGCCCCCAACGCTTGAAGGCGCTGAAGCTATCGTCGTACGCCTCGTCGAGCAGGTCGAGCACTATGTGCTTGGCGTTCATTATCGTGCGACGGGCCGGGACAACGACGTTCGGCCTATCCTCCGCAACGTGCGACAGCAGGTCCGATGCACTTATTCCGCGGTTCTGTCTGACCTTACGCTCACAGAGTGCTGCGAGTTCTTTCGCCGTCAGGTTCTGCTGCCCCCCGCAGTTCACGTGAGGGGTAACCTTCACCAGCGTCCACGGATTGTGCACGTCGGCGCACTTCCGTTCCCGCGTTAAGGAGCTCCCGCCTGGACAGCCTTTGGACTTCCAAACAATCTTCTGTGCCTGATAGCTGCCTCGCTTCGCCCCAGCGCGTGCCTCCTTCGTCGCTGTCACGTCCACCGCGTCGCGGCATCTAAGCCTGATGGACGCGTTGTTTGAGCCAGGCACTTGGACAAGACTCTTTCCTGGATGAGCCTCCCTCGCGCCCCGGAGTGCGTCCTCGCGGGAGTCGAACGTGGTCCCAACAATGCTCACAATGCTTCCTGGCTTTGTGAGAAGAAGCCTTGTGCCTGCACTCGCACTCGCCGCACTCGCCGCACTCGCACTCGCACTCGCACTCGCCGCACTCGCACTCGCACTCGCCGCACTCGCACTCGCACTCGCACTCGCCGGAACCACCGCAAGCTCATGATCCTTCTCCTTCTCATCATCGGACCAAGACCAATCGACATCATCAATCTCGTCGTCAATATCCTCCCCCTCATCATCCTTCTCAGGCACATCAAGTAGGTGAGCTCTTACCTCGCCGAACGCTTCCCAAAACGTCGAAAAGGTTCGGAGCATGACGTGTGATGATGGTGGTACGTGTTCGTGAGAGAGTCTACTCGGATGATGGGTATGATGCTCACTAACGCTCTTGAGAATGGTGCTGATGATGAACCTTAAGGGGGAAGCGTACAGTCCCAGAAGGAAGGGGGAAGGGCTGACTGCGTCTTACAAAGGAGGTGCAACGAAACTCTGCTCAGGAGGAGAAGCCGGAGGAGAAGCCGACCTGACGACAGGACCAGAGGCGAGGCAGGGATCCCTTCCTGGTCGAAACCGCTGGTCCTGTTATTTTATATTAGGGTTAGGAAAAACCTATAATCTGGCCAAAAACAGCGATTTTGGCCTATAATCTGGCCATTTCTCCTCGCCCACCACTATGATAGACCCGGTCAACCTTCGTGTTCCACCAACCAACTGTCGTGAGTGGTGTTTTTCCTTTTTTTAAGCCTTAATAAGGTGGCCGGGGGCCTAGAGCTGAAACCCCCATTTTTTAGAGACATTCCCCCTCCTCGACTACACCACCCATCCCACCGAACTGCGAATCCACCCATGCCACCCACCCTTCCCCCACCGACCTGGAGCCCCGACCAACAAAGATGTTGCCGACCTCTCCGTCCGACTTGGAGACCCTCGCAACAAAGGCGCGATGAGCGGCAATGCCTCCCGACCTTGGCGCCGACCAACAAAATTTGCCCACTTCCCTCCGACCTGGAGCCCCGATCAAAAAAAGGTTGCCGATGGAGAAAAAGGTTGCCCGACCTCTGGCCCCGAACAATCCCGCAATTTTTAAACTCCCCATGAAGCGCCCCCTCCACCGACCTGTAGCCACCGACCAAGGTGTCCCCATCCATCTGTCAATTGCCCAAGGGCGTTCAAAAAAAGGGGGGATGTTCCATTCTTTCTTCGACCAAAATCTCCGTTATGAGGCGCCTCGTCCTTCGACCAAAATCTCCGTTATGAGGCGCCTCGTCCTTCGACCAAAATCTCCGTTATGAGGCGCCCCTCCCCCGACCTGTAGCTCCGACTTAGCAAATAATTAGGAGATGCAAGAGCTTCCACCCCAAGGGGTTTCAGAATTAGGGGTTCCCCTGATCGCCCACATGACTGACATGAGGTCTCCGTTAAAGTTAGGGGTTAGGGTTAGGGTTAGGTTGGTTCGGGGTTAGGTGGGGTTAGGGTTAGGTTGGTTCGGGTTAGGGGTTCTGGTTAGGGTTATCATGCTGTACCGTAATAAGGGAACCAACATCCTCCATTGCAGCTGTCGCTCCGTTGAGATTGTTATTTTATTTCATCATATGTCGTCCGTGATGGTGTCCGGTCTTAGGAGTAGGCCACTTATAGACTCCTCCTCCTCCCTTCTTCTTCCTAGGAGTAGGAGTAGGAGGAGAGTTGTTGGATCTCAACAGAGGTGGTCTTTATCATCGTCGTCATCATCGTCGTCGTCGCCGGTTTCAGCAGCAGCAGCAGCATCAGAGTCTTTGATTACCGTGAGAGTTTACGCGAAAGAAATCTCAACATCGCCGAATCATACCAATGTGGATACTACAAACGACTGCCCGCTCTGCGAAGCTCTCGTCAATAAGTGCGAAAAGTTCATGCAAGCTGTTGCATATGACCCGGCGTCTCGTTTGAACCAAGCCAACCTGGAAATCGTACGCCTGCCAAACGAACACCCAAAGGCTATCAGCACGCCGTTTATCACCATATGCCTCGGAAACTCGCAAGAGGAAATTCAAGTAGACAGACCGTCACCAAGAGCTTCCGCACAGCAAGTTCA
Source organism: Pycnococcus provasolii (assembly GCA_938743325.2). NCBI lineage: Eukaryota > Viridiplantae > Chlorophyta > Pseudoscourfieldiophyceae > Pseudoscourfieldiales > Pycnococcaceae > Pycnococcus > Pycnococcus provasolii. Next base: position 971,558 of record OW568866.1, read on the forward strand.
AAGAGTTGTCGAAAAAGCTGTACTTGCTGCTGCTGCTGCACAACAATAAACCATGTATTATGTTACAATCATGATGTAAATACTACAATACGCCGTACTTCTTCCCACCGTACAAACGCGTCTCGCGCGCCGAAGGCATTAAACTCGTCTTCATCAGCTTTTGCGTGTCTATGTGATTCACAGTGTACGCAGCCTTGTCGTCGTCAACGACGGAAGATTCCTTCGCGCCATTCGATTCGTCTGGAAGGCGCTGCCACACGGATAGGCTATCGTACACGCCAGGCCAGCGCCGAATCCAAACCACCTCCACACGTCCAAACGTCTCCGCAAGCTGCCTGCGAAATGCAAACGAACCTGTGGCACACTGAGGAACGCGAAGCACGCCATCGTCCTCGTCACCACCACGACCAACGCCACCAACCACCTCCTCCGGATCTCGATATCCAAGAGTCCCAGATTCCACCTCGTTGCCAAACTGCCACACGCCGCCAGTCTCCCACTCGCCAACGTAAAACACCATGTCGCCCCTGTATGCATTCAAAGCATCCAACGCCATGTCGTCGCCATCTCGAGTCGGTGGAGGAGATGGCCAGCAAAGCAGAAGCGCGCGGTCGCTGTGCGAAGCGACGGACGTCGCGGCGTCGCCTCGCTTCACGTCGAACCAGGACACGTGGTGGAGCTTCGTGCCCATCGGTGGTCCCGTGCCGCCAGCTGATCTCGCGAGAACGTCGCCTCCGGCATTGGCGTCGAACGCGACGACGTCCACGCCGTAATGCGTCGACAGCAGGTGCGCCCAGTAGCCGGTTCCTGCTCCAACCTCCACCACGCCTTTCAGTCCCGTGCCGTGCACGTAGTCTGCGATCGCGGCAAGGGAAGCGTGCGTGGGAACGCCGAACGAGTAGTAGCAGCAGAGTGGCATGCGCACGATTACGTTCCACGCGAGCCATAGACGCGACACACGGCCGCCAACCTCGTCCGCGCATGCGCACATCGCGTCGAGAGCTGCTAGCGCACCCTCGGTGCCACCCTCGGTGCACATTGCAATGGACTCCGCCTGTGCCTCCGCGATGCTGGCGGCTGTTGGAGGTGGATCGTCTTCACGCTGTCCAGCTTTATTGTAGTCGCGTCGCGCGAAGCGTGTGGGCGCCTCTCTCGCGAGCGCGCACACGATCCACTCGTAGTCCAGCACGGGTTCGTCGTCGGGGAGCACCACCTTGGATTCCACCGGATTGCCATCCTGATCCACGAGCGCGACGGGCTCGCGCGATCTCGGCTGCGTTCGCGAAGGCTGTGCAGGTCCCGCGGATGACGTCGGCTGCTGCACGGCATCCGTGATGTGCTTCGCCGCAATCACGAAAGCCGCGAGTTGCACGGCACGCATCTCATCGTCGGTAATCTCCTCCTTCTCCACAACCGCCTGCAGCGACTCCGGTTCCAGGTACGACGGAATCTGCAGCTCTGCAGGCTTCGAACCTTTGAACACATCCACATCCGGCGCGTTCGTGCCGTCGCCGGAGAGACCTAAGTCGCCCATGGACGCCTGCATCGCCCGCGTCTCCTGAATACGGTTCGCTATTCGTGCTGCAAGCTGCCTCTGCATTCGAGCGCGCAGATCCACAAGCTGTGGTGGTATCTTCAACGCATTCCGCCTCTCATCGTCCTCCTCTTCCTCAGCAACCTCGCGCAATGCCTTTTCCGCATCATCGACAGCCTGACTGGCCTCCTGCCATTCTCCGAGGTTTTCGAGCGACCTCGCGAGTCTGACGTGCGCCTTGATATTTCTCACATCCCACGCGATCGCCTGCCTTGCGGCGCTGGCAGCCTGCCGCCACTCGCCGAGTTCTAGGTGGCTTGCGGCGAGGTTGGAAGCTAAGTTGGTTGCGTGCGCGAACATTCCCGCACGCGCGAGCAGGCTGTTAACGAGCGTGGTGTTTTCGTCGCTCTCCTGGCCTGTGTCCGCTGATGCTGATGTCGATGTCGACGCCTCCGCGGCCATTTTGTGTCTTGCTCTGCACGCCATGACGAGCGGGTCGAGGTCGATTGCCGCGTCAGGTTCTGTGGTAGCCCTTTTAACTTTTTCGTGAAATTCTTTTGCGGTTTCTCTCGCCTGCGCCTCCTTTTTGTGTTTATTTTTCGCCTTGTACGAGTCGGCGAGGTTGACGTAGTCGTTGACGCGTGACTTGAGCAGTTCCAATTTCGCTTCTCTCTGTTCCTTAGTGGTTGTTGCGACGAGGTGTTTCGCGTGTTCGATGGCGAGTCGCGCACGGAGTAGCGTATCTGATCCTCTGAAGTATTCGTGTATTTGCGAAGCCATTGTGTCCAAAGCGTCGACGTATACGTGAGAAGCTTTCTTATACTGAGAAGCCGTAAACAAAAGGTTGCCTTGTTTTTTCTTTTCATTTAGTAATGAACTTACTACTACTACTACTGGTGACGACGACGACGACGACGACGACGACGACAAGGGAGGAGTAGAAGCACCGGCGTCAGCGGCGTGCGCCATGTTGACGGACATGACGTTGTTTGTGGCCGAAGAATGTTTCCGAAGAAACGGGCGATGAAACGTATTTCCGATCGAAGGTTCCTTTGAGGGAACCTCTTATTAGGGGTTAGAAAAAAGAAAAAGAAAAAGAAGAATCCAGTTCATCCAGTTCGGGGTTGGCGTGCACGGCCAACGTTGAAGGGTAGGCGATGGGCGGTAGGAAGGGGGAGATTGGAGTTTGACCACTTAAGGGGAGATAACAACACCGGTCACCCTCCACTGCACTCCCTCCACTCCCCTCCCTCAAAACACTCCACCGGTCAGGCGGTCACCCCTTGCACCGAAGAGGCTCATAAGAACTACATAGGTCAACTGTTCTCGTCAACTACTGTAAACTTACTCGACCACGCCATACAGTGATACAGGTAAAGGTTTTAGGAAGGAGGTCGCCCTAATGGACTAACCTTAAGGTTAAGGTTACATCCCAGTGTTTCAGTGTTTGGGTTTTTGCATCGCACCTCGCACCTCAGGGGCACCCCTCCAGGTGGGTCTGGTTCGTCCGATACATACCCGGTAAACCTTTCCAGCTGACATTATTACTGTATTGGGTTCCTTAAGCTGTTCTCGCTGTTTCTTAAGGTTCTTAAGGTTCTTACCTTAAGGTTTCCAGGGTGTGGTTCCTGCAGGTGGTTATATGCGCAGTTTCTTTCTCTAGGGCTCATATTATATAAATATGTCTCATAATAATAATAATAATAATAACAATAGTAGTCATCGGTTGCGTGCCGGGTCGGGGGGACACACAAGTGGAACGTCGCGCACGTCGTTAGGCCCTTACGGGGGGCTGCTGTACAGAAGCACGCCGCCAGTCACCGCGCGCTCGGACGGACAGTCCATCGTTACCGTGTCCGGCGGCGACTGGTCGTATATGCAGGAGTCCGAAGGAAACTATGCAAATTCCAGGATGCGAAACGCGGGGCAGCAAAACATCAACCACTCCGTTGACTCCTCGTCTTCGGAACCTCTTCTCGACCCCGCGATGGAACGCGCCATACTCGCGGCGGGATACGAGGCTGCGAACATGAACATGCAAGACAATGGAGGAGGAGGAGGAGGAGGAGGGTACGAAGTCGACGCGTACGAAGCCTCTCAAGCGGGACTCGCTCACGCAGACGCCGTCGCGCTCGTTTACCAGCTGCAGACGAGAGTGAGGGAACTCACCGCGGAACTTGCAAACGCGCACGACCTCAGGCAAGGTGACGCGAGGGACTGCCAGAAACTTGTTGACGCCGCGGAGGAGAAGCAGCGCATGGTTGCGCAGAAACTCGCGCAGGAGAGAGAATCGCACTCGCAGACGCGGGCGGCTAATAAAACGCTCGCCGACGACGGACGGGCCATGAACGACAGGTTCAAGAAAATGCAGAATCTCTACAGAAAAGAACGCGTTGCCAGGGCGCTCTCGTGGGCAAGGGTTGGCCAGCAGAACATGGCGCTGCAGAAGCTGAGAAAGGAGGAGACGAAGTTAAACAAAAAGCTCCAAGACGAGAAACGAAGAAGAGAGGTGAGCGACGTCGAGAGAGAGGCTATGGCAAGTCGCATCGAGCCGCTCATGCAGCGCAACCTCGACATGACGTACCGCATCAGCCTGTACTCCGAGCGCGGCGACGACGCGGGCTCGCAGATCGCTCTGCTCGGACGAGAGCTGCAGGCGGAGCGGCACTTCGCCGAACGCCTGTCGAAGCAGTCGTTCGACTCTGCGCAGGAGCGAGCCATCGCGCTCGAGGATGCGGCGAGAAGGCAGCTGCAGGTTGAGGAACTGTACGACGAGACGCGCGAGCTCACGGCAACGTTGCACGACACGGAGGATCGCAACGATGACCTCACACAGCGCCTCGAGGCTTCCGAGGCGCGGTGCGAGCAGCTCACGCACGACCTGGAGTGGACCACCGAAGAGCTGACGAGAGAGCGTGAGGCGCATGCCGAATGCCGCGCACGCCTCGAGGCGACGGAGCGCGCACTGTCAACGCTACGTCAACAGCACGATGCGCTGGTGACGAATTACGAAATCCTTAGCGAGGAGCATGCTAAACTGCAGGCGCTCGTTGAGAGCCAGCGCAAGGAGCTCGTGACATTCCGCAAGCACACGCCTCTGCTTCGCTCGGCGCTCACGAAGAGCACGTACGCGCGTCTCGAGCACTCGAAGCACAAGCGCGAGGGTGAGATTCGAGCAATGCTTGACACGGTGCGAGACTTGCCAATCCCAAGCCGCTGGGTACCTCACCCGCCAGAAAAGGGACGCGAGTCATTTCCAGCGCCGCGTGATATGCGAGTCGCTCTGACGAATGCGCTAGGCGGCGACGACGGCGACAAAAGCCTTTCCCACAGAGGCGCCAAAACTGCACGGTAACGCACATTTCCTTTTTTCTCCAAACCAGAAAAGAATCACAAATTGTTTCTAAAGAAATGGTTTCTTGAGCGTTACACAAACCTGAAGACGACCAAGTTTTTCAGCAGCGCGACAGCCGTCCAAGTTTTTCGTTTGAACGCACGAATGCCTGCAGCGTGTCTCGGCTCTTCACCGCCGTCATGTTCGCCTCAAGAACGCCATGCCAGCTTCGCTCGCAGGGCACGAACGCGAACGCGACGTTCGGCACGTACGCCGCAGCCTTGGCAATGTCGAAGTGCTTCCACTCCTGGTACGCCTGGTTTTTCTTCACGCTCCCCTTCTGCCGCAGCGCCACCGTTCCTATGAACGGGTTCTCCGCAGTCTCCGGGAGGTAGTACAGCGTCGTGACGTACTTGTTGGGCGTGTCCCGGTGCGGCCTAATGTTGTATCCAGTCAAGTCGCGCGTCAAGTCCATGCTGTAGTACAGCTTCTTGTTGCTTCTGCTGCCGATTCGCTTCTTCAGCGTGCTCTGGAAGAGTGACAGCCACGCGTCCAGTATCTTGGCACCTCCCATGTACTTCGAGAACTCGTTCCAGAATTTGAGGTTTGCGAGCGCCTTCACCGCCGTCGAGCGCTTGTTCGATGTGCTGAACGGCCCCTTGTCGTCCCGCAGCGGTATGGAAAACCGAGGTTTCTTCTGCGTTCGCCTGTAGATGCCCGCCAAGTGGGCAGCGTCGTCTCCGCCGGGCATGAAGCGCCGAATGCACGCGTACACGTTCGTGGGGTATACGTCCGTGACGTAGACGTGCGGGTAAGGGTTCGTCGACACTTTCGCGCTCCTGATTCTTTGCGCGGTGTAATCAGCATCCTTCGCGGTGACGGAGCAGGCGGTGCTGTTGACGTCGTACGTTCCGTTCATCGACGCGAGCGTCGCCTGAACAGCTTGTGCGACGAGTTCCTGTGATGGCAGGGCGTCGTCTGCGCTCGTTCGTTCGCCGACTCCGACGTGCAGGTCCTCCTCCTCGCCGAGTCGTTCGCTTCCGCGGCTTGCGAAGCTTCTCAAGCTATTGATACCTGACCAGAAGACGGACGAGACGGACGGCGTTGGTTCCGGCTGTTGGTTGTCGCCCTCGTCTCGCGCGTCGGCGTCGCCGTCGCCGTCGCCTCCTCTGTCGTCGTCCGTATCGTCTATCGCCTGTGACGAGTCTTCATCAGGTGCAAGCATGCAGTCGTCGGACGTGCATCCAATTTCCTCCTTGCCCTCTGTATCTGTAGTCAAGGCCGCAGTTATGCAAATAACAAGCAAAAAACACACACCAACAACCCAACAGGAGTTTCGACTTAAGCTTCTTCTTCGACTTAAGGCCACCATCTATTATGACTTTGAGACGAACTCTTATGTAAGGTAGTTGCCAATGCCCCAAAGATGTTTGTTTGTTTGTTTGTTTGTTTGTTTGTTTGTTTGTGGTTGGTTGGTTGGTTAATGGGATCGCCACAAGCACAAACAAATACTTCTTAAGGTAAGTAGTGCGCGTCCTAATCCCACCCGACGAGAAAAAGGTGACGGCCGGCCCGGGGGGGGAATGGTTCTTAAGGGCCTGATGAAACCTTTAATTAAGCGGATGAACTCAACGCCCCAATTGGTTGATGGCGTCGTCCCATGTCGTCATCAAGTCATAATGTCGCGGCCTCATAATGAACCAAAGTAACATACCTCGTACAGTAAAAACGTTTTAGTAACATAAGTAGTTAACAAAGTGCAACAAACAACTACAGTCGAGTACTCGAGTTACTCGACGCGCAGAGACTCGACGCGATTGAAGCTTACGGAGCGCTTATACCTGTTGTACAGGTCAATCAAGGCGCGCATGTACGCCGCGTGCAAGTCGTCAATCTCCTCCTGCGTAATGTTCTTAGGGTCACGAGGCGCACGCGGCTTGATGGGCTCACCGACGACGACAAATATGGGTTCCTGGTACGGCAAGAGACCCGTGATGCCAGTGCCGTGGAAAAGCGGTACCGTGAACGACAGGTAGCGCTTGATGGTCTTCTGCACGCTCTCCACAAAAGAGCTCGCCTTTGAAATGTCAAAGACGTCGTTTTCACCAAAGCCAAACACCGGAACGAGGCACGCGCCAGTCTGAAGTGCAACCTTCGCGAATCCCTTGCGATGTTTCAGTGTGAGCTGGTACGTACCTGGCTTTGCTTGGAGCGACTCCGCCGCGCCGCCCGTGACGATGCAAACGGCGGCGCCAGGTCCCGTCGCGAGGTGGTTGACGATGCTCGTCTTGGAGACGGAGCAGATACCAAGCGACAACAGCAGTTCCCTCGTGAAGGGCAGCTTGAAGTTGAACGCGAGCGTCAAAAGTCGTAGGTTAATGCCGGGAAAGAGCGCGGGAAAGTCGAGCGCGTTCGTCGCGAACGACAGGAACGCGCCAAACGAGATGACTCCGTGCGGGTGGTAGCAAAAAATGTACTTCTGCGCTTTGTCGAATTCCTCGCCTTCGCGGTGCAATTTCACGGGAAAGTAGCTTGCGATGGATTTCCACAGGTTGAGGTTTTTCATCCACTGTATGGGCCGTCCGCTCCTTTCCGGCGTGTTTCGGTCGATGAAGAGCACCCACCCGACGTACGGCCAGAAGAGCAGCGGTAGGACGAACGGCCCAACGACAATCGAACACAGCAGAGAGCTGAAAAGCACTAAATAGAGCACGCGGAACGACCACGTCGCATCTGAAGGTCGCGGTTTCCACCGCATCGACGCGTACGTGACGGTCGCATCGACACCTGCATCACCGCCCGCAGAGTTTTCGCGGGAGAGCACGGACGACTCCTTGAACGCGGAGAGCACCGTGCGAACATCCGTGGGATCCACCGAGGACTCGTGCCCGGGGGGGAGGGAGGCATCATTGTCGTCCGAGGCGTTTGAGGCGGACATGACGGACAACGAGGGAACGGGAACGAGGGAGGGGGGGGGGGGGAGGAGAATACTTCTACGGATAGGAGATTTTCTCGGACTCGGAGGGGGGGAACTGGCAGGGAACTGGGACGGGCCGCGCGGGATTAGGGGTTGGGTGGGTGGGTTGGTTGGTTGGTTTCGCACGTATGGCGGACGGAGTATCGGCTTAGTATCGTAGGTAGTACTACGGTACTGTAGCAGTGATAGCTATTCCTTCTGACTGTATTACACGCGCGCGCGGTTCTTCGCCTTCTTCGGAGGCTGGAACCCGCGACTCTTCGGGTCCACCGGAAATCCCTTCGGCGTGCCGCCGTACGCGAGCCACCAGCGGTTGTGCGGGCGACGTCCCACGCCCATCTTGACGCCGGCAGCCTCCATGCCCCGCCGCATGCGCGCGCGACGAACCTCGATGCGGTGCACCTTGTTACGGCGTGCCTTCTCAAGGGCTGGCGTGATCATCGAGCCGCGCACGTCGACGCGGGTTTCGGAATAGAGCGGGTTCTTCATCGCATACCTCTTCTGGTTCTTGGACAGCGCGAGCATGCTCATCTTTGCAACCTCCGGGTCCGAAGGAGGGTCAGGAAAGATCCCAAAGCCGGTGTGAGGTCGGCTCATGCGCGTGACGTATCCTCTCTCGAGCATGCGCCGTCCGCTCCTGCGCTCCTCCTCCGCCGCAAGCCTCACCTGGCCCATCCACTGCGCCGTCTCGCGCATCCAAGACAGGTAGTCCTCTGCAGGATCTCCGCAGTACGTCACCTTGAACGCTTCGGCAAACGGCGTTTCCGTCGGCCCGTCCGCCGCCTTTCTCTCGAAGAACTCGTGCGGGTGTGGCCTTGGAAGCACGCTCCCGCTCGACGCACGCCCAACGGTGACGCGTACTCTCCTATTTGTTTCCGGGCTGCGAACCACCTTTATCCTGACGGGTCGGTTCGTGACGGGGTCGATGTGGTTCACCAGGCTTCTGTGAATGGGCATAGGCTGCATGTACGACTCCTGCTCACCCGTGATGCCTATATGGGTAGAATTAGAATTCGTTTGTTTGTGAGTACGATCTTTTGTTCGCCACAGATCAGCAAAGCAAGTTAGCGGTACGTGTACGTACCCACTCTGTGTTTTTTCCTGAGGTTGACCCCTTCAATGACGACGGACGATATTTTGCGCATGACTTTGGCGACGATTCCCGTCTTTCCCTTGAGTTTTCCGCACACGACGCCGACGTGGTCGCCACGCACGACGGTCCACTTATTTTCGGGGATTCTGTTTTTCACCAAGTTGTATGCGTGCCTGACCCCAATTTTGTCCGGCCATATGCCCGTTATGTACCACGGCTTCAACGGTCCACCCGGCCTCGAAGGCTTCTTGTGAAACTGCTTCTTAATTACCTTATGGGGAGTCTGGCTGCTGCTGCTGCTGCTGCTGCTGCTGCTCATGACGATAAGAACAAGATGAAGATCTGAAACGAAGACTACGATGACTGACGGAAAGTGCTGTGCTGTGAGCCGAGATTCAGCTGAGAGCAGTCAGTCAGTCCTCCTGTGCACAACACAACACAACACAGTACGTACTTGAGCCGGCAGATGTATCTCCCTCGACGTACCTCGAGGATTCGGAATGAACAGCGTAGCGGGGGGCGACTTCAGGCGGCACAGATGAAGGAAGGAAGGCACGAGAAACCAGAACAGAAACGGGTTTGGTGTTTGGGGGTTTGGTTTAGGGTTGTTAGGTTTGGGGGTTTGGGTGTTTGGTGTTTGGGGGTTTGGTGTTTGGGGGTTGGGGGTTTGGTGTTTGGGGGTTTGGTTTTTGGGGTTTGGGGGTTTGGGGTTTGGGGTTTGGTGTACCTGTTTGGTGTTTGGGGGTTTGGTGTTTGGTGTTTGGGGGTTTGGGGTTTGGGGGTTTGGTTTTTGGGGGTTTGGGGGTTTGGTGTTTGGGGGTTTGGTGTTTGGGGGTTTGGTGTTTGGTGTTTGGGGGTTTGGGGGTTGGTGTTTGGGGGTTTGGTGTACCTGTTTGGTGTTTGGGGGTTTGGTGTTTGGGGGTTTGGGGGTTTGGGGGTTCAATCCTACCTTCCAGGATCCCTTGGGCTATGTACTTTCGCAATCTAACCTTAAGTTAATAAGTTTAGATCCCTTTCGCTTTTCGCTTGGGCCTTGGAATCTTGGATGCCGTGATGTCCGTTTGTAGGCTTCGTTACGGACTTCGTTACGGTAAACTTTACCGTATAAAACCTTAACCGGCCAGCAAATGTTACCCGGCCAGCACATGTAACTTTATTTTAAGTCATCCTGAGAGCTCGTCCAAGAAGTGACTTGTCAAGTTAACCTTAAAGGTAGGCGTTGTAGGACAGGTCCCCTGGGTGGGACAGGGAGGTGGAAATACATAGACTAAGATTTGGAAACCCTAACCTACTCTCGTTCTTGTCGCACGTACAGTACATACACAACGTTGGTTGGGCCCAACCCGTTGTCGCCGCCCTTAAGCTCCCCTCTCTCCTTAAGGCCCTTGTTCGCCTTGTGTATGGCCATACTTAAGGCCGCTCCGTCCACTGTGTTGTGTTGTTCCTTTGCCTTAAGTAGTTAAGTCTTGAGTGAGTCATGGCCGACCATGATGACTCGTTGGAAGAAACGGGACATGCAAGTTTGACCGCCGCACCACCGTCAGATGCTGTGCTCGGGGTAAGTCAGCAGCACATCTCTGAAGAAGGATCGCAGACGAACGACGGAGGAGGAGGAGGAGGCTCGGAACATAACGACGAAAGTGACCCGGACGACGTGCACGTTGACGTTCGCAACGCGGGGGGACGCACGCGCGAGCAAGAACCGTCGCTGCCGAACGCGGTGTCCACGCCAGTGCCGTACCAGATGAGCACGCCTGACTCTGACTACAGGAGTAGGGCCAAGTCCGAACCGGCGCCAACCACACCATCCGCATCCGCACCCGCATCCGCATCCGCCGGCGGTGTTGGTGGCCAGCTTGCAAACGCAAGCACGACGAAACGTATCAGCGACCTGTGGCAGCGCGGGAAACGGCGTGTGTCCAGGCTAGCGTCCGTCATCAGGAGCATGCGTACCGACAACCCGAGGCGAAGCGTGTCGAGCGGTCAAACGCTCTCCATGATGGTCCCAAGCACGACGGAGGCAAACTTGCAGCCGACAAGTCTCGTGCAGTACCTCAACCGCCACCGCGAAATCGAGGATGCGCTGGCGTTGAACAAGCCAAACGCTGCCGTCAGCCTGTGGGCTGAGGAGGCTGAGTCGGTGAACCACGACGCGGAGTCGGCCGCGCAAGGTGGTCAAATGGCCCCCGACATCGAGGACCGCGTGCTGGAACGCATCCGCACGTACATCGGCCTGCATGGCTTTGACGTCAACGGAGACGAGGATGAGGAGTACACGCCGGTGATTGCCGCGACGTGGTATCGGCTGCCCAAGGTTGTGAACTACCTGCTCGAAAGTGACGCGAACATCGACGCGCGCACTCAGGTGAAGCGACGCACAGCACTGCTCGTGGCATGCATGAAGGGCGACCTCGAAATCGCACAGTCGCTCGTCGCGCACGGCGCGAGCATTTACGTGCGCGACTACGAAGGTTTTTGCGCCATGCATCTGGCTTGCCAGAACGGACACGTCGAGCTCGTGAGGTGGCTCGTTGAGCTCGACAACGAAAGGAGCGCGGATGCGGAGATGCGCAGCCAGCACGAAAGCTTGCTGACCATACGAAACACCAAGAAGAGAACTCCCATCTTCCTTGCCTGCGAGCAGGGGCACGCGAACATCGTCCACTTTATGCTTGAGACGAACGCGACGCTGGCGAACGGTACGGACAAGTACCAAAACACGCCGCTTCACTTGGCGTGCGAGCACGTTGACGTCATCGACATCCTGCTCGACAAGGGTGCGATGGTTGACGCTGACAACAAGGCGAAGCGAACGCCGCTCATGGCGTGCGTGGAGGTGGGAAACTATGCGGGCGTCGAGCGTCTCTGCAAGCGTGGCGCATCCATCACACGCACGGCGAAGGGCAACGAGACCCTCGCGCACGTTGCGGCGTCGCGTGGCCATGCGGAAATCCTGAAATTCCTCGTCAAGCGCAACATCGACGTGACGGCGATGCTGAGGTCGAACGACCCCCTCGAGGATGGCATGATCCCCCTCGACTGGGCGCTGTATCACAACCACCTCGAGTGCGTTGAGATTCTGCTCGGGCACTACTTCAAGATCGAGCTGTCACACGACGGCCCTGGCGCGAGCAAGAGCCACCAGCACAAGGAGCTGGACATCGTCGCCGTCATGCGCAAGCTGTACGACTACGACATGCTGCACAAGCTTAGCTTCAGCCTGCTGCTGCACCTTCTCATGGGCACCGCACATCCGATGTGGATAGCGCTCATCTACAGCAAGAGACTGGAGCGCAAATCGAGCAAGCTGATTGGCGGCACGAAGCGGAAGAGTGACATGCTCAGCTGCTCACTGCTCCTTCAGGAAGTTTGTGAGCACATGATGAATCTCGTCGACAAAACGGCGGAGGAGGTGTACAACAATCAGGTTGATAAGATTGAAGCGGAGCATGACGCGAATGTGCATCGGCACGCACGACACTTACACGAGAGGCAGAGATCGCGCGACCGCGAGGCTGAGCCAAGCGGCGCTCCATCCGCGATGCTAGGGGAGATGGAGAAGCACGCCATCCGCTCGAAGTCCAACTTGAGCAGAAACGACGGTTCGGTGCAGGAGCCAGACCCTTATGCGACGCTTGAGAGAACGGAAACGACGTCTTCGAGTCACATGGACCACGAGGAAAGCGGTATGTCAAACATGACGCAGTCGACCTCGATGTCGTTCGAGGGTGGCGCCTTACAAAATGCCATGTCAAGGAGGCGGTCATCTACCACTCGCCGCGGCTCGAATGCCAGCACCCTGGGGGCACCGCCGAAGCTGATGACCGGACACGACGCGGTGGACAAAATTCTCTCGCAGAACGTGCTGGGATATCGAATGATTGACATTGCCGTTTCGTATCGCAGAAAGGTCTTCATCGGAAGCGAGCTTGTGCAGGAATACCTCATGACGACGTGGACGGGAGGCCACGGATCTCTCTTCGTCTTCTTCAACGCAGTCCTTCTTGCGGTGCTTGGCCCGGTGTACGTTGCCATGTATCGATATGCCATGAGGGAGGATAGTCGAATAGACAAGTCTGAGGCAAAGGTGCCAGTTGCCATTTGCTTCTGGGCGTGGTTTGTGCAGTACATCACCTTCTCCATCCTCGTGATTCCGGCATTTTACCCTATTCGCGGCAATTCGGACGATCCACTTCACCTTCGATCGATGGATTTCGGCGCGAATACGAATCAGGAAAAATCTGTGGTACTCACAAGGGCGTCGAATGCCTTTGAGTTTGCCATCTTCGTCTGGCTCGTGGGTCTGCTGAGTGGGGAAATGCAGCGACTTCGTCTGCTAGTGAAGCATACGTCCAAAAATATGGGCTTCTTCCAGTTCACTGACCACTTCTTTTCACGCGGGCTTCTTAACGATGCTTGGGAACTGTACCTGCTCCTCCTGTTGCTATTTGCCATGGTCACCGCGGTGATTCGTATTCAAGCGCTTTACACGAAGGACGTGGCGACAATCGAGGCTGACTTGGTCATGCGCAGCATCTGCGCGTGCCTCTTCTGGATTTACATCATCCGCGCGCTGAGCTCTCACCAGGTATTTGGCGTACTGCTGCACAGCATTCAGTGCATGATTTCTGACATTTTTAACTTCCTCCTGCTTCTTGCGCTCATCGTTATCGCGTTCAGCCGTGCTTTCGTCACCTTGTTCAAGGGATCAAACAACCCGGTGGCTGAAGAGGCTTTCAAGGATGTCTTCGCCGGCTGCCGCGCTCTTGTGGAGGTTGCCTTCAATACGCCGAATGCCGAGAAGGTGAACGAGGTGCTCAACCGTGTCCCAGAGACGGGTGAGTACGAGCTGTGGATCTCCACGATTTCCGATACGACGCTCGCGACCGCTTGGACTCTTCAAATCACGTACCAGCTGATCACCAACGTGATGATGCTGACTCTTCTCATTGCCATGCTGAGCCGTACGTTCACGATGGTGGACGCCGCGGCGGCGGAGGCGTCCATGTTCGAGCGGACACAGCTCATGCTGAGCGGAGGTTCTCGCGCGGAGATTCAGCCACCTTATAACCTCCTGGCTATCATGTGGGATGTGCTCGTATACGTGGTGCGCAAAGCAGGAGCACTGTGTGGTTGCTTGGATGAGAAAAGTTCGCCAAAAGCGAAAGCGAAGCACGTAACGTTCGGTGATGACGATGAAGACTTGGCGGAGTACAATGTCGTGGAGCCTTCGAAGATACAGAACGACTCTACATTCGTGGGCGAGTACCTTCACCACGTCGACGACATGATTTTGCTTGAGCCGCTCACTTCGCAAAAACGGTATGCGCAGAGATACAATCGTGCGAACAGCCTGATGCACAGCGAGGCTGCCGATATGACTATGGGGGGCCAACGCACTCTCGTGACTCGCCGCGCCATGCTCGAGTATCTGCTTGAGCACTGTGGGTTGGAGCGCAGCGATAACATCTCAAATACTCACACGCTTCCTCGCAGGCTGTCGATGCTTGGAGCCGACGAGGGCCACAACAAGCACGCGGACATCAATCGCGTCACATCACATCGGAGCGTGGCATCGGCGTCAACGCCAACGAAACGTGGTAGCGGTGGTCCACGCCGAAGTGGGTTTGGTGACGGAGTGACCATAGTGGCACCCCTTGCACGTACGCACAGCTTAGCGACGGCGAAAAGTGGCATCCCACCAGTTGACTTTTGAATAAAAAAAGACGGATGAATGGATGGATGAATGGATGGATGGCTTAGTAAGTAAGTAGTACTACTGTAATAATTTGATTGAACTTTATTCTTCTTCCGACGACGACCACATTTCCCATATACAGTACTAGAGAATGGTAAGAATGAAGGTTACTTACTGTCATGGAGTCCGCTCCCCAGGATCCAAAAAAGGAGAAGCACCGAAGAGCCAATGTAGCAATCCGCATATGGCCCATGCACCGCCTTTTTCAGTCCGACGTAATTGAACGAGCCCATGCTCAAGCAAGTTGTAGACGTACGGCGTCGTTGGCGAAGAGGCGAGGAGAGGGGGTTCGTGGAGTAGAGGGACTTGCTCATCGAAAACCGCAAGTCTCCTCCCGTCGTGTACTTGATGTAGAGGTAGACGGTGTCGCGCAAGCCCTGCCGCGCGTTGTACGCGAACGATTTCTCGCATTCGCGCCCTAATAGAACTGCCTTGACGACAAGATCTAAAAGGGGCTCACCAAAAGAGACATTACGAACCGTGTTCTTCACTAGTTCCTTCATGGTTCTGAGTGGTATTGACGGTACGACGAATTTTATGTATGCGGAGGCGTGTTGAGAGGCTTTGTGAAAGGTAGACTTGTGTTGTTCGAACATGTCGAACAACGCACCTTTAGTACTGGTTCTTTCATGGTATCGACTAGTAATGTGCGAGACGTGCGTTGGTACCGTCGTCCCCGGCGCATGCTTCGAAGTGAAAGGGGCCGTGGCCGTTCCACCATGCGTCGGTGAGCATGTATTCGTCGGACATGAGTGACTGAGTGGATGCGATCTCATGTTTATAGTTGGGCCGAACCGGGATCCCACGGGGGAAAATTTTTCCCACCCAAAGATTTTGGTTCAGCGAGGTATCCCCCCGAAAGGAAAAAAATCGGTTAACGACTTAACTGGATCACAATCCAAATTCCAAGCTGCGATCGAGCTTTGTGGTAGAAATTCGCCCTGGTCAGCAATCGGTCCAAGAAAAAAAAAAAACTTTGGAATTTTGTTTTATCCCCCCAGCCGCCACCCAGAAAGTCCTTTTACGGCTTCCGTCGTAATAACCTCGTCACTTTTCACTTCTCTTCCCCTTTCATCATCATGGCGACAACGATGACGACAACCATGATGCTGATGCTGCTCGCACTCTCCTCCCACCTGCTATCTGTCTCCGCTGACTCCCACCTGCTCGTGGAGGAGGGACTCGGTATCGATGTAATGGCAGCTCCTCCCAGTGGTGATGGTGGTGATGCAGTCATTGAGGAAGAAGGCGAAGACGGCAACATGATTACCCTCGTAGGGCAAAAGGACAACCCGTGCGTCGGCAAGAAGCCGCTGCATGGTCCCGAAGAAGGCGACGAGTACTTCAAGAATGTGCAGTGCATCGAGGCCGGTGTCAAACAGGCGCTCGAGCAAGCGGGCGCGAACGTGACGAAGGGTTACAATGGCGAGTTCGACGCTGGCGATCGCGTTCCAATCGTCACGTCGTACAAGGAGGCTGGGTTGTGCCCCGTCAATGTTCACTGGCATCTCGGTGCTGAGCACTTGTCCGTCGGTCAGTTTGACGAGAATGGAACCGGACCGACGACCACTCGCCGTCGTCGTCGTAGCCGCAGCATGCTCGCCGAGAAGGCGCGCCTAGGCTTCCAGTGCAACTACTACAACGCCACCGACGAGAAGTTCACGAAGCCGTTCGACTGGAAGCACTGCGAAGGCATGCAGGTTGGACAGACGTACGAGGTTCACTGGCCACACTCCGCCGCCGGCATGTGCGGTACGGAGTGGCAGATGCAGACGCCGTTCTACGACGGCGTCTTCTGCAAAAGTGGCATCATCAGTCTCGATCCGCTGAACACGTTCCAGAAGATTGGCGTTCAGGCGCAGGTGTACACGATCGTCAACGACGAGACTTACTACAACGACAACCTCCTCAACGGGTGGATCGAGTATCCTGATATGGATGTTGCGAAATACACGGGGTCGACGACGGGCACGACTCGAAGCAACGAGATCTGCTCGAGGTTCACGCCCATCACGTGGCAGGTGGATCGCAAGTGCCACATGGTGTCCGCGAGCTCGATGGACAAGCTGTGCGAGGAGATGAAAGCGCAGAAGGCTGACATGTCGGATGACCTGCACGCGCATGGAGCGCGAGAGCTCGTTGCGGATCAGTTCGCTGCGGACAATCACCAGCGTCTTCACTAGAGAGAGACCTGCTCGAGTGGCAGTGAATCGATGATGAATGATGAGAATGAATACGACCGCGTAAATTGTTGCACGACGACGAAGACTACGACTACGATGAGGATTCTCGTAAATTTTGTTGCACACGTGTTGTGAACGTTTTAGGTTTTTATTACAGGGAAAGAGAAAAAATCACAATGTTGTTGTTAAACTTCTCCAACAGTCGTCGTCGCCAATTCTTCTTGCATCACCTCCTTTGCTGCTCCTAAATCATCGTCGCCACCGCCATCAACAAATACGGAACTTCGCGTCGGCAAGTCGGAGCTGTCGAGGCTGTCGTAGTAGGGATCTTGATCAAAGCCACCGAAGACTTCGAAGCTGTCTTCAAACGCAAGATCGTCATCATCCTCATCCTCGGCACGACTGACTGTTGTCATCGGTAACTGGCGATGCGTGAGCGTGCGAGATCCTTCGATTGGGAATGGTGCACCTCCCTTGGGAGCAATTAGGCTGTGCCAGTGCTTTGCCCTCACCGCTCCAGCCTTCACGCCATTCCTCTCCATCTCCTGACGATCCAGCTCGCGTTGGTAACCATCCGTGATAAATGTGCGCGTTTTCTCCGCCGAAGCCCGAATCATGCCCTTGCGGTCCCTCATGTCCGACCTATGCTCCTCGCGCTTCGCAGTGCGCTCTGCACGCCTCTCCTCGCCACGATCTCTCTCCGCAATCGCGTCCACGTAGCGTTGCTGGCGAATCTCCGCGATGCGAATCTCGCGCGTCAGCGCATTCTGCTGCCTCGTAAAGGCGCTCGCAAACATCGAAGCATCGTGGCGCATCGAGTGGCGCATGCGCGCCTTGCGAATTGCCGCAACCTTGCACATTGCGTCGCGATCCTCCGTTCGGCGCACGTGCTGCCTCCCCGTCGTGAGGCGAAGCTTCATATCCGCGCCAGCGTCGCGCAGGCTCTGTGTGTGGTCAACCCTGGCATTTTTCACCTGCGCCTTATTTGCCGCAGTGAGCTCGCGGCGCGCCGTCGTGCTTGCTGTCAGCGCAGCGAGCGTGTCCTGCGTCTTTGTCTCGAAAGCTTGACGCGTTTCCTCGCGATCGGGCGGGTTCACGTTCAAGCAGTGGCCCGTTCTCGACGAGAATTCGTGCATTGGGGCGTACGCACCACTCGCGCGGTTCAGCTTCAGCATTTCCACGTCTCTGATGAGGTTCTCCCTCGCACGTTCGCGAGCAGCCCGAAGGAAATCCGTGTCGGCTCGAGTTGCATGTGCGTTGCTGAACACGGCATCCTCCGCCACCTCGACGCGCGACGACGACGGATGCACCATGCGCGTACCGACCATCTCCCCGTCGACGTCGTCAAGGTGCAGCGAGTGCCAGTACGAGGTTAACGAGGTGCTCGCGCACACGTCACGTCCCCACGGATCTTCTCGCTCGTCGAACAGGTCGGGACGCAGGGACTCGATAAGATCTCGAGGACCACCGCGCACCAACAGCCGTGCAAACAGACGCTCGTCGGAGCTGAGGAATCTCACGCTCGAGCGCAGGCACCTTGCCAGCTGCCCCTGCAGCATCGTGGTCGGTGCCTTGAGCATACCCACAAATGGCCGCATCAAGCTGCCCTCCGGCAGCTTGTTCGCAAGCATCTTCGCAAGAATCAGCTGCGCATTCTCCTTCTCCGATACCAGAGAGTGTTCCTCGTCAGCCTCGTTGCCGACGGTGAGCGTGACGCTCGCGGTGGCGACGCGATCAGGGCTGGGAGAACGGGCTAGCACGTCCGCAACGTCCTCGAGGTGTGCTGCGTAGCCTGCCTGCGCCCCATTCGGAGAACGCCACGTGAGCGCGACAAGAAGCGCGGCGCGATTCATAGCCTCCTCGGACGATGAGAATGTTACGCGGCGATATGGGCGTCCTTCCAGCGCAAGACGGCGGTAAGACTGATTGGGCTCCACGGGAACCATATCAGCGCCGGTTCGCAGCAGCTCCATTACGTCGTGCGCCGTGAACACACGAGGCGGTAACCCTTCAAAGTCCTCGCTGAGTTGCGCGAGAGTGACGTGCGGGATCTTCACGCCCGTCCACAGGGGCAAGCCCGGCCGCGTCTCGCTGGAGACGATCACCACCCTGCTCTTATTGTCGAACGTGAAGAACAGCCGCTGCTCCGTGATGAGGCTCAGGTGCTTTGGCAGTGCGGTGCACAGCTCCTGCTGCCTCAGCAGCGCCTCCTGGCATCCGTATGTGACCATCAGGCTGCGCTCGCCGCCGCCCTCCGAGGGGAAGGCTTTCGACGATAGCTCAGCCACCCTCGCCGCCACCTCGTGCAGCATGTTCAGTCGCCGGATCGTGGTGCGCCCTCGAAGCCATCGCTGTATGAATACGCACGCGCGTCGGCGCAGGGCACGGCTGCACAGGTCTGGCACGAGGCTCTGTCTCGCGAGATATGCTCTCCATGTTGCCTGTATGGACACCGCGGCGGCGACGCGCGACAGCGTCAAGTCCAGATACGGCTCGAGCAGCTGTTCGCGTGGGGCGTCGGATTCGTTGAGGTCGTCGTTCGCCTCTCCCACCGCGTCTGCGAGCGCTTCCCTGAACTTTTCGGTGCCAGGCACCTCGACTGTAACGTACTGTTCGTACTTCCGCCGGTTCTTCTCCGCGTTCTCGCCTCGCTGCTTCGCGGCTAGTTTGAGAGCCAGCGGCACCGCGCACCCTCGCCTGCGCAGTCGCGTGATGGCCTGTGCGTGCGCGACAGACTTCGGACTGAGCACGAGTTTGCCTCCGCTCCTGAGGTACGGCGCGTCGACTGGCTTAGCGATGGGCGCCCGCCTGACGACGAGTCCCGCAGGCAGCGACGTCCTTTCGAATGCGCTAATTGCGTCGCCGTCTGGGTCGTTCGTTCCTAGCGGCGGGAGGCGCAGAAGCACGATTCCCCTATTCTGTGTTACGTGCGTGTTTGCGTTTTGTTTTTTTTCTTCTTCGTCGTCGTCTTCGTTATCGTCGTTGAGCGTGTCCGCGTGCGTGAAGTGCTCGCCGTGTCCGAACGCTCCTTGGAACGCGCCTTGTACCACGGCAACCTCGCTGACGTTTGTTGAAGTAGCGTTTGAAGTCGAAGTGGCTAACGAGGCGGTGACCAAATCTCTAAACACGTCGATTTGCGTGATACGAATGTGCACATTCATCCCACCGCCAGAAGACGAGTGGTCGAGCGTGCTGGACCGGACTAAGCCGGACATTATTATTAGTAAAGTATCTTAACGTCTATCTTAAGGGCCTCCTGTTGTGTGGGCCACCTTAAGGGTGTCCGAGCGTCCGAGCGTGGGGACGCTCATGACCACCTAGCTAGGAGCGCCTTGGAGCTGAGAGGCTGAGAGGAGGGATGGTCACCCACTCAACGTTATTGAGGCGGTTCCCCAAACGCTGGGTCAGTGGGTTGTCTTAAAGTTACACATGCTCGTCTTACATACACATGCACGCCTAGGTGGACTGGTTAATGATTCCCCTCCATGGTTAAACTTTAATTAATTAACCCCTTCCCCCCTGGGGCTCGTTCGTTCCAGGTGTTCCAGGTGTTGTTCGTCCCTTCCCTTCCCTTTGCGTTCGGACGGACAGACGGACCGGACCGTTCACCCTCTCCTTAATTCCCGATCGGGTTCTTCACGCACGCACGCACTCACAGGCCTGTCAGGATAGACCTTGTCGACGAAGCCCTATTTTGGAAATAAGGTCGCGGGTCTATTTCCCCATCGCATTCCCCACTCATCTTCCCCCCATGTGAAAATTAGAAAACAACGGGGGCAAAAGACCGGCATTCCCCCAAAGCCTGATAATTTTCCCTTCATAACGGCGATCCCCGTGATAAATTAATGGCGCCGCGGCCGTCAGCGTGCGTGCGTTCTATCAACGCAGTAATGGGATATTGAACAGCACACATAGAGCTACTGTCAGTCACAAACCAATTCTTGTTTTGACCTGAAACGGAGAAGTTATCGACGTTTTGCATAATGGCCGTATAACCATAAATTTGGTCGGGATCTGATCAAAATTCCCTTTCCCCCGACCAAAATTCCCGTTATACGGCATAATACGGAGATCAACGAATACATGTCCGTTTCAGGTCGGATAAAGACGGGGTTTCTCGCAGATGGCTGCCCAATGTGTCCTCTTCAATAGCCCATAGAGTGCGTTGATGGAACACGCACACAGCGCTAGCCCCAGCGCCATTAATTTATAACGGGGATCGCCGTTATGAAGGGAAAATTATCAGGCTGTGGCGGGATGCCGGTCTTTTGCTTTGGTCTTGTGACAACTTTACCGGTTGTATCCTAAACCTCCCTAGGTTGTCTCCAAGGAGGAACGACGCCACTAAAATTGTTAGGAATAGTTAAGTTACTAGTAAGGGAAGGTCACCAAAAGGTCCCGGGTCCAAAGCTTGGGGTCACCGGGGATTACACCTTTTCTTACCTGAGTAGTGTGTCCGTCTTTATAACCGGGCCACAGATGGTTCCCCAAGAACAAACCTTAACAAGGCGTGTCTGTGACATGCGCCAAAGACGCATAGTTACACCTTTTCTTACCTGAGTAGTGTGTCCGTCTTTATAACCGGGCCACAGATGGTTCCCCAAGAACAAACCTTAACAAGTGTGGCAGGTGGCGCCTTGAGTTGCCGCGGTACGCTCTGCCGCGCGTACACTTACGAAGGAGTACTTAAGGTAAACCGGAAAAAGGTGAGAGTTACACGTAAAGGGAAACAAAGACAACCGTTCCTAAGGCGGCTATCCCCGGGGACTTCCCCGGGGGCCTTAGGGGTCAAGAGCCTCGTTCGGCGTTAACCACCTGAATTAGGGGTTAAGCCACACACCACCCACGCCGAACAGGCGAAGGTGCTGCACGTGTAAGGTAAAACTGAAGGTAAAAGAAAAACCACAAAAGGTGGAAAAGAAACCGAAAACGAAAATGAAACCGATGAGGACACTGTCCGGCCAATGCCATGCATGGACCCAAAATTGCCACGAAGGCGTATAAACAAAAAGAAAAGAAAAGAAAAGATGAGAGAGCGTCAGGGTGATCAGTCCTGCGCATTAGAATGCATCGCCATCGGCGTGTGCTGTGGTCTGCTTCATGCGTTTGGCTGACGGCTCATCGGCCGATGCCTGCGCTGAAGTCCTAATGAAATTTAGTACGCGGTAACCCCACGACTTAAGTACCTGCATGAGGTGTTGAATTCGTTGAAAAGACAAAGGTTTTGTGAGTGCATCAGATGGGTTATCGTCACCTGGAGTATGAAGGAGCTTGAAGACTCCAGCACGAGCGTGCTCGCGCGTAAAGAACAATCGCGTCCTGATATGCTTCATGGACGTGTTGTGAATCGGATTGGTCAAGATATTTCTGCACGTAGTTGAGTCGCTGAAGAGGAAAGTTTGCACGCTTAGTTGAAAAGCATGAAGAAACAACTGCTTCCAATAGAGAAGATGAGTGACTGCGGTCGCTCCGGCGACGGTCTCGGCCTCTCCACTGCTCAGAGTAGTATACGGCTGATGCTTGCAGTACCAATCCAAAAGACAATTTCCACATGTAACATACAATCCAGAAATACTTCGCCCAGTTATAGGACAGCTTGCGTGACTCGCATCAACCAGAACTGATAGGGCCAGTGGCTGATCGATAGCCTTATACTCCAGACCTTCTTCACATGTGTTGACCAGGTAAGTAAGAATCCGAATCAACTGATTCCAATGCGTGGGATCAGGATTACTTAACGCCCGAGAAATAACAATCAGCGCAACGCTGATATCATGACGTGTGCATCTATTCACCCACAGAAGAGCTGAGAATAAAGAAAGGAAAGGCCTAGTCTTCATCTTGAGCTTTTCAGCCTCGGTCAGCTCAGACTTAACTTTAATGACGAAATGAGATGACATAGGAGTATTAATTTCCGGGTTCTGCTCCAAATTGTAGGTGCGAGCCAAATCCATTATGTATGCCTTTTGGTTTAGCAGAAATGATCCATCAGGTAGATAGTTAACCTTTATGTTGAACATTCGGGTGAGCTGCTCCTGCTGCGAGCCAATATCGAATCGCTTGCAGAGTGCATCCATGAATCTGTCACGTTCTAAGTGATCGGAGTAGGCGATCTTTCCATCGTCCGTATGCACAAACAATGCAATGATGGGAACTCCATTCTTGTGAAGGAACCAGAGACTGGTGTCGGCGGGTGACTGAGACATGCCATACCCTTCCAAGAAAGAGAAGAAGTCAACCATCCAGTTGTGCCCGCTCTGACGCAATCCGTAAAGAGACTTGACTAACAGCCATATCAATTCGTTTCCATTTTCATCGTAGCGCTCCAGACCATGTGGCGGCTTCATGTAAATCGTCTCAGTCAGGTAGCTATGAAGGTAAGCAGCGCGGACATCGAACTCGTCCATCTTCATTTCATACGTTACCACGATAAACATAAACATCCGCATGGTAGATACCTTCGGAGTAGATGCGTATGTCTCAAAGAAATCCACGCCAAAGATCTGAGTAAAACCTTGAGCCACCAATCGAGCCTTAGCTTTGAGAAGAAGTCCAGTGATTGGGTCGAACTTGATCTCAAATATGACGCGACCTCTGATCGTATGTTGTCCAGCTGGAAGGTACACCCAGCGGTATACGCCGTTCCGTTCCATGTTACTGATCTCGGTGCCCATAGCCTCAAGGTACAGTGACTTGAGCGGACCAGGTTTCATAGCCATGAGCTCGCGGCTATTCGTCGGAACAAATATATTCTTGCGATTCTCCGATGTGAGAATTGGATTCGTGTCTGCAGTCTGTGCCGTCATAAGTGCTGCGCTGCCCTTGACATCGAATTCATTTTTCTTCGCATCGTCGAATTCTCCATTCGAGAAAGCGATCTCGTAGACTTGCGTATTCGTATCGTATCCAACGATTAGTCCATCCCATCCGGGCCAGGCGTGCAGTTCAACCTTGCGGAACATGTTCTGCTCAGGCTTTGCGTGCTGCAGTATTTGATCCCATACCTCTGGATGATACTCGAGAAGTCCAATGAGATAAACGAAGGTGGTACCTTTGTTTGCGGTGTGTATCTCTGCAACTGAATTGATGAAATCGCCCTCTTGCCAGAGGAACACATCTTTGACTCTGATGTCCTCTAAACGAGTGTTCCTGCGGATGACGGCAGGAGTAAGTCCGTCATGTGAGGATCTGCAGAGTCGGTAAACCGCGACATCCCATCGCGTCTTGCCGCATGACTTGCCATTTGGGTGACGGTATACCTCTTCTCCTGCTGGAATGCTGAAGAGGTATTCCCAGCGGTCAACGGTGACGGACTCCCAGTCCGGTATCACAAGGGTAATGCTGAGTGTCTTGTTTGCGTCGAATACGGCCTCACAATCTCGGATGTGCAGCTGAAGTTCGGTGACACTCGGAAATGGTGGATTGGCAAATATGGAATCATAGTTTTTGAGCCGATCTATGGATTCTGCGAATGGTGTGTCAGGATTGGAGCCGCGTGCAAGGCGTTGGTTGGCTCCATCCGTACGGTTGTAAGCTTCGTAGGTGTGGTCGCCAGTTATCCGCGTGATGCGCTTGTACACCCGGTCGTTGACCATCTGTTCGCTGTGACCGTGGATGCCCAATGCGCCGAGGTCGGGTTCGCCACCACCCTCAATTGGCGATGCACCACCCTCAGTTGGCGGTGCTTGATTGAGCGCGTCATGGATGAACTTGTCGACCTCGTCCAAACCATCTCCTCCACCACCCTCGACAGGCGCAGCCGTGCCAGAAACGGTGTGGCTGTCGACGCCCGAGATGGTGTTGTCGGAACTCGTGGCGAGTTCGACGGAGAGAAGGCGATGTCCGCGGATGTATACTGTATCTGTTACGGGATCGTAGACGTATGCGCTGTGCGCGTCTTTGAAACCTAGATAGATGTACTGCTTCCCATGCGGCTGCATTGCGTTGCGGAGCTGCTTGGGTATGTACACGTAGATGAGGCTGCCGATAATGCGGAGCGCAGAGAGATCGTCGGCAGACCGAAAGAGTTCGATGGATGGAATTTTATCGGTAGCACCGTGCGTCATGTTGTTGTAGATGATCGCGACGGTCTTGAGGACGATGGGCCAGTATTTGCGCGGCACGTGCGGTGCTGCGAATAATATGGCCATGACATGCGTCCAGAGAGTATCAATGATTCGCTCGTGCCTGCCGCCCGCCTTCTTGTCGTACGGCGGCGTAGTGCTGGTATGAATGTTGTTGGCGAGAGCAGTTTTCTTCATTTCGCCTTCATTCAGGACTTTTTCGCTGTCAGCGCGCAATTCTTTGATTTCGATGCCCTTGCTGCGCATGAATGCGACGTACTGCAGAAGTGCGTTTGCAGAATCGCTCTTCTTCCGCAATGCGTACGGCACAGTATGACGGGTCTTGTCGTCCGTGAAGTGAATGAAGTACTTGTCGCCTCGATATGATGGTGTCGGAACATCGGTCTTGATGTCCGTGTGAACGAGTGCGCCGCCGACGCGGTCCGTTCGTTCTGATTGACGATGTTTGGGGATGTCGTGTGCTTTCCCTTCAACGCAGCCTCGACAGAGGTGCGTGAGTTTCTTGGTGGCGGTGTCTGCTGATGTCTTATGTTCGCCGAATTTTGCTCCGGCCGCAATGCTAGCCTTGATTTTCGTTTCGTTGAAATGAGCGAGTCGCAGATGCAGCAGACGTAGTCCCTCTAGCGCATGGATAGCGTATGCAGCTGCTGGGGATTGATGGAATGTGGTGTCGATCGTCATGTCGAAGTCGAGTGGCGGTGCCACCTCGACGCAGAAGAAGTTGTCGACGATCTTGATGGGGTACGTGTTTCCTCTGTTGTCGTAGAGCTCGAGTCTGCTGAGCGAGACGTCCCAGCCGTTGGCCGCGAGCTGCACGAGCGACAGAAGATTTCGTGAGATGGTTGTGCAAGTTATCACCTGCTTGAGGTCGATTCGCGCTCGTAATCCTTCGAGCGAATTGAGCGCGATGCTGAGCCTCTGTATAATTCTGCCCCTGAAATTTCCCATGAGTGTTTCGATCTGGACGTCGCTGCCCGACGTGCCTCCAATAAAGTAGAGGACGTGATTCGTAGCGGCGCTGTCCAGTATTAGATATCCGTCAGTGGACATCATTTCTGATCCTCCAGTTTATCCGTTAGAAAAGCAACTTGCTTCTTCAGTATCGATGTCGGGTTTCCGTCTTTCGGGGGATTTGGACACTTGTTGGCGTAATGCCCAAGCTGCCCACATTTGAAACATTCAACGTCCTTGATGTCGATCTGTCCATACTGGGTGTATCCGCGGCCGTATCCTCGTCCGCGGCCTCCCGCTGCACCACGGCCTCCGCGTCCGCGTCCTCCTCCATGCCGCGCGTACACTTACGAAGGAGTACTTAAGGTAAACCGGAAAAAGGTGAGAGTTACACGTAAAGGGAAACAAAGACAACCGTTCCTAAGGCGGCTATCCCCGGGGACTTCCCCGGGGGCCTTAGGGGTCAAGAGCCTCGTTCGGCGTTAACCACCTGAATTAGGGGTTAAGCCACAACAAGGCGTGTCTGTGACATGCCGGTCACCTCACGAGAGAGGAAGCGGGAAGGGGGGGAGGGTGTGCTCACGAAAGCCGGAATGGCGTCGCCATACGCGAACGCCTGTCCAGCCC
The DNA here is from genome assembly GCA_938743325.2 of Pycnococcus provasolii. Lineage (NCBI taxonomy): Eukaryota > Viridiplantae > Chlorophyta > Pseudoscourfieldiophyceae > Pseudoscourfieldiales > Pycnococcaceae > Pycnococcus > Pycnococcus provasolii. The sequence continues at coordinate 998,099 of OW568866.1, forward strand.
TGAACCCGGGCTGGCCGAGTTTGTGAGCCGTCCAGCGATGGTCCCCCAACAGGAAACCTCGCTGCCCAGCTAACAGGGTCTCACTGACCCTCATCACTGGACAACCTACATTACTCCGCAACATTAACAACGACAGCTCCAACTCCTTAATCTTCTCAGCAGCAGCTGTCGATCCAGACTCCAGCGCGGCCAATCGTCCGGCGAGAACCTCCACAGAGACAGGAGAAGGTAAAGGAGTAGGAATCTTCTCTTCTTCTTTCTCTTCTCCTTCAGCTTGCGCAGCAGCGTCCTTAAATTCTTCTTCGCCTCCTTGCGAGGCGGTTGCGTCGTCTTCTGACGACATAAGTTAATCTCTTATCTTCTTAATCACTGATTAAGGGTCAATTGTCACTCAGGTAAAGTGTGCGTCCACCCGTACTACTAGTAGTCGGAGGCTTCGTGAGTGTGCTCACGAAAGCCGGAATGGCGTCGCCATACGCGAACGCCTGTCCAGCCCTGAACCCGGGCTGGCCGAGTTTGTGAGCCGTCCAGCGATGGTCCCCCAACAGGAAACCTCGCTGCCCAGCTAACAGGGTCTCACTGACCCTCATCACTGGACAACCTACATTACTCCGCAACATCCAATACCTGGTATTATTTTTTTTATAAGTGGGTGATCACCGCACGCAAGAAACCCGTCTGCCCGTGTTTCTTGCCAACCCCCTGTCAGCCTGTTTCTTGCGGCCTTGGCTTTCCCCTCGTCACACACACTTTTACTTTTACACACGCTTGTGTGCCAATTCATTGTTCTGTACTGTACTGGCGGCGTGCCTGCAAAGTCGATATAGTCGATCTCTCTATGGGGTGCGCGTCATCAAACGCGGCGCGCTCGTCCTCGTCCTCGTCCTCGTCGACGTCAAAGACAACGACCTCAACGACGCCGCTGCCAGTCAAGCAAATCAGCGATGTAAGTGGGAAACAGAACAACGAACACTTACCTGAATCGCCCGTGTACCGAGCAGTCGCTTTAGCATGGCTTGCACAGTTTGTTAAGGCGCAAGCCGGAACGACGCATAGCTGGGACGTCGTCAAGGAATTCATGGCTGAGGAGGATGGAGGTGGTACGGATACTGTATTGATAGTGACGCCCGTCAATCTAGAGACGCACCGCGATAAGCGACGCGCGGCTGAAAAAACAAAGAGTGGCAAGCCTGTTCCGGTGGAGTACCGCGACATCCCGTTCGAGCAGATGTACACGACGGATATCGTCGAGTGCTTCGTACGTTCGCTGGCACGCAAAGAGCACATGAGCTACGCGCAAGCAAAGAATCTTCCTGTTGGCGCGCCGACGTACTTCATATCGCACGCGTGGGGAAGCACTTTCGTCGACCTCGTGGAGAGCGTGACTGGGGCACTTGCAGGTGCTGCTCAAGCAGATACGTACGTGTGGCTTGACATTTTCGCCATCAACCAGGACGACACGGGTGGCGTATTCTCGGCCATGAAAGAGCTCGACGACGGCCGCACGCTCGCTGGTACGATTGCGACGTCTCGCGCGACGCTCGTCGTGCTGGATAAAGATCGCGTCATTCCGTTGACGAGGTTGTGGTGCCTGTACGAGATCGGGTCGACACCACCGCAGAAGCTGCAGCTCGTGACGCACGGATTCTCAGAAAAGGACGTGTCACATCACATTCGCAACATCGACGCGGAGACGGCGCTGTGCTTTTCACCCGCGGACAAGGAGATGATTCACGGCGAAATCACGGGCAAGTTTGGGTTTGCGAGCATGCAGCACTTCACGGAGGAGCTCAAGCTGCGTTTCATGCTCCGTCCGATGAGCTACGAGTCGGATTTGCAGGCGTTGCGAGAGCGTGGACAGAGCAACGAGTACCAGTTGGACGAGCTGCGTGCACATGTGACGTCGACCGGTGGACGTCTTGCATGCGTCGTTGGCGGACCAGGCGAGGGCAAGTCGAGCGTGGCTGCGGCAGCCCTCGACTTGGTTCACGCGTCACACTTCTGCAAACGTGCTGACGTCAGGCGCCAGGACGTGCTTGAGATGGTGAGGTCGCTAAGCTTTCAGCTTGGTCAACGCTTCGACGTCGTTCGCGAATGCCTGATTGATCTGGAGGAAGATACCGCCGCGAAGGCGCTCGTCGACCCGGATGTCGCGGTGAACGCGTTTTTGGTGGATCCGCTGAAAAAGCTTTCTAAAATTCAAAAGCATGCGGTGATTTTGTTGGATGCGCTCGACGAGGCGGACGATGACCGGCACATTTCCAATGCTGCAGTCGGGTTGCTTCGGCATCTCGCTCGTGATGTGCGCTCGAGTGTTTCTGTGCTTGTGACGACGCGCCCAGATGCAGATGGTGACTATCCTCGTCGACGCGTGCTGGAGCACGATTGGGAGGGTGGCATGCGCGTGATGGAGCCTGCACATGTTTTGGGATCGGCGACAGTGGCGGTGGAAGTGGAAAAGGAGGAGAGTCGCCTTCTAGGACCCTGGGAAGAGGCGATGCGCAACATGCAGAGCATAAAGGTGTACCAGATTGTTGCTCGCGAGTTTGTCAAGCGATACGGCACAAGCGTGGAGCCACCTGCGGATATTGATGCCGCGTATAAGCTTTGGTTTGATCGCGCAGCGAAGGATGACGAGGAAGTTCGTAGGCTGATTGACATTGTACTCGCTTCGCGTGAACCTCTCTCGTCGGTGCATATTGATCGTTTGCGTTTGCGAGAGACGTGCAAGCGCCTACCTGGTTGGGGACTTCTGTTCGAGGAGCGCGATCACCTGCTGCAGACGTTGCACTTGTCGCTGCGTGAGTTTTTGGGAGATACGAAGCGATCAGGCGAGCACGCAGCTAACGTGTCTCGTGGACATGGTGAGCTGACGCGATCGTGCCTGGAAGTTCTGAAACGTGGTGACGACGAGAAGGGGCCGGCTGTGGCGTATTCCTTGCGATATGCACACGTGCACTTGACCGAAGCGGTTGAGAAGATGCTGTATGGTGGGGATGAGACATTGACGACAAATGTCATGAAGGAGTGGCATGCTGCGTTCTTGGTAGAACGTGAAGAGGAGGTGTCGATGATTCCTGAGGGATACAAGGCGTCACCGTGGTGTGCGACAGAGTTTGCGGGTCTATGGTTGAAGCGCCAGATGGAGGCAGGTCGAAGAGGCGTGCTCGTGGTGGAATTGCTGCGCCTCGAGAAGGCGCTTTTGGAAGCGAAGGAGAAGTTGGCAGATAATGTTACTGGGTTGGTGGCGACCGTGGAATCGCTGCATGCCTTTGTTCGCGTGCTTCGGTGGGGAGTTGGGACGTATGCGCAGGTTGAATTCATTGCGGCGAATCTGCCGTGTACGAGTGCATGGCATCAGAGTCCAGGACAGAGGGTGCTGTCGTCTTGTACGCCGAGCCTTTGCATGCCTGCTCGTGTGGATATTGATGCTACGATTCTTAACAACATGAAAGGCCATTCTTCTTATGTGACTTCCGCATCATATTCTGCGGATGGGACGCGCATCGTCTCCGCGAGCGAGGACAAGACCGTTCGCGTGTGGGACGCAACGACCGGCGCGTGCATATCTGTGCTGAAAGGCCATTCTCGTGAGGTGACTTCCGCCTCGTATAGCGCGGATGGGACGCACATCGTCTCCGCGAGCGAGGACAAGACCGTTCGCGTGTGGGACGCGACGACCGGCGCGTGCATATCTGTGCTGGAAGGTCATTCTAATTGGGTGACTTCCGCCTCGTATAGCGCGGATGGGACGCGCATCGTCTCCGCGAGCGGGGACAAGACCGTTCGCGTCTGGGACGCGACAACGGGCGCGTGTTTATCTGTGCTGGAGGGCCATTCTGATGGTGTGAATTCCGTATCGTATTCCGCGGATGGGACGCGCATCGTCTCCGCGAGCGAGGACAATACCGTTCGCGTGTGGGACGCGACAACGGGCGCGTGCATATCTGTGCTGGAGGGCCATTCTCGTCAGGTGACTTCCGCATCGTACTCCGCGGATAGTACGCGCATCGTCTCCGCGAGCTACGACAAGACCGTTCGCGTCTGGGACGCGACAACGGGCGCGTGTTTATCTGTGCTGGAAGGCCATTCTGGTCGGGTGTATTCCGCATCGTACTCCGCGGATAGTACGCGCATCATCTCCGCGAGCTTCGACAAGACCGTTCGCGTCTGGGACGCGACGACTGGCGCGTGTCTATCTGTGCTAGAAGGCCATTCTAGTTGGGTGAGATCCGCCTCGTATTCCGCGGATAGTACGCGCATCATCTCCGCGAGCCACGACAAGACCGTTCGCATCTGGGACGCGACGACGGGCGCGTGCATATCTGTGCTAGAAGGCCATTCTTCTGCGGTGACTTCCGCCTCGTATTCCGCGGATGGGACGCGCATCGTCTCCGCGAGCGAGGACAAGACCGTTCGCGTCTGGGACGCGACGACGGGCGCGTGTATATCTGTGCTGGAAGGTAATTCTGGTAGGGTGACTTCCGCATCGTATTCCGCAGATGGGACGCGCATCGTCTCCGCGAGCGAGGACAATACCGTTCGCGTCTGGGACGCGACGACGGGCGCGTGTATATCTGTGCTGGAAGGTAATTCTTGGTATGTGACTTCCGCATCGTATTCCGCGGATGGGACGCGCATCGTCACCGCGAGCGAGGACGGGACCGTTCGCGTCTGGGACGCGACGACGGGCGCGTGTCTATCTGTGCTGGAAGGCCATTCTGATGGTGTGACTTCCGCATCGTATTCCGCGGATGGGATGCGCATCGTCTCCGCGAGCGTCGACAACACCGTTCGCGTATGGGACGCGACGACCGGCGCGTGTCTATCTGTGCTGGAAGGCCATTCTAGTGGTGTGACTTCCGCATCGTATTCCGCGGATGGGACGCGCATCGTCTCCGCGAGCGACGACAATGCCGTTCGCGTGTGGGACGCGACGACCGGCGCGTGTCTATCTGTGCTGGAAGGCCATTCTGAAGCGGTGACTTCCGCCTCGTATTCCGCGGATGGTACGCGCATCGTCTCCGCGAGCTTCGACAAGACCGTTGGCGTGTGGGACGCGACGACAGGCGCGTGTTTATCTGTGCTGGAAGGCCATTCGGAAGCGGTGACTTCCGCCTCGTATTCCGCGGATGGTACGCGCATCGTCTCCGCGAGCTTCGACAAGACCGTTCGCGTCTGGGACGCTTCAATGTCATGATGAAACAACGCAGTTATGTAATATTATTGTTATACATATATTGGATGTTTTGAGTCTTAAACTATACAAGATCAATTACACAATTGTACATGATGCCACCTGGATTCCACAACACGGCGGTGAAGGAACAATAGCAACGCCATTCTCACTATTGCGCATTTCGTTGATATTTTTGACACATCAACCTAAAAAATAATTTATTACAGTAGTACAGTAGTGTACATTTTATACCTAGATTGTGCACACGCCGCCATTCACCATGTCGCAAGCACGCTGCGAGCGACGCGGCCTGCGCCGTCAGCCGCGTCCGACGCCCGGGTTCTGGCAAAATAAGCCTCGCAGTCGAGGTTCGTGCAAACGACTTCGCCGCTGCCGCCACCTGCACCAGAACCAGCGCCGCCGCAATGCAGGCACAGGCCGTACAATGCCGCCACGCGGCGCTCCTGACGAGACTCCTCCGTCAGCACGCGCATAGCCGACCTAGGCGCGTCCGATGCGCAGCTGCTGCAAATGCGACGCTGTGCTCCCGCAGGCTGGCCACAGCATGGGCACGCCGTCGAGGCGTAGAACGCCTCGATCGTCCCTCCTCCTCCTCTTCCACCACCAACTTCATAGAGAAGGGTTCGAACCGCCTGCCGTCTAGCCAGCGCATCGAGGCTGCCCGTGGACGATCCATGCCGCACAACCTCCTTGTACCACTGCATCACGGGAGCTCCGCAGACGCCAAAGCATCTCTCGAGCGCAGGAACGATTTGTCTCTCCCAGTAGTACGTCGCATTCAAGCGCAGTTTCCCGCGTCCCTTCAAGAATTCTGCCGGTTCCACCACCACGTCGATGAGACGGCTTCCCGGCTCGCCGTTCACCACCACATACCTCACTCGCTCGCCGTAACGCGGCTCGCGCCTGGGATCATCGCGCATCGCCTTGATCGCGACGATCGCCGCCGGAGGCAGCTGGTGACTCAACTGCAGCGCACCCCCTGCCTGCCCCGCGTACGTGCCAAGCCGAACCTCCTTGCGGAACACGTAGTCGGAGAGGCTGAATCGGCCGGCGAGTAGACTGCTCGCCTGCTGCTGCACGGCAAGTTTCACCGCGGACAGGTCGCGCGTCGAAAATAGCACGCGCAAGGTGCGCTCCAGCAGCTTGCTGACAGCCGGACATCCATCGCGACGTACGGTCTCGATGCCTTTCGCGTCGAAGACGGGCTTCTCGTCGTTCGGTGATTCGTACGCGAACCCGACGTACCGCTTCTTCGTCAGCAGAAGGCACGGATGGTAAACCTTCTCGAATTCCATGGTAACGGGTGCCGGATTTGTTGCAGTCACCATATCCGCAATCTCCGCGCCAATGACAAAAGCCTGCTCGCGCGTCTTGCCTGGCAGGTGAACAAACATGGAGTCCGTATCTGTTGTAATTTTGAAGTGTGTTAGTTTATTAGTGGCTGTTGCAGTGTGCACACGGCATACGGCTTCTTTTGATGACGAAACGTACCTCCATACACCACGCGCGCACCCTGCTCGCCACCCCATCGATGCTGGTTGCGCTCGACGAGCTGAATCGCTCGCTCGAGCGTCTCGCGCCCAAAGCTAACAATGGCATCCGCAAGCTCGGCCATGGGCATACGCCCCGAGAATCCGGCGGCGGTGTAGCCGTACGTCACATTGGCGACAAGCTTGAGCGCGAATTGGCGTGCATTCAGAATGCGACGGAGAGCTCGGTCATCGGACCGTTTGAGAACCTGCTTCACCGCAACGCGTGTTTCGAGAATCTCTTGAAGAAGTCTCGGAAGTACACCCTCGCGCTCAGACTTTGGCACGAACGCCGCGCCGTTCGGGGCAATGCACTTAGCTCCATCCTCCGCGAGGTTGAGCAATCCCGCAATCGCGCCGAGCGGCGCATCCATCGCGTACGCGCCGAGCGGGCGTCGCAGCGATGGTGACCCACGCGAGAAATTCGGTGGCGTCACCTGGCTGCGGCGCGTGCACTTGCCGAGCATTGTGCTGAAGCAGAGGTTGTGAGCGATAACCATGGAGGGATAAAGACTCTGAAAGTCGAGCACAAGCACGGGGCTCGTATACAGCTTGCTTTCCGGCTCAAGGATCAGTGGCTGGATCTCCATCGCGGGCTGTGCATATACCTGCTCCTTGGACGGCGAGACGCCAATGTAGCCACGGGTATGCGCCAGTCGAAGCATCATCGACTCGACGCGGAATTGAGAGCCTCGGCTTAGGACGGAGAAGAAGTCGATGCCAAAGACACGTGCGAGCTCTGCGGTGCGCCCGACGAGGTCAAGCGTCTCGATCATGCGCAGATTCAAGATGCTGTGCCGTGCGACGTGCCTCGCACACAGCGCAATGCCGCGGGCACGCGTACCCACGCCGCCCTCACCCGCCGCTTCATCGGATCCCGCCTCCATCCAGCTGGTGAGAATGCTGGGGTGAAAGTATGGAACGCTCGTCTGCAGAATTTCGCGAGCGCAGCTCTCACGGCTGTAGATGCCAAGCTTCACCTCGGATCGCAGAATTCGCCACAGACTGATGACGACGCGTCCAGGCAACCGCATGTCCGTTCCATGCTGCTCGGCGTACACTGCAGCTGCGGCGGCGTTGTTTTCAATGCGCGGTTGCGGAGGCGGCATGAGGTCGGCATCACCAAGCGCTGGCATGTCGTCGTCGAAGTCATTAGGCATGCGTGGGACGTGTGGAATTTGCCGCCGTTGCGTGGCATCCTGTTTGGGCAGGAGGCATCCAAGAAGCAAGGAAAGCGGTAGACTAGGTAATTCCATCGATGTGGAAATGCGATTGCCGTCATTTTCACCAAGCGGTGTGGGCAGTGGAGTTTCCTCGACAACAGCATCGGAGGCGTCGTTGTTGCCTCCAGCTGCCGCTCTTCGTTCCTCCGATTCTCGCCTCTTACGCTCCTCCTCTACCCGAATTCTCGCCTGCTCCTCCTCCCAGACACGCCGCTGATCCCGTAGCTTCTGCGCGAGTTCGGCGGGATCCATATCACGTACTGCCGGCTTCGGTTGTGGTTGTGGCTGTGGCTGCTGCTGCCGCTGCTGCTGCTGCTGCTGCTGAACAACATTCTGAGGCAGTGGCTCAGATGGTGCGGATGCCACCTGTAGTGCCTCGAGGCGATCAGACAAATAACCAATCGACCCTTGCTGCATTTCGAAGGCGACGAGTACATCAGGATCCATCGTCTGAATGAAGTCAACGAACGCGAGGATTAGCTGTGCCTCCGTTGCGAAGCACCTGGCATCGAAATTTTGCGGAAGGCCCAGAGCTGCCGCGTCGGGCAAATTGGCAAGTAGGAAGAGCGCAACATCGTACGCTTCGGTGCGGCTCGCGCAATCTGGATCCGCAAGCTCGGCAACCGCAATGCAGCAAACGGCGTCGTGCTTTGGATTCGCGAGCAACTTGCCGCGTGTCAGCGCGTGGATCTCGACGGAGAGAACTCGCATGTCCGATGCAGCCACCCCAGACATCGAAGATGTCGTCGTCATGCCAGTGCGTCGACGCATTCCAAACTTCCCACGACTGCTGGCTGGAGATTGCAGTGCGGATGTTGTCATTGTGCCAGGTGGCGTGACGACGGATATATCGGACGGGCGCGTCCGGCCATTCGGTGCAACCCCTGTATCGCGACGTGCTTTCTTAGCAAGGCCACCGTCGACGTCATCCGCCTTCGCCTGTTCTGCCATCGTGACAGCCTTCGCCTTTGCGGCCATCTCTGCCGCGTCTTCCTCTGCGTGCATTGCTGCGAGGTACGTGCCATGGCTTTCGTCGTACTTGGGACTCGCGGGGCGGAATCTTGCATCAGCCGCCTCCGCGGCATTTTCCACTCGATCTTGCGACACTGCAGCTTGCGCCGAAAGTCCTCCCGCCGACGAAAAGGGAGTTGATGTCGTAACCCCGTTTTGTTCTTCGATCAAATCAGAGACTAAGGGTGCCGGTGCCGCAGGTGTTAAGACGTACATTCCGCCGACATGGCTCACTCGCACGGAGGTGGCGACGACGTCGGCAAGCGCGATGGGCTCGGCAGATCCCTCAAAGGGACGAAGATGATTCGCCGCGTGACTGACGACGCGATGCTCACGGCCAGCATACACAAGAGGAGCGGCCGGTACATCTGAAGGATTGCTGTAGAATGGCTCCACGTGCGTTGCAGCGGCATCGGCGTCCATAGGGAGTGCAAGAAGCTCATCGGCGGATGGTGGATGCGCACTTGGACGTAGAATGCAGGATCGGCGTGCCGAGATGGGCGGCGGTAATGTCGCACGCAGGTCATCCTCGTTATCCTCGTCAATGCGTTGAAATTCAGCGTCGATGTCATCGTCACTCTCGGGAATGAACTCGTCGTCATCGTCGACAGCAAATTCAGCCTCCTCCGCAAGTCGACGCGGCGTTCCGCCTGGGAAAACGGGCAACGAGGGCGAAATCGAGGGCGATGGTGAGGGCGAATGGTCGTCAGGCTCGCCATCGTCCAACGGTGTCTCATTCACTTGCACGAGAGAAGCGAGGATTTCGTCGCCTTCCACTGCCTCCTCCGCCGCGCGAACCGCCTCCAGAGCACGCCACGCCTCAGCCTCTCGCGCGCCCTGAGACGGCGACCTGGCGTGGAGACGTCCACTTGGTGTGCTCTGGGTGAGGCGCACGGCAGCCGCAGCATCGGCGGCCGGCGAGTCGTCGTCCTGGGTTGCCACGGCCCAAGCATCTATCGCATCGCCATGCTCCGTTCCCGCGCTCGCTCGAGCGAGCCAGGCGAGGTCGTCTGCCATTCGTCTGTCGGCAGATCCAAACAGCGAAGGCGAAGGCGCCTCCGGCGTGAGTGCAGGAAGTGGTGCATTGTGCGTTTCATTGCCTTCATCATTGGCCACTAGCGTCTTGCTGGACTCCTCTTCCCAAATGCGCCGAAGCGCGTCAATCTCCCTTCCACGGTCGACGAGATCCGGATCGCGTTCCGGGCTTGGCGGAGGCAACGGCAGCGGCCCAAGCGCCGCGAGTTCGTCCCACACGGCACGCAGCGTGGGAACGACGCGTTGGCTCGCACGCGCGATGTCGGCAGGACTCGCTGACGACCTGACATTTTCCGTCGCAAGCCTAATATCCGTCACGCGCACATCCACCTCCACGGCTGCTCGCGCGGCTCGAGGCGGCGGCGTGTGCGTGGCGGGCCAAGGGGTGCACGCACGCGGAAGAACGACGTCGGGGTCTGCGTGCCGAACGAAGGCTTTATCCAGCGCGACGACGCCCATACCCACGAGGCTGTTGTCGGTGAGGAACTGCAGGTGAAACGGCACGTGCGCCTCGTGCGGCTGCCACGGTCTCCCGAGCACGCGCGGTGTGGTGAGCAGGATCTGCGCAGCCACGCTGACCGCGCCAGTCTGCCTGAATTTGACCTGCAAGAACGTCGCCGGTGTTTCGTGGTATCCATAGATTGGCGTCCGTTGCACGATGACGGCACTGTGCACGCGCCGCTTCCTGCGTGCCGATGCGGTTGACGTCGCTGTGGCTGTGTCTTGCAACGCCGCCTCGAGCGCAGCTGCAAACGCGCGCGCGTCGTCCGCGGACCCTCCCTGGAATGGCACGTACAGGTACGGGAACACGCCGTGAATGTGCACGGCAACCCTGCACGGCTCAGCCTGCTCGTCTCCGCTTCTCATGCGTCCATAGAGTCTGACTATGGGCACGGCGGCCTTGCTCGCGTCTTCCGCCCAGAAGGTTGAGTACGCGTCGTCGAGCGGCAGTGCGGCTTGCTGCGTCGACGTTTCCAGGACGCTGAGCCTGACGTGCATTTGTAGTTCGTCCGAATCTGCGCTCATCATCATGGCTTAGATACGACAACGAAAAGATGACCACCAAGAAGCACCAAGCCCCATTATGATTCTTACAGTAACTGAACTTTAGCGCCTTTCAATCAAGTACGCCATTATTGCGACTACCTAATAAATAAAGATTTTGAACACGACAACGAGAGGGACGAGGGAGAGCGGACGAGAGATGCGCGCGTGCGTGCGGGGGCAAAGAAGAGGCTAAGGTTAACCCTTCCCTAATAACCCTAAGGGTAACCCTAACCTTAAACCCTAATCTTCAGTTCTACTTGTTTAATTGGGGTTTTTGATTAGGGGGAGTCGCTCGCGCAGCTGGTTCTGGGCGGCCGCCCGGCGGGTCTCGAGACCCTCCGGCGGCCTCTCCCTTAAGGCTGCTCGCGCGTATCCACTCTTGCTGTTGGTTGCTTGCTTCGCAAACAACCTAACAGCCGCACTACACGCGAGTAGTGGGAGGTCGAACACACGCCGAACGCGTCTTCGAGGGACGTAGTTCGTGTACCGAAACGGTCTGAATACCTACGTTTAGATCGAAACATCAGCAACCTTCGATTGGAAGTTTACTGTTGGATTCTTAATCGATTGATTAATGGGTGACGCGCCGAACGAACTCGAGGTTCTGGAAGCTCGTCGCGAAATATTGCAGCTGGAGATTGCGCTAGCGCAGGAGCGCCGTGCAGCTGCAGAAGCAGAGCAGAAGGGCAAGAAAGCGGCCGAAGAAGGAGGCGAGCCTACGTTAGATTACGTGGTGCCGGCCAACTATCCGGACGCTCGCCACGCGGAGTCGCTACCTACGACTGGGATTCCGCGTCGTGGCAAGCCAACACTGCTTTCCTTGCCGTCGAACCCTGTTCTTCAGCACCTAGAGGCTGAATCGGTGAAACAGGGACACGCGTCTTCGCATAACGCGTGGATTTTCCGATCGATTGTGAGTGTCAGCGCATATCTGGAACTCGGAGTGCTGAGTCTTCAGCAGGAGACTGACGACCGAGTGGAGGAACTAGCGACTTACGTCGAAGAGAACCTGGACGTCGAGCGCGGAGACGACGGGAAACCGTTAGATCCAGAAGGAGACGAAGAGAAGCTGGCGCGCTTCAACGAGCTGAACAAGAAGATCGCGAGGATTGACTCCGTTCTGGAGCGCACGCGCAACACGCTCACAGGCGTCCTGGAGCTCGCCGCGGAGCTGGAAGACTTCTTCGTAGCTAACAAGGGACCGCGTACCGTCATTACGAAAGAGACGGCCGACGCCACACTGGCACAGCTACTGGAGGAGACGACCGCCTACCCACCGCGCTCGAAGCGAACCACCCGCATCCAGAAAGAGATCCGCTCTAACAGGGCGACTCAGATTGCCAAGCAAGCGGCTGTTAAGTCGGTGGCAACCAACAAAAAGGATAAACCTTAGCGGCGCATGCTGCGCAGCTGGGGGAGGGTTGGAGGGCGGTTGGCGAGAACGGAAGGAACGGAAGGAATAACAACGGATGTGCCTGGGGAAGCGCATACTGAGGACGAGCGATCGCGTGGGCAGTCGCTTGGCCGCTCAGGTCAGGGAACAGCTGGAGGAGTGGCGCCGGATCGGCGCGGGCCCGCAGCTGTTGCACTGGATTGCCAAGGGAGTGGCGATCACATTCACGAACGGTCCTCCCCCGTCGTACGACTTGGGCGCGAGCCTAACGTCGATGACGGAGGAGGAAAACAGCTTCATGGAGGCGGAGACGTCACGCCTCCTGAAGCTGGGAGCATGGGAGGAGATCGACGGCGGAGCGGCGCACTGCGTCAACCGCGTTCATCTGGTCCCGAAGGTGGGATCGAAGAAATTCAGGCTGGTCATTACCAAGCTCCCCGAGATTCGGGCACTCCTCGCGTGCATTGTCTGCTACATTACCGGGTCGCGCCCGAGTTCCATTGCGTTGCTGCCGCTGACGGGTGTCTCGTTCGCACTGGGCTCGGAGCTTGGCATCCAGCGCTCTTACGTCAAGACTGCTCCGGATGCTTGTGACTTCGACGTTCCCGGCCGCAGAACGGTCAGCTGGCCAGTGACTGCCACGTGGCAGACGCTGGGCCGAATGCTCATGCGCTACGACCGGATGCGCCGGCGGGTGTGCTCGCGGGCGACGCACTTCTTCAACCTTGGGGAGAAGGCGCGTGGCGACGCGTTTGCGCGCTGGCTGCCGGTAGCGCTGCGAGCTGTTGGAGCTGCAGCCCCGCCCAACGGACACTACGCGCCCAAGAGCTTTCGCTCTGGGTTCGCGTCCGCGGTGACCGCGATGAACGTCTCACCCGACAGACGTAACTACATCGCGGGCTGGGCTGCGAATTCGCATGCGGTCGGCACTCACTACGTCGACAACAGTGTCGTCGTTGATGACGCCGCCCGCTTCCTTTTTGGCCACCTCATCGGCTTGCCGCCGCCTCCTGTGGAGGTGCCTGTCGCGCCTGTCGCGCCTTGGAGCTCGCCGCTGGCCAATTTGGCGTCACGATTGGTGACACTCGTCTCTCCTCTTCGTGGAGATACGTGACTATGATGGCAATACTGGCCCCCCCTAAAATCTTCAGTTCTACTTGTTTAATTGGGGTTTTTGATTAGGGGGAGTCGCTCGCGCAGCTGGTTCTGGGCGGCCGCCCGGCGGGTCTCGAGACCCTCCGGCGGCCTCTCCCTTAAGGCTGCTCGCGCGTATCCACTCTTGCTGTTGGTTGCTTGCTTCGCAAACAACCTCCCACCCTCCCTCCCTGTTGACTATAGTTGGTTACTGGAGCAGGAGACCTACTTTTGGTTTTAATTTCGGTTTGTGTAAAAGATGACCTTCATTGGCAATACTGGCCCCCCCTAAAACCCGACCGTGGGATCCCTCCCTCCCTCCAACCCCTGAAGTCGGCCCTTTCCCCTTTCGAAACCACCAGTCTGACAGTCTCTGCGACCTGGGTGGGGCCACTGCGTCACTGCGAGTTTAGACTTTAGAGGTCGAATACAGTAACTAACCCCGAATCAGATCAACGCCCAGCTTTCTTTCCTTTTCTTTCCCGCTTTCCCCATTTCTCTCTCAGGGGTAGATCAGCACACCATACCACACGACGACAAGTGCTCCATGGCGCATATGCCGCCGCCCTCCTCTCTACCTGAGGCCTTGCCAATTGGTGACGAGGACTCCTCCTCGTTGGTTTTGGGAGGAGTAGCCTCTGGTGGCCTCTCTCCGCACCCTCTGCCGCCTACGCTCTTGCCGCCCGGTTTGTCCCCACGTGCACAGGGCGGTCCCTTCGGAGCCTCTCCCGGTCCCTCGGTGGTAAGAGACCGAGGGACTCCTCTGGAAACGTCGGCGGCCGACCAAGGGAGAACGGAAGCGAGACTGTTGGAAGCGTCGCCGTCCACATCAGCAACCGCATCAGCCTCGTCGGCGAAGTCGGCGCTCAGAGGAACGCGCCTGACGAGCATAGACGGCGTCTTGACGTATCGAAACCCGCCAGCGTGGTCGCTCACGGCTATGCAGTCGAGGCACTACGAACGAACGCAACTGCGCAGCAGCGGCGGCGGCAGTCGCGGCGGCGGTGGTGGCGCGGGCACGTCGGCTGCGTATTCAACGGGAGATAGGACACCGAGCCCAGGAGGTGCGTCTCAGGCGAGTGGTGCAAGCCCCACGTCGAGCATAGACGGAGGTTCGCGAAGGTCCATCGTGAGCGGTGTGATGTCGGCGCTGAGAGGAGGGAAAAGCAAGAAGGCGGCGTCGGCTTCAGTGGGCAGCACGGAGAAGAGACTTCTGAACTTCGAGGAACGTGCGGCAGCTGCTGAAAAGAAACTCGCTGAGTTTGAAGAGAGTGCTGCCAGGGCAAGAGAGCGCATGCGAGAGACAGAACAGGCGGCACTGGCCGCACAGGCACGCGCGAGAGACGCGGAGCAACGCGCAGCAGCCTCCCTGGGCAGCACGCGGGAAGTTGTCGGCGTCGGTGAAGAGTCGCGCCAGATGTCACAAGGTGAGATCACGGTTGCAGCGAGCGACGTCGTCGTCGACGTCGCCGGGCCGACGTCGGCAGCGTCCAAAACTGATTTGCGCGTACAGGACGCCGAGAGCCTGTCGGCGCAAATAGAACAGCTGCAGGCAAAGCTGTCCGAGGAACAGGCGGCATTAGCCACGGCGCGCGAGCAGGCTGCAGCAGCCACGGCTCTCGAGGCAGCCGCGGAGAGTCGCGCGAATGCACTCGAGCTTTCCGTATCCACGAGCGAGATCGCTGCGTCTGCGGAGGACAAGCAGCGCGCAGCGCAGGGAGCGGCGACGAGTGTGGCGGTGGAAGCGGCGGAGGCACGAGCCAAGCTTGCCGAATCGGAGGTGGCTGACCTGCGTGCCGAGCTCGATTCCGCACGAGATGACCTTCAAGAGCTGCGAGATCGCGCCGATACCGCAAGTGAGAGACTCGCCGAGGGGGAGCGTCGCAAGGCGGCATACAAGGCACGCGCTCTTGACGCGGAAGCAAGCGTTAAGAATATGGCTGAAGAACTTGATGAGGCATCTGCCAAGGCGTTCTCTGAATCCGAGCGGGCAGCGCAGCTTGCTACGCAGCTTGCTGCCGTGCGCGCGTCTGCCGACGGCGACAAGAAGGCTATCGCCTTGGCTCAAAGTGAGACGAACGACGCGCGTGCGCGCGCTGCATCTCTCGAGGAACAACTTCGCGCTGCCGAGGTGGCCGCAACAACCGGCACGGCGGTAGAGAGCAAACGAACGGCAGAGCTTGAGGCGGCACTCGCCTCGGCGCGTGAGGAGGTGAGGACGCGCGGCGCCGCGGCGGAAGCGGCGGCGAAGAAGCTTGCGTTGGAGGCGGAAGCTCGCGCCACAGCGGAGGCTAATTTGGAGGAGCGCGACGCTGCGCTTGCATCCGCACGCGCGGAGGCTTCCGAGGCATCCGCCGCAGTGGCCGCCGCCGAGGCGGAGATGCGCAGGGAAGCGGAGATCGCGCGCGATGCTTTGTCACGTGCGGAGGCGCGCGCCAAGGCTGCGGAGGAACGTGCCAGTGCTGCGAGTGAGGCCAAGGTTTTTGCGGCAGATGCAGCAGCTCGCACATTTGAGGAGCGTGCGGTGACGTTTGCAAGAGACCTAGAGCTGAAGCAGACGGAGGTGATGGAGCTCCGCGACCAGTTGGACGTGGCCGAGCGACGCGCCGCAGAGGCGAGCGAGCGCATGGCGACCGAGGCTGAGCGCGCCGCAGGCGAGACTGCCAAGGTACGCGAGGCGGAGGCGAGTCAGAAGGCTGCGGAAAATGCCATGGCGGAGGCACAGACTGCAGCTGAGGAGGAAAGGGCGGCACGCGCCGCTGCGCAGAGGGAGCGCGACGACCACGCAAAGGCGGCTGAGGAAGCGAGATTCGACGCGGCAACAGCACGCGAGCAGGCGGAGGCGAGTACCGCAAGGGCGGCCGAATCCGCTCGCGCGGCGGAATCCTTGCGTGAACTTGTTGCCAACGCCAATGCGACGGCAGAAGCTGTGAAGGCACAGCGTGATGCGCTCGATGCGCGCTTGCAGGCTGCGGAGAAAACGGCACTGGAGCATCAGAAGGCGCTGCGCGATGCACACGACGCGGCAGAGAAGGCGACGGGAGTAGCAGCCGCTGCGGAGGCACATCTTGTCGAGAAGACAAATGCCCTAACTGAGGCGAGCGGAGCTGCCGAGGAATTGCGTGCCCGGTTGGGAGAATTGCAGGAGCAAGTGTCGAAGGCGGCTTCAACGAGCACCTCGGCTGCTTCGGAGCGTGACGAGGCGCAGATTCGTGTGGAGGAGCTGTCGGCGATGCAAGAGGCTATGCGCATTAAGCTCGCCGCGGTAGAACGTCGTGCGGCGGCGTGGGAAGACGCGGCCAAGTCTGCCGGTGCAGCCACTGATGCCGAAGCGGACGCGAGAAGACAACAGGCGGAGGCTGCTACGGCGGTTGCTACACAACGGGCCGATGCGCTTGCAAATAGCCTTGCCGATGCTGAACGAGCGCTCGCGTTGGCAGAAAAAGGTCGAACTAAGTTGGCAAGGGAGATGGGCGAGCGCGAGGCGGAGTTGGCGGAGCGTATTCGGACGATGGAGTCGCAGATCGCCAAAACGATGGCGGAGCGAGCGAGTGCCAGCGCGGCACATGCAGATGCGCAGAAGAAGGGCGATGAGCTCGAGCAGCGAGCGGACAAGGCAAATGCGGAGCTTGCCGCGGAGAGGGAGAAGGTTGCCAAGCTGGAATTGCGTGTCCGCGAGGTCGAGAGCTCCGTACGCGATGCCGCGGCGGCAAAACGCGAGCTCGCGGATGCAGCCTCGGCAACGAGTGTGGCACAGGCTAATGTGGTTGGTCTCCAGAGTCGCCTCAAGGATGCCGAGGCGGCGGTGTCTGCCACAGTGGCACGCCTCGAGGCGGCCGAGGCGCGTGCTCTAGCCTGGGAGGAGGCGGCGCGCTCGAGCCAAAGCGCCACCACCGCCGCGGAGCATGAAGCTCGTCGACTCTCGGAGCTAGAGCATCGCATGCTACGCGCCGAGGCGGAGCGCGATGAGGCAATGCTAAGAGTCGAGGAGCTGCAGATTGCCGTGGCTGAGGCTGAGGAGGCTGCAATCGCCGGTGCTGAGGCGGCGGATGAGCGACTCAAATATCTCGAGCAAGCCACGGGTGCCGCGCATGCTGCACTTGAGGAGGCGAGCTCGGCGGCTGCCACCGCCGAGATGAGGGCAGCTGCCGCGGAGCGATCCGCAGATGCCGTGGCTGCCGCCTCGAAGGCGGGCACGGAATCAACGAGGGCGATGGAGGCTAGAATTCACGAGCTCGAGCGCCAGTGTGCCGCTGCCGCGGCGGCTCGGCGCAATGCGCACGAAGCGTCGCACGCGCTTGAGCAGAGGGCGAGCGAGGCGGAGCGCATTTCACGCAATCTTGAGGCCAAGCTGACGGCAGCATTGGCTCGCGCGGAGGCGTCGGAGCGCACGGCCAATGCATGGGAGCAGGCTGCATCGCACGCAAAGGATCGTGCCGCGGCGGCGGAAACGGCAGCGTCTGGTGCGCACGACGCGGCGAACGGCATGACATCGTTGAGTGCTATGTCGTACGACAGCGCGTCGCTGGAGGCACGCGCCATCCGTGCGGAGCGCCGTACGGATGCCACCGCGTCCAAGCTTGCGCAGGCTGAGGCGCGCGAAGCGAAGATATCTGAAGCGGCAGCACAGCATCTTCAGCGCGCCCTCGACGCGGAGGCGCGCATTCACACCGAGATGGAGCGGCGCCGTCGCGACAGTGAGAGCGTGCGCCTGAACATGGAAGAAGAGCATCTTTCCTTCGAAAAGCGCATCGTGGAGCTGGAGGCTGAGTCCGCGTCGGCCTTCGCGCGCGCTGCTGCTGCCGAGGCTGTCAGGGATGCTCTGGAGCGACGCGTGGCCGAGGCGGAGGCAGCAGCCGCGTCCGCAGGTGCAAAGGCACGAATGGCTGAGGCTGAGGCTGAGGTGAGGCGACGTGCCGCTGAGGCGGCATCGGCATCCGCCGAGGCATCCGGCAGCGCATCCGCAGCCTCGGCAGCTCGGCTCGGAGATGCGGAGGCACGCGCCGCGAGCGCCGAAGCAGAGTCGCGTGCATGGCGAGAGGCTGCGTCTACCGCACGTCAGCGAGCTGAGGGTGCTGAGACGGCTGCGGCAGCTGCTCAGGAACGACTTGCCGCGGCGGCGGCGCGAGCTGATGCGGCGGAGGAAGCGGCAACGTCCGCGCGTCAGGCTCAGGAATCTGCACTCGCTCATATCGAAGAGCTGGAGTCTGAACTTGCCAACACGGCGGCGGATGCGGGCGCGTATGAGCAAAGCATTTCTCACCTCAAGGCATCAATTGCCGAGGCAGAGCAGCGTGAAAAGGCGCTGAGCGATGCTCTGCTGCGCGAGACGCCGAGTCCGACTTCCGCTTCCAAGGCTGCTGCGGATGCGAGGCGCACGCAGGAATTGGAGCAGCGTGCGCAGGATGCTCTCGCGGACTCTGAGCAGTATCGCAGCGAGTTGGAGCGCAGTGTGGCTCTCTCCAGCCACGCGCGTCAGGGAGAGCGCGAGGGGACAAAGCTTCGCGCGCAGCTGGAATCGGAGCGGTCACAGCTCGCCGACGCTCGCGGCGAGCTAGAGGTGGTGCGACGGCAGCTGCAGGTACGCGAGAACCAGAATGCAACGCTGCAGGCGCAGCTGCGCGGGGGCCTCGGTAATTCCTCGGCGGCGGGTGGAATTGAAACGACACCAGTGCGCTCTGAGTGGCGAAGCAGCTACAGCCCGACGCGTCGCGTGGCGAAACGTCTGGAGCCGAGCACAGAGGACGAATCACTCCTCTGCGGCGTGGTTGAGCATCCCATGTCGGACGGATTCAGCGGCGATCGTCCTGTGGTGGCCTGCACAATCTACGCCACAATCCTGCGCTGGGGTTGCCTTGCGGCTGAGTCTGCGCCAGTATTGGACCGTCTCGTCGTTTCGATCGAGCGTCGCATAGAGGACGGTGCGCGCAACGTCAATGCACTCGCGTTCTGGTTCACGAACGTGTCGACGCTGCTGGCACTATTGCAGCGTGCTCCCCTGTCCACTCCATCCCTGGTGAAGCCGGAAGCTGACGACGATGCCGTGTACCCCGCGCTGCTCTTCAAGCTTCAGCTGGCACGCCTGCTGGAGAAGGTGTACCGCGACCTTCGTGACGAGGTGAAAAATAGCGCAGCTCCGCTGCTGAAGCGATGCACGCTCGACCCGCGCCGGCGGCCAGAGAACGCGTCGCCCTTGGCTGGCACGAGCATGAACCCGTGGGGCGACCTCGTTCGATTCTACGACGACCTCGTACGCGCATTAATGGACAACCGCGTGAGCAACTTCGTGACAAGGCGGCTGTTCAAGCAAGTGTTCGGCTTCGCGAACGTGCAGCTTTTCAATGCCATTTTGCTTCGGCGCGATTGCTGCGCTCTGTCACATGTCGAATTCGTGCGAGCTGGGCTGAGTCGCCTGAAGGAATTCTCGCAGTCGCCGGTTTGCTCGAAGATTCTCGGAGATGCATGGACCGAGCTAAAGAACATCACGCAGGCGGTGGACTTCCTAAGCAAGTACAGGGACAACTCGAGCCTCAGCGAGGTTGCTAGTGAGCTATGCTCGAGCTTGAGTGTCGCGCAGCTCAATCGTCTCGCGCACATGTTTTGGGATGACACGGGTGGTGGGGCGCAGATGAATGTTGCTGTTCGCGCAAGCCTCGAAAGGCTCGCGCAGGGTGAAAGCGCCTCAGCCACGCCGCGCGCTTTCCTCATGGACGACGACGCGAGCGTGCCCTTTGCTCTAGACACCGCGGCGAATTACATGCCCGACATCTCGTACAAGCACCTTCCCATCGTACCGAGCCTGCGTGGGTACGAAAGCTTTCATTTTTTGGAGCAAGAGGAGCAAGAGGAGTGAAGGAGTAGAAGTAGAAGAATGTGCTTTGTTATTCTTCATGTAAAAGTAAATTTAGATGATAGATCTTGTTTATACACGTACCAAAAATTGTTTGAATTTGTGCTGGCGGCTTGGAAATGTTTTTCAATGTACACTACATCCGTACCAACAGCCACAAACCAAAGCATTTGCATTTTCTCTGAAGGGGACAAGAGTGACTTCAACGCCTTCAACCTGACACATCGTTTCCCTCACACACGACTCTACTTGAATGGAGGAATAAGAGAAGCCTTCCATTCTCTCGTGGTCGCGCCACGACTCGTGATGGCGCGCAGCTCATTTTCCTACGCAGCGGCTTTGCTAAACACAGAGCAAATCTTCTACTACAAAATGGCGTGGATGTCTAAGCCTCTTGATCATTGGCAGAGGCTTAATTAGCGGCGGTGCGCGCGTGGGCTGACGCGCAGCGGCGCAGCTAGCGGGAGGAGGGGGAGGCTGCGTTCGTGCGCGGGGTGGGCAGCCTGAGCAAATGAGGGGTGAAGGGGAGGCGACCTAACCAAACGTGTGTGTGTGTGTGTGTGTGTGTGTGTGTGTGTGTGTGTGTGTGTGTGTGTGTGTGTGTGATCTCCAGTGACCGCATGTTTTCTAAAGCTTTTTACTTTTACTTTGATTAGCGGCCTAACCCCGCGGCATTCCGTGCCGCACGTACTCACGGTACGTGCTGCGCCCCGGCGAGTGGTTGAGCCAGATCTGGCTCGAATTCAAGTCGAGTGTCCGGCAGCTTGCGCCTTCTTCTTTTTGAGCCGCCATGCATTCCGGCACCTCGTGGATCTGCGCGGTCCACACGGATCGCGCGCGCGCCATCCACTTTCGGCGCCCCTTCCACCCAACGCACATGTACGGATTGTTTCGACATCTCATCCAAGGCGTCCGGCCGTGCATGCGACCGAACGTGATCACGTCGACGTCGCGCCGTTGCGCGAGCGTCCGCAGCAGCCCGGCGTCATCCGGAGCGGGGAGCGCGGAGGCGGTGACCGCCTCGTCGACGTCCTTGGCAAGGACCCACTCCCAGCCGTCGCGGGCGGCGCGCAGGAGGCACTCGTGGATACTCCAGTTCTGTCCGCGGCTGTGGATGAGGACGTCGCGCACCCATTTCATGCATAGGTGCGTCATCAGGCGGGGGTCGCCGTCCAACGGCTCCTCGCACTCGGTGTCATAGACGTAGGCGTGGTCCACACCCATGCGCATGTGCTCCCGGATGTCCTCGAGCACCACCGCGCGCGCGGTGCCGTAGAGGGGCGGCACGCAGTACGCGATCGACCCGCGCCGCGCGCTACCGGGCATGGGACCGCACCGTCCCACGACCACGTCGGCTTTCCTATGAGTCTCCCCGACCCACTTCTCCGGGCAGAGTGTTAGGTGTGCCAAGCTTGCGAGCGACACGTAGGCGGCGTCGCCGAACGAGCTCATGTTCGCGAGGTGAATCATCGCCGGGCCATCCTTGCCAATCATCGCGGCGGCGGGCGCTCCGAATGTAGTCCAGTGTTTGTAAGGCCTGCGTTGACGACGATGAGCGCGTGCCGGTGGATGAGGTAAACGTTCCTTCTCCTTGTCATCCTCGTCGTCGTCGTCGTCGTCGTCCTCCTCCTCCTCGTCGTCCTCCTTGTCATCCTCCTCGTAGTGCGACGTTGTTGTATTATCTGTATCGTCGTAGTCGTTAATGAACTCACGTGCAGCAGTAAAATCATCTTGTGATTTCGTAAAAGTAGGTAGTTGTATTGAGTCAGATGATGGTGGTTTAAGGAGCTGCAGTGACAACACACGATCGTCGTCGTCGTCGTTTGTTATTATTTTGAGGAAATTTCTTCTCGCGAGAGCAAGACATGCGATGAGCAAACCGCACACGAACAACAGCCAGCTGCTGCACATGACCAGCCACCGCCTCACCATTCGCCTTCGCGGAAATAGTTCATCATCCGATCTGCTATCTATCCTACTTATGTTTCGGCGCACAGGAATCAATTCATCCAGGTCATCATCCGATCTATAAGTACTAAGGTTAGTACTTATGTTTCGGCGCACACCACCTGCCCCATCCAACAAAGACTTGTTCAAAGAAGACGAGCGTGGCGACGTCGGCATTGGAATGACCTTCTAAAGTCTAAACAAACTGATTCAAGCGGAGTGGGAGTGTGAGACAGATGAGCGCCATCATGATCATCCACCATCGCACCGTCCAATTGATTTTCACCAAGAGGAAAAAGATATCTTCTTTCTGGGAGAATTCCTTCCAGAGGACAAAGAAACCGCAAAACAAGAACCCGAATTCGAATCCTCTCAGGTTGACTGCCCCCCGCATTTATTTTCAAACCCCCCGCCTATCCCGCCCGCCGAACCCGCCATAGTGGTACTTACCCGTGCAGTCAAACGCGTCTAAACTCGCAGTAGTGTCAGTAGTGTCAGCCATGGCGAGCGGCTCTCATGCAGGCTCTCATCAGCAGGGAGAAGAACAGGCTCCTTCGTTCGAGCCTCCGAAGTGGACAGCCTCGAATCCGAAGGCGAAGGTGACGCTTAGCACGGCAGAGGAAGCAGTGAACGCGTCGCCGGAGTGCGGGTACGTCACCATCGGACGTAGCGCGTCGTGCACGTACGTACCTCTCGGAAACACGGAAGCGGCGCAGGAGGCGGGCATATCACGACTGCACGCTGCCGTCGTGCACCACACCGACGGGCGCGTCTACGTCATCGACCTGCACTCCGCGAAGGGAACTACCATCGACGGCAAGAAGATCGACAAGTACAAACCCACTAGCCTCAAGCACGGTGCAAAGCTCGTGCTCGGTCAGCACGGGAGCACGCCAGGCGTGTCGTTTCGTGTCAGCATAGAGGGAGGTGGCAGCGGCGCCGCCGACGACTCGCCGTCCAAGAAACGCGCACGGGAAGACGAGCCAGCAACGGTGCGTGCTTCGCATCTGCTCGTCAAGCACAACGGCTCGCGCCGCCCGAGCTCTTGGAAGGAGCCTGTGGTGACGCGAAGCTTGGAGGAGGCGAAGGCGATGGTGCAGGGATTCCGCGACGCCATCGTCGCCAAGGCGCAGGGAGGAGACGCCACCGCGCTGCAGGGAGCGTTCGAGGAACTTGCCAGTGTTGAATCGCACTGCAGCTCGGCAAAACGAGGTGGCGACCTTGGTCCGTTCGGGCGAGGCCAGATGCAAAGGCAGTTCGAGACGGCGACGTACGCGTTGCAGGTGGGTGAGATAAGCGACCTCGTCTTCTCGGATAGTGGTGTGCACATCATCTTACGCACGGAATGAGAGGTTATCTGCTGACGTACTTTTCTTTTGTGTAAAAACGTGAAACACGATTGTTTTGACGTTTTGTGATTGATTACTCGTTGTGTCCGTTCGCCCCTTCCGTGTCCCCTCAACTAACTTGCTCACTTATTGCCTGCGATCACGCGTGTCAACGACCGCTTCTCGCGCTGACGGCGACGCCCAGTGTCCGTTCGCCTCTTCCGTGTCCCCTCAACTAACTTGCTCACTTATTGCCTGCGATCACGCGTGTCAACGACCGCTTCTCGCGCTGACGGCGACGCCCACCGTCTGCGCGATCAAACCGGGCAAATTCCGAAACGCGGCGGTCCAGTCAAGAGGACTCGCGCCCGTGCCAGGGCGCTGGCCGCAAAGTGACGTGCGTGGAAACGGACAACCTGTTAGACTGAATCCAAGGTACTGCTCGTGGTTGCGAACGCACGCAGGAAGAGGAGCTCCCGCGCGCGGGTCGTACGAGCGTACCTCCGCCTGCCTCTCCGCCTCCACCACCGGCCACGTGTTCACAGGTGTGATACCGGGCCACGGAGCGATCGGAGGAATGCCCGCGCGAAGACTCGAGCCGACGATGAAGGCTGAGAAACAACCAGCCCAGCGCGCCCAAGCGGTAGCGGTGATGTTTTGCAGATCCTCAGTAGCATTGGTGTCAGACGCGATCATCAGGAGAGGGTACAAAGCTGGCGATTGACAGCCACCATCACGCGCTGACTCGCACGTCGAGATGGCAACGCTCTGCGGTGAAATGGGATGCGTGACGTTCTCAGCACCGCACATGTAAGGAGTTCCATCATCGAACGTCGGAGCAGGAAACGTGTACGGGTACGGGATTGTCGCGGTAGTATTGCGTTGGTTCTCGTAAAAGTCGTGGATCCAGTACTCCGTGCCCGTATGGCGATAACCTTCGTTGGCGTTGAAGACCATTAGTCGAGACAACGCAGGTATCAGCTCGTTGACCGGCGCGGCCAGTGCGGCGACGATTTGCAGAAGTGTCGAGCGTCGGCGCAAGCCCACTAAGCCTTTTGGAAGCAGATTGGGAACGATGTCATGATCATTCACGTAGCGCTCGATGTGTAAATCTGATCCAAGCAAAGGCAGGCGATTTTCAATGTAGTCGGCTGCATTTCGATTGCAGAACCGTGGTGCACCGAAAGTTACTGCGCGAACTTTTGGCTGACGTAGCCCGTTGATTCCCAGTGGTGCAAACAAGGTTGCTGCTGCGACTGCTGCAATCGTCGCGACGGCACCTCCCAAGGAGTGGCCGGTGAAAGCCACGGTTGGCAGGGTCAAATCAGCCGGAAATGCTTCCTCCTCGATGTCGACAGAGCTGCTGTTGTTGTTGCCGCGTATTTCCCGAAGTCCGTCGCGCATCACGTCAGCGATTTGGTAATACAGACCCCTCGTGAAGTCGCCTGTCGTGTCTGCGGCGGCCACTTCAAGGAAAGCACGCCAAAAGCCGTCGTGGAATGCACATCCTTCACATGGCGCGTACTTGGTCGTCGACTTGGCCTCGTTCGCCTTGACGTCTGAGTCGTTGAATGTTCCCGCAGTCATCGCCGCGGAAACCTGCTTAAAGCGGTCAAGTACGACGTCCGCAGCTGCCGATCGGCGAAGAACTTCGCTTGCTTCCTTGCTGAGTCCTTGCATGGACGCAATCGCCTCGAGATCGTCTGAAAGCGCGTTGACAGCACGCAAATTCTCTGCT
Source organism: Pycnococcus provasolii (assembly GCA_938743325.2). Taxonomy (NCBI): domain Eukaryota; kingdom Viridiplantae; phylum Chlorophyta; class Pseudoscourfieldiophyceae; order Pseudoscourfieldiales; family Pycnococcaceae; genus Pycnococcus; species Pycnococcus provasolii. The sequence continues at coordinate 1,023,534 of OW568866.1, forward strand.
GGAACCACTTTCTCCACCGCTAAATCAGCAAGGAGGCTCTGCACGTCGGCCGTGCCTCTAAAGGCTACAACAACACGTCCGCTGGATTCGTCGTGAGGCGAACCTTTCGTCCATGATGGCGACGGTGCCTGCCATCCAATGTACGCCTGCGTGACTCCAAGAGGTCGTCCAAGCGTTCGCACGAAGCGAAGCGGTGGATCCATTGCCTCGCACCAAAAGCAGGTGTTCGCATTAAGTGACTCCTGACACTCGTAGCTGGCGTAGCTTGCAAAGAGGAGCTGCTTCACGTCATCGAGTCGCGTGGCTAGTGGAGAAGAAGAAGAAGTAGCAGTAGTATCGTCGTCTGTCACGTTTGCTGTTGTTGGCATGGAAGGCAACGTCGGCCATGCGCTCAACACCTCCGTGGAGCTCGGTATCGGCGTCGTCAGAGACGACGTTCTATTTTTCTTGAGCGCGATGATTCTCGGCAGGACAGTGTTGCTCGCCACTTGCACGTCATCGTTTGTGTACGATTCGTACTCCACTTGCTGCTTGGTTGGTGGTACCGAAGCCGACGCTTCATCAAAAAGAAGTGTGATGAGCAGTGGTAGAATCATCATCATCATCACTACTGGTCGTACTGCTGCTGCTGCTTCTTGTTGTATTATTGGCGTCGTCGTCATCAAATCGTCGTCCGGTGGTCGTCGTGACTCGTGAAGTGAGTGGAGATCTATCAATAATGGCGTTGTGAAGACGTGAAAGATGTGAAAAGATGTGATTTAGCTTCCTCCTCGGTCCAAGGGTTTAGGGTTAGGGTTTAGGGGTTAGGGGTTAGGGGTTAGGGGGTTTAGGGACTTGTTAGGAAGAAATTTCAGTTTTGGATCATTACGGCCTTTTTTGTTTCACTGCTGGATCATGACATCATGTTTTTGGATCAATCCGAATTCTCGACTTGTGGCGTCGACCAAGAAACTTCCAAGAATTTCTCGACTTGTTGCCCCGTTCATTGCTCAGGTGGCGGCAACCGACTTTCCCCTATGATCCAACAGTGAAACAAAAAAGGCCCTAATGATCCAAAACTGAAATTTCTTCACTGGTTTAGGGTACCCGGTAGGGCTAGTGCCGTCCTCGCTGGGGGTCAGATGCAGACCTGGCAGAGGGGCAGGTGCTCTCCATCACGTACGCATACACGCGCATATCATGGCGTCTCCGCTCAGCCTTGACTTTTGTGTTGATTCAGCGATTCTCGATTTCAGTCTCGTTTGGAATACGCACCGTCGTTGGCTTGGCTCGGATGCCGTATCATCGTCATCACCACCATCACCATGAATATCATCCCCATCCCGATCCCCGTCCCACATGCTCCCGCCGCACGAAACGAGAGCACTCGCCCTCATGTCCGCCGTCCTCTCCGCATTCTCCACCACAGGATCGCTCTTCATCGTACTCTCCATGCTCATATTCGACAAATTGAGAAAACAACCCGCCGGATCACTCATACTGTGGCTATCCGTCAGTTACGTCGGATATGGCGTGTCGCAGGTGCTCCTATCCAAACCCGCGGACGTCGACGGTGCCATCGCCAAAGAGGCACACGGAACGGCGCTCTGCCAGACGCAGGCGATGCTCGCACAGTTCTTTGCCATCGCAAGCTTCGCGTGGACGGCAGCCATTGCGCACACCCTACACGCCGCGGTCGTCAAGAGAGACGTGCACCACAAAGAAGAGTGGTTCCCGAGATACCACAGGCTTATTTGGACGACGTGCTTCGTCTTCATGCTCATACCTCTCCTCGCAAACATCTACGGACCCACGGGGGGGGGAGGGTTCTGCTGGATTAAGAACGACAGAACGGAAGGGCACGTGTTTCGCATGCTGCTATTCTACGTTCCGCTCTGGCTCGCCGTCGGTTACAACAGTATAAGCATGTGGCAGGTCACAAGTGTCATCACGCGCGCAATGCGCCTCGTCGTTGAGACTGACGGGGGCAACGACGTCGACGCCGCGGAAGATGCCCCGGATGCGACGATGGACGACGACGAAAGCGCGAGCTCGGCGATGCGGCTGCGCAACTTGAAGCAGATGCGTCGCATTGGCCTGTTCCCGCTGATCTTAGTGGGTTGTTGGATGTTCGCAACCATCAACAGAATTTATGAGATGTTTGATGGATCGCCCGTCTACGGCCTCTACGCGCTCCAGGTGCTGAGCAGTAGCTTGAGTGGCTTGCTGAACGCATTGGTTTACGGGATGATGCCGTCCGTGCGGGGAGCGTGGTCTCGCGTTCTTGAGAAATGGCCAGTCGTCGGCCCGCTTCTGAGCAGTCAAGCGCGCGTCGGCACATCAAGCAGCGGCTACACAAGCTTTGGGAATGCGCTCGCCGCAGATGACGGCGACGGCGACATCTCTCCTGGCTAAAAATGAAAAATCATTTTTAAATTTTCTTTCGACTGATTCACGCATCTGGATGCACACGAATCTCTCGTCATTCTGCGCACGCGAGACGACGAGGAGGGCGACTCCTCGGCACCTTGCTGGGACACAGCTGGCGCGACCACCGCGTCCAAAAAACAAGGACGCTACGTCGTCGACGAAGAGACTCAGGTGGACGTCGTTAACATTGACGCGGACGACGACGCGGCTTGGATCGCAAAGAGAGCGCAGGTTGCCTGCCGAGTGTCCGTCTCGCCGGAGGATATCGGTATGCTCGAAGCGGGCAAACAACCGTGGTTGGCGCGCGTCACCATGCCAGGAGCGAGTGGCGAAGTGCGGTACGTGTTCCCAAGCGAGGACTGCAAATCACAGCATAGCGAGCTCACGTGCGGCGATGCCTCTGGCGCGCTCGTGGAACTCTTTCACGCCGCGCGAGCCTCTGACGACACAGGAGTTGCGCCTGTCTTCGAGTTTGGCGACAGCGACGCAAGGCCGTTTCTCGATTTGGAGGCACTTGCGCTCGCGGCACCTGGCATGAGCGTGCGAGATGCAGTCGACCAAATGCTCGTTCCTGCACTGGCGCGAGCAGCGAAGGCTTGTGCCCCACTCGTGGCTCTTGGTGCGCGCAGCGCAACCGTGAGACACTATCACCCACCGGAGCTCACTCATCCAATCGCATTCGTGACACGCACGGACGAAGGTGACGTAGACGGCGACGACGCGCGGAAGAGGCGCGAATGTGCGCACATGCTGCTTGGCTTGCCAGAGGACGTGCCACGGCTGCGACAGACATGCGCCATCGCGATTGGCCCAACGGCGCCAGCCGACGATGTTGACCGCGTCGGCGAAGCGTCGGCGACAGGAATCGACCCTCTGACGCGCATCGTCGATGTGCACGCGGGCCTGCCAATGCCAAAGGGAACGGTGCTGTGCCGAGGCCCTTACGCATACTTCCACTACATGCAAGATCGGATGGATGACAAGGGCTGGGGGTGCGCGTACAGGTCGCTGCAGACGATCGTCTCGTGGTTCCGACTCAACCATTACACAGATCGCAGTGTGCCGAGCCATGCAGACATCCAGGCAACGCTTGTGAAGCTTGGCGACAAGCCGAAATCTTTCCTTGGATCGCGGCAGTGGATCGGCGCGATCGAGCTTGGCCTCTTTTTGCAGTCCTACCTCGATGTGACGTACAAGGTGTTCACCGTGAATCGCGGCGATGAGATGGATCAGCAGGGGCGAGCGCTCGTTCGTCACTTCGAGGAGGAGGGCACTCCTGTTATGGTGGGCGGTGGTGTGCTCGCGTACACGCTTCTTGGTGTGCGTTACGACGAGTCCTTGGGAAAGTGTGAATACCTTATTCTCGACCCGCACTACACAGGAGGCGATGGCGACGTCCGCTTCATGCATGAATTTGAGTAGTTGATAAAAGTTTCTGTTACCATCCATCCTCGAACGAAGGAGTGCTGTTGTCGTTCGTCGTCGAATTACCATCGTGCTCCCAATCACCGTCAGGAAGGCGAGCGCGTGGTCCGGGTGAAGCCGACGTCAACGCCGCCACCATCACCTTACCACCACCACCGCCGCCGCCCGCCCCTGCCCCCGCCGCCCCTGCCCCCCGCCGCCGCCGCGCCGCCGCCGCCGCCGCCGCCGCTAGGCGTATCCCAGGAAGTCGGGGTACGACACCCAGCCTGATGACTCGTAAAACGTATAAGGATCGCCTGGTATGTCGTCAGGCCTCGCGCCTGACGAGCTCCACGCCTGCCACGCCTTCACGCTCGTCAGACCGAGCGTGCGCACGTACGCGCGCGCTTCCTCGAAGCTGCGAAAGTTCGTACGTTGTGTAACCCGCGTACGGTCCCCGGGTTTCTTGCCCACCGCGTATCCGAGGAAGTCGCCGTACGAAGTCCAGCCTGATGACGCGTAATACGTTTCAGGATTGCCTGGAATGTCGTAAGGTCTCGCGCCTGACGACCTCCACGCCTCCCACGCCTCCTTGCTCGTCAAACCGATCGTATGCACGTACGCGCGAGCACCCTCGAAGCTGCGATACTCGCCAGTCACTTTGCCCACTGCATATCCGAGGAAGTCGGGGAACGACTGCCAGCCTGATGACGCGTACGTCGCATGAGGATTGCCCGGTATGTCGTTCGGTCGGTCACCTGACTTGCTCCACTTCTTCCACGCCTTCGTGCTCGTCAGGCCGAGCGTATGCATGTACCCACGCGCATCCTCCAAGCTGCGAAACTGTCCGCGCTGTCCGCGCCTCCTCTTCCTCTCCGGTGCTGCTGCTGCTGCTGGTTGTGGTGGAGGGGGGGGAGGGGGGGGGAGGGGGGGCAGGTCCTCGTTGTTGAGGGAAGAAGGCGGTGAGGGGGCGTAGGGTTGGATCGGTAGGGTTGGTGGTGGTGGTAGTCGCCCCCGACGCCCCGTCGAAGAAGTTGATGTTAACCCAACTAACACTGCGTGTCGTGCGGTCCACTGCCCGCAGAGTTGCTCTTTCTAGTGCTTCGGACGCCTTCTTGTCGTCGAAGTGGTGGAGTATTGTGCGCGTGGGGGGCCCTCGCGCGCACCACATCAAAATCACCAATACGCCCGATGCAACATACCTATCGTTCGGTTTGCATTCATGTTTGCCGACGTACGAGACGAGATCCCAGTCCAACTTGTACACCACATGGCCTTCCCTCGGTAGCGGATTTCCAGTCAACGGCGATCCCATGTGCGTTTTTAGGCTCTCCGCAAGCTCAAACCGCAGTTTGTTTCGATTAAACTTTAGCGAAAGCCGGGCGGTCGCCCCACCTTGCAAATCCAGCCCAATCGATACGCGAGTTGTCGTTCCTCCCCTTATTTTTTCCACCATTTTTTCTAAGTCGGCCGTTGTAAACAACGTTTTGCACTCGACTGTTTTCTTCACTACGTCCAGCAGGACTTCTTTTGACCAGGTCCCTAAGGGGGGGACATCCACCTGAAGGTAAGGCGAGTGTTTACCTTTCTTGTCCACCACGTACTTGGGCTTACCAGTGAAACTTAACCCATTTTGTTCTTTGTGCGTTTCCCAGTCGGCTCGAAGCTCCTTTTCGGAAGCCATTGTTGAGTGTGAAGGTGAGATAAGATAGTTCTATCCCGAGAAAAACTCTGGAATACACAAGGTTTGCACAGGTGAACGGCGGCCTTAACGACGACAGTTCGGTGTTCTGAGACTTGCAAATGAAAGCCCTAACTAAACTACACATGCAACTCTTTTTCGAATTCACCAACGAACACCCACCCGGTCCACAGGCATCCCCCATGACGTTCACAATTTTCACCCATTTTTTTCAAATCATGCCCTTCGTCAAGGGGGATGCGAACAATCCATCTGTGGTGCGGCAGAGCGCCAAGAAGCGCCAACGTGAGGATAGACTCAAGCAATACGCCCAGCGTAATGCCAAGAAGCGCAAAGAAGTTGCTGAGCGCCGCGCGTTGCCAACATCACCCCCAGTAATGGACCGCAAGGGCGTCACGAACCTTAACGACCGTCACATAAAGCAGATGAACGAGATGTTGAAGCGCCATCAAGAGCTCGACCAGTGGGACCTTGCCATCGCGTTTGGCATCGGTCAGGCCACGGTCTCTAGGCGCCTTAACGGCGATAGCAGGTTGACGGGAGGTCACGTCGGCCGACCGTACGGCTTGACCCCGGCCCACGTGGAAATAATCTGTGACGCGAAACGCGTGGACCCTCGGTCAAGGCACAAGGACTTGTCGAAACGCCTCCGGCGTATGGGTGTTCCACTAGGACGGGGATGGCGCGGCACACAGCTCATCGGCCGCGTACTCCGCGAACATGGGTTCACGATTCGAGGGACGAACCGGTACTGCTATTTCGAGAAACGACTTTGGTACACACACATGGGATGGAGGGATGGCATGCTGTACATGCTCGGTTGGCATCCAAAGCAAAAAAGGAGATTGGCCTTTCGCATCGAGTACAAGCACTTGTATTACACGGACCAGACGTGTGGCAGGTGGCGCCTTGAGTTGCCGCGGTACGCTCTGCCGCGCGTACACTTACGAAGGAGTACTTAAGGTAAACCGGAAAAAGGTGAGAGTTACACGTAAAGGGAAACAAAGACAACCGTTCCTAAGGCGGCTATCCCCGGGGACTTCCCCGGGGGCCTTAGGGGTCAAGAGCCTCGTTCGGCGTTAACCACCTGAATTAGGGGTTAAGCCACACACCACCCACGCCGAACAGGCGAAGGTGCTGCACGTGTAAGGTAAAACTGAAGGTAAAAGAAAAACCACAAAAGGTGGAAAAGAAACCGAAAACGAAAATGAAACCGATGAGGACACTGTCCGGCCAATGCCATGCATGGACCCAAAATTGCCACGAAGGCGTATAAACAAAAAGAAAAGAAAAGAAAAGATGAGAGAGCGTCAGGGTGATCAGTCCTGCGCATTAGAATGCATCGCCATCGGCGTGTGCTGTGGTCTGCTTCATGCGTTTGGCTGACGGCTCATCGGCCGATGCCTGCGCTGAAGTCCTAATGAAATTTAGTACGCGGTAACCCCACGACTTAAGTACCTGCATGAGGTGTTGAATTCGTTGAAAAGACAAAGGTTTTGTGAGTGCATCAGATGGGTTATCGTCACCTGGAGTATGAAGGAGCTTGAAGACTCCAGCACGAGCGTGCTCGCGCGTAAAGAACAATCGCGTCCTGATATGCTTCATGGACGTGTTGTGAATCGGATTGGTCAAGATATTTCTGCACGTAGTTGAGTCGCTGAAGAGGAAAGTTTGCACACTTAGTTGAAAAGCATGAAGAAACAACTGCTTCCAATAGAGAAGATGAGTGACTGCGGTCGCTCCGGCGACGGTCTCGGCCTCTCCACTGCTCAGAGTAGTATACGGCTGATGCTTGCAGTACCAATCCAAAAGACAATTGCCACATGTAACATACAATCCAGAAATACTTCGCCCAGTTATAGGACAGCTTGCGTGACTCGCATCAACCAGAACTGATAGGGCCAGTGGCTGATCGATAGCCTTATACTCCAGACCTTCTTCACATGTGTTGACCAGGTAAGTAAGAATCCGAATCAACTGATTCCAATGCGTGGGATCAGGATTACTTAACGCCCGAGAAATAACAATCAGCGCAACGCTGATATCATGACGTGTGCATCTATTCACCCACAGAAGAGCTGAGAATAAAGAAAGGAAAGGCCTAGTCTTCATCTTGAGCTTTTCAGCCTCGGTCAGCTCAGATTTAACCTTAATGACGAAATGAGATGACATAGGAGTATTAATTTCCGGGTTCTGCTCCAAATTGTAGGTGCGAGCCAAATCCATTATGTATGCCTTTTGGTTTAGCAGAAATGATCCATCAGGTAGGTAGTTAACCTTTATGTTGAACATTCGGGTGAGCTGCTCCTGCTGCGAGCCAATATCGAATCGCTTGCAGAGTGCATCCATGAATCTGTCACGTTCTAAGTGATCGGAGTAGGCGATCTTTCCATCGTCCGTATGCACAAACAATGCAATGATGGGAACTCCATTCTTGTGAAGGAACCAGAGACTGGTGTCGGCGGGTGACTGAGACATGCCATACCCTTCCAAGAAAGAGAAGAAGTCAACCATCCAGTTGTGCCCGCTCTGACGCAATCCGTAAAGAGACTTGACTAACAGCCATATCAATTCGTTTCCATTTTCATCGTAGCGCTCCAGACCATGTGGCGGCTTCATGTAAATCGTCTCAGTCAGGTAGCTATGAAGGTAAGCAGCGCGGACATCGAACTCGTCCATCTTCATTTCATACGTTACCACGATAAACATAAACATCCGCATGGTAGATACCTTCGGAGTAGATGCGTATGTCTCAAAGAAATCCACGCCAAAGATCTGAGTAAAACCTTGAGCCACCAATCGAGCCTTAGCTTTGAGAAGAAGTCCAGTGATTGGGTCGAACTTGATCTCAAATATGACGCGACCTCTGATCGTATGTTGTCCAGCTGGAAGGTACACCCAGCGGTATACGCCGTTCCGTTCCATGTTACTGATCTCGGTGCCCATAGCCTCAAGGTACAGTGACTTGAGCGGACCAGGTTTCATAGCCATGAGCTCGCGGCTATTCGTCGGAACAAATATGTTCTTGCGATTCTCCGATGTGAGAATTGGATTCGTGTCTGCAGTCTGTGCCGTCATAAGTGCTGCGCTGCCCTTGACATCGAATTCATTTTTCTTCGCATCGTCGAATTCTCCATTCGAGAAAGCGATCTCGTAGACTTGCGTATTCGTATCGTATCCAACGATGAGTCCATCCCATCCGGGCCAGGCGTGCAGTTCAACCTTGCGGAACATGTTCTGCTCAGGCTTTGCGTGCTGCAGTACTTGATCCCATACCTCTGGATGATACTCGAGAAGTCCAATGAGATAAACGAAGGTGGTACCTTTGTTTGCGGTGTGTATCTCTGCAACTGAATTGATGAAATCGCCCTCTTGCCAGAGGAACACATCTTTGACTCTGATGTCCTCTAAACGAGTGTTCCTGCGGATGACGGCAGGAGTAAGTCCGTCATGTGAGGATCTGCAGAGTCGGTAAACCGCGACATCCCATCGCGTCTTGCCGCATGACTTGCCATTTGGGTGACGGTATACCTCTTCTCCTGCTGGAATGCTGAAGAGGTATTCCCAGCGGTCAACGGTGACGGACTCCCAGTCCGGTATCACAAGGGTAATGCTGAGTGTCTTGTTTGCGTCGAATACGGCCTCACAATCTCGGATGTGCAGCTGAAGTTCGGTGACACTCGGAAATGGTGGATTGGCAAATATGGAATCATAGTTTTTGAGCCGATCTATGGATTCTGCGAATGGTGTGTCAGGATTGGAGCCGCGTGCAAGGCGTTGGTTGGCTCCATCCGTACGGTTGTAAGCTTCGTAGGTGTGGTCGCCAGTTATCCGCGTGATGCGCTTGTACACCCGGTCGTTGACCATCTGTTCGCTGTGACCGTGGATGCCCAATGCGCCGAGGTCGGGTTCGCCACCACCCTCAATTGGCGATGCACCACCCTCAGTTGGCGGTGCTTGATTGAGCGCGTCATGGATGAACTTGTCGACCTCGTCCAAACCATCTCCTCCACCACCCTCGACAGGCGCAGCCGTGCCAGAAACGGTGTGGCTGTCGACGCCCGAGATGGTGTTGTCGGAACTCGTGGCGAGTTCGACGGAGAGAAGGCGATGTCCGCGGATGTATACTGTATCTGTTACGGGATCGTAGACGTATGCGCTGTGCGCGTCTTTGAAACCTAGATAGATGTACTGCTTCCCATGCGGCTGCATTGCGTTGCGGAGCTGCTTGGGTATGTACACGTAGATGAGGCTGCCGATAATGCGGAGCGCAGAGAGATCGTCGGCAGACCGAAAGAGTTCGATGGATGGAATTTTATCGGTAGCACCGTGTGTGGCAGGTGGCGCCTTGAGTTGCCGCGGTACGCTCTGCCGCGCGTACACTTACGAAGGAGTACTTAAGGTAAACCGGAAAAAGGTGAGAGTTACACGTAAAGGGAAACAAAGACAACCGTTCCTAAGGCGGCTATCCCCGGGGACTTCCCCGGGGGCCTTAGGGGTCAAGAGCCTCGTTCGGCGTTAACCACCTGAATTAGGGGTTAAGCCACACACCACCCACGCCGAACAGGCGAAGGTGCTGCACGTGTAAGGTAAAACTGAAGGTAAAAGAAAAACCACAAAAGGTGGAAAAGAAACCGAAAACGAAAATGAAACCGATGAGGACACTGTCCGGCCAATGCCATGCATGGACCCAAAATTGCCACGAAGGCGTATAAACAAAAAGAAAAGAAAAGAAAAGATGAGAGAGCGTCAGGGTGATCAGTCCTGCGCATTAGAATGCATCGCCATCGGCGTGTGCTGTGGTCTGCTTCATGCGTTTGGCTGACGGCTCATCGGCCGATGCCTGCGCTGAAGTCCTAATGAAATTTAGTACGCGGTAACCCCACGACTTAAGTACCTGCATGAGGTGTTGAATTCGTTGAAAAGACAAAGGTTTTGTGAGTGCATCAGATGGGTTATCGTCACCTGGAGTATGAAGGAGCTTGAAGACTCCAGCACGAGCGTGCTCGCGCGTAAAGAACAATCGCGTCCTGATATGCTTCATGGACGTGTTGTGAATCGGATTGGTCAAGATATTTCTGCACGTAGTTGAGTCGCTGAAGAGGAAAGTTTGCACACTTAGTTGAAAAGCATGAAGAAACAACTGCTTCCAATAGAGAAGATGAGTGACTGCGGTCGCTCCGGCGACGGTCTCGGCCTCTCCACTGCTCAGAGTAGTATACGGCTGATGCTTGCAGTACCAATCCAAAAGACAATTGCCACATGTAACATACAATCCAGAAATACTTCGCCCAGTTATAGGACAGCTTGCGTGACTCGCATCAACCAGAACTGATAGGGCCAGTGGCTGATCGATAGCCTTATACTCCAGACCTTCTTCACATGTGTTGACCAGGTAAGTAAGAATCCGAATCAACTGATTCCAATGCGTGGGATCAGGATTACTTAACGCCCGAGAAATAACAATCAGCGCAACGCTGATATCATGACGTGTGCATCTATTCACCCACAGAAGAGCTGAGAATAAAGAAAGGAAAGGCCTAGTCTTCATCTTGAGCTTTTCAGCCTCGGTCAGCTCAGATTTAACCTTAATGACGAAATGAGATGACATAGGAGTATTAATTTCCGGGTTCTGCTCCAAATTGTAGGTGCGAGCCAAATCCATTATGTATGCCTTTTGGTTTAGCAGAAATGATCCATCAGGTAGGTAGTTAACCTTTATGTTGAACATTCGGGTGAGCTGCTCCTGCTGCGAGCCAATATCGAATCGCTTGCAGAGTGCATCCATGAATCTGTCACGTTCTAAGTGATCGGAGTAGGCGATCTTTCCATCGTCCGTATGCACAAACAATGCAATGATGGGAACTCCATTCTTGTGAAGGAACCAGAGACTGGTGTCGGCGGGTGACTGAGACATGCCATACCCTTCCAAGAAAGAGAAGAAGTCAACCATCCAGTTGTGCCCGCTCTGACGCAATCCGTAAAGAGACTTGACTAACAGCCATATCAATTCGTTTCCATTTTCATCGTAGCGCTCCAGACCATGTGGCGGCTTCATGTAAATCGTCTCAGTCAGGTAGCTATGAAGGTAAGCAGCGCGGACATCGAACTCGTCCATCTTCATTTCATACGTTACCACGATAAACATAAACATCCGCATGGTAGATACCTTCGGAGTAGATGCGTATGTCTCAAAGAAATCCACGCCAAAGATCTGAGTAAAACCTTGAGCCACCAATCGAGCCTTAGCTTTGAGAAGAAGTCCAGTGATTGGGTCGAACTTGATCTCAAATATGACGCGACCTCTGATCGTATGTTGTCCAGCTGGAAGGTACACCCAGCGGTATACGCCGTTCCGTTCCATGTTACTGATCTCGGTGCCCATAGCCTCAAGGTACAGTGACTTGAGCGGACCAGGTTTCATAGCCATGAGCTCGCGGCTATTCGTCGGAACAAATATGTTCTTGCGATTCTCCGATGTGAGAATTGGATTCGTGTCTGCAGTCTGTGCCGTCATAAGTGCTGCGCTGCCCTTGACATCGAATTCATTTTTCTTCGCATCGTCGAATTCTCCATTCGAGAAAGCGATCTCGTAGACTTGCGTATTCGTATCGTATGTATCCGCGGCCGTATCCTCGTCCGCGGCCTCCCGCTGCACCACGGCCTCCGCGTCCGCGTCCTCCTCCAGGGCGTGGGTTGGGGCAGGTGCTGGTGGTATGTTCGATCGTGATTTGCCCACAGTTGTTGCACAGCTGTGGACGCTTGAGTTGAGGAAGCCCTTCATTCGTAGCGAGCGCTGTCGCGTTTTTCGTGAGGGTCTTCTGCACCTCGGCGGCGACAGCAGTTGCCAAAGCGGCATGAGGCGAGATCTTCGGCTTTGGTGTGCGATTTTCCTCCTGCTGCGCCTTGCGCTTTCCTCCTTTCATCTTCTGCTCGTGCTCGGCGCGATCTGTCGCATAGTGGTTCAGAACTGCCTGCTTAAGCTCGAGATACGTCGGCATGACCATCCCAGGTATCTTCATGGAGTCCAAAATACTGCGGTATTTGTCGGTATTCACCGTCCGCATGAGCAAGGCGATCTTCATGTTGTCCGGTGTGCCTGGGAAAAACTCGGTCAAAATACGCTCCAGCGACTGCAGGTTCGGAGCGGGATCTTGGTGCATAGTGGTTTCGATGTTCAGTAGCTCCGTCAGCGCTGATATGGTGTTCGCGAGGTTAGGAGCTCCGTGAAGTTTCCAAAGACGGTGAAGGAGTAGTATGCCGTTTTTCTTCTCGTTCTCGTACGCGTCGTTTGCAGCCTGAGACAGCGTTGCCTTCACTGCTGTATAGATATAACGTCGGTCGGGAACGGAGTAGTACTGCACCCAGGTTTCTTCGTCGATCTCTTCAAGGTTCTCAAGTTTGATGTCTCTCTCGATGTTGTAGAAGCCAACTTCCTCTAGCTGCTCCACAACCGCCTTGAACCAGCGACGGTACTGTTTCTGCTGCCCGTCGTATTTCTTTTTGTCCAAAGCGTTTAGTATGGCGTCCGTAGTGCTGTTGCGGGATTTCTCTCGCTTCAGGTGCGTCATACCGTCAGTAAGGCCCTCAGCGGCCATAGGGTCCATGATTTGCAGCCGAGTGGTGTTGTCCAAGAGATTTCACTTCGAGATTTCCAAAGATGCTGTAGATCTAGAGATCTGTGTTTCGAGGATCAGAAGATTTACGTTTCGAGATTTTCGGTTCGTTGGTTCCCGGTAAAGAAAAATAGTCCAAGTATAACCTTCGTGCGGTCCTTAGACACAAGCTTGTGTGGCAGGTGGCGCCTTGAGTTGCCGCGGTACGCTCTGCCGCGCGTACACTTACGAAGGAGTACTTAAGGTAAACCGGAAAAAGGTGAGAGTTACACGTAAAGGGAAACAAAGACAACCGTTCCTAAGGCGGCTATCCCCGGGGACTTCCCCGGGGGCCTTAGGGGTCAAGAGCCTCGTTCGGCGTTAACCACCTGAATTAGGGGTTAAGCCACAAGACGCCATTATACTACGGCTTGGCGGCAGACGTCGTCTACAACGATAGGGAGACGTTCATGGAGGAGGCGCATAAGAAGGGTGCGGGATACCTCAACTTACACGCGACGATTGGATGCCGTGGGTGTGTGAAAGTGGCAGTGTTCCCGTCGTCGACGACGGACGCCGAAGTCGTGGCGTACACGACAGGCACCCAAGCCGTCACGCACCGCCATATCGGCGGCGGCCCGCTCGTGGATCGCTTACCGGCTGGAACCGTGCACTTGTGGGACCGACTTGGACGCTCAGGTAGAGCTTGGAACCCAAAGAAGATGCATTACAATCCGCAAGTGCGCGCGGCGTTTCTGGAACGCGGCATCGGCGTCGACCTACTACCTGCCAAGGGAGCCGAGTTCAATCCGATTGAACTATTCAACGGATGGCTGCAACGATATTTGCTCCGTTGGACGCCACGAGGGCGGCCGAAAGACGCGTACGGGCAGGTTATCCACGGCGTGCGCACGCGCGAAGAGGCACTCGTCGCGCTCGACCAAGCCCTCCACGAGCTTCAATCGCGCCCGAAGAAGACTGCGCGGTTATTCCGCCATTGGTATCACCGACGAGTCTGCGGATCCGACGCGTTACGACGGTGGCTCTCTTCACCGGTGGGTGAGAAAATGCTGAAGACACGCCAACGACTTGGTGAGTCCGCGCCGATGCCAAACATCCTTCAGCGCGCGTTTTCCCGCGTGCTGTACAACGTGCATGCTCCGCCACCACCAGCACCGAGCGACGTTGCCGGAACGACCACCACTCAGCTTCAACCGCCGCCGCCGCCGCCAAGCAGTGTGCCGCCAAGCAGTGTGCCAAGCAGTGTGCCGCCAAGCAGTGTGCCACCACCTCCGCCGCCGCCTCAGCCTCAGCCGCCGCCGCCGCCGCCGCCGCCTCCTCCGCCGCCTCCTCCGCCGCCGTCATCAGCGCCGCATGATGCGCGCTTGAGTGCGGAAGAACGCGAGGCGCTTATGACGCTGACGCCGGACGTAAGCGACGACGAGGCTGAAGAAGGTGCGGCTGCTATGCTCGCGTTTCTGGACGAGTCATATGACACCGAAGAAAACGATTTCTTCATTGGTGATGACGACGAGTGATTTGAAAAAAATGGGTGAAAATTGTGAACGTCATGGGGGATGCCTGTGGACCGGGTGGGTGTTCGTTGGTGAATTCGAAAAAGAGTTGCATGTGTAGTTTAGTTAGGGCTTTCATTTGCAAGTCTCAGAACACCGAACTGACGTCGTTAAGGCCGCCGTTCACCTGTGCAAACCTTGTGTATTCCAGAGTTTTTCTCGGGATAGAACTAAGATAAGACCACCCTCTCTGTATGTAACCCTAACCCTAATCCTAGCCCTAACTCGTCCCACTTGTTCTATGGGGCCTGTGCTGCGCCGGGCGTGGGTGACTGGGTGGGCAAACCTGAGGAAACTAACACTTGCCCAAAACATGATGGCGCTGTCCGTCCGGCAAAGCGCACGGCAGCAGTCCTCCTCCTCCTCCTCTCGTGCTTCCACGAACACAAGGTATCGCAGAGCACTGCAGTCGTCGAGAAGGTCGCGGCATGGTGTGCGTGCAACCACCGACGCGCGGATGGCTACGGAACAGGCTGATCGTCCCGGCGACGCCAATGACGACGCCAACAATTCGCAGGCGGTGCCGGAAACTCCGAACCTGCTGGGCATGGCCCGCAACACAGTTAAAAAGGCGTCCGCGCCCTTCTCCAAGGTGCTTGACGGAAACGAGAGGCTCATTGCGAGGCACAGGAGAGCGGTGAAGGCGATCAACGCGCTCGAGGAGGAGTACGCAAGCCTATCCGTCGAAGCGCTACTTCGCAAGACCTCGGAGTTCCGAGCGCGCCTCAACAACAACGAGGACACGCTTGACAGCCTGCTTCCCGAGGCGTTTGCGGCGCTGAGGGAAAGCGTGAAGCGCGTGCTTGGGCTACGGCTGTACGACGTTCAGCTCATCGGGGGCATGGTGCTCCACAGCGGCGCGGTGGCGGAGATGAAAACTGGCGAGGGCAAGACGCTCGTTGCACAGCTCGCGGCGTACCTGAACGCCATCCCACGAACCGGTGTGCACGTAGTTACGGATATGACTATGTGCTTAGCGAGATCAATGGACGGTGTACGCCTTTTCATTACGGCTGTCTTCACACGAACAACACGCGAATGACGCCACAATTCAGGGACTCGTCGGACGGCAACGGATACGTGTTTGCATTCGCGAATGACGGCACGTGCCTTGCACACGGACAGAGACCGGACGAGTTCGTCGGACGCACCACGAATGAGGTCATCGCGAGCTCGATCCCTGAACTACTCGGTAAGCTTGACGGCGACAAGCTCCACACGATGATGTTGGAGAAAGCGCAGGCTGGTGGAGGATGGGTGACCTACAGCTGGATCACACCCACCGGAGTCGTTTACGACAAAACCAGCTATGTCAAGCAACCCACAGAACCTCCCTTTCCACTAGGCCTGGTCTACGAGGACATGTACATTGGCAGTGGATTTAATATCACGTCTATGGAAGAAGCTCCTGCGGCCGCACCTACCGAAGAATAAGTTGAAGAAGAAGAAATTGTTTGTTTGTTGATGGCTGACAACCAGGAAGAGGCGAACGAATTGATACAAGGAGTAATCATTAAAAAACCAAGACAATTGTTTTATATTTACAAAAAACAAAAGTACTTTACCAAATAATCTCTCATCTCACTCCACAACAACCTCAACATCTCACTCACTCCATTCAACTTTGTTATTCTTAATAAGTCTTAAGGGCAAGTCTTCTTCCGCTTTTTTGAGTTTGCGCACCTTCGATTTTTGTATCTATTTTTCTCTTTGTTGCACCGTTTTTGTGTTTTGCCCTTATTGAGACAGGCTTTCATCCTTTTTTTGACCTGGCCATTGATCAGGCGATGGCACTCTCTCTTGGAAGTGCGGCAGAGAGAACGTATAAGAAAATTTGGACATTTCTCAAACTCCTGCCGCGGTTCACAAGAATTGCCGGTAGCATTGTCACACCAACAAATATCGTCACTACCAGCAAGCTGTCGCAAGGAGGTTGTGCGAATACCACGAGATTTCGATGTGGTGTGGAACTCACATGACGTGCGAATCTGCTTATTAGTTTTGTCTAGGAGCCAGCCGGCGAAATTTCTCAAATTCACATATACGCCAGGAGACTCTGGCTGAGCGCATCCTCTGCCCCAGCTTGTTAATCCAACAAGCTCGAATCGGTTATCGCCATTGTCGTAGAATAACGGTCCACCACTGTCACCTTGGCACGTATCTGTTCCTCCATTCTCAAAGCCCGCGCACAGCATTCTCCTTCCATTAAAAGGAAGACCAACTGTCCTGGTGCACGTCTCATCGTCAAGAAGTGCAACGTTTGCCTGCTGCAGAGTTTGACTAATTTCTCCACCAAAAACTGTGGTACCCCATCCGATCACACGCAGTTGCGATCCGCGACTTAATGCTGGCGTGCCGTCAACGACTGTGATTGGGATGGGAGCGTTTCCCACAGTTCGATCGAGCACTAAGATCGCAATATCGTTCTCGAAAGTTTGAGAATTGTAATCTGAGTGCACAATCACTTGGTTGACTTCGACAAACCTCGCGAGACCGTCGTTGTCGTCGTCGTCACCGGGGGGCGAACCCACTGTGTATCGTCCGACTCCCACGAGGAAGTTTCTGTCTTCGCGCCCATCCACACAGTGTGCGGCGGTGGCGACGCGATTAGGTCCGATAAGTGCGCCTCCGCATGTAAAGAAATAGTTGCCAGGCGTATCTTCACTTTCAACGTACAATGCTGTCATCCAGCTGTATGTTGCACGTGGTGCATTTGTTCCACCCACCACGCGCGACGTGGCATCCATATTATTGATCACTTCTGCTGCCCCCGCGGTGGTGATGTTGAAATGGTGTTGAGGAACATATGAAAGATCTGTGCTAATTGTGTACGAAGATTCTACGCCAAGGCGTATCGTAGACGTAGGCGTCGTAGCACTTGCTGTTCTGCTGCCGACGATCGCCCCCGCGGGACATAAGTTGCATTTTGAGAAGGTTCCTCCTCCTCCTACTTCCAAGCCGCAAGGATCGTCTTGTGCTGTTGTTTGGTGTAGATGTATCATCAACACCAAGAAGAAGAGCGGTGCAACGGCAGCAGCACGAATCCTCCTACTCATCGTCAGCATCATCGATAGATCACCCTGAGCGCGTGAAGAGAAGAATGACTGACTGTGACGCGTTCGCTGCGTGACACGGACAGCGGCGTGTGACTCCGGCGAGGTTCATCGAAGAGGACGCGCGAGATCGCGTCGAGAAACGTCTCGTAATAATCACGTCACGTACACTCCCAAACGTGGAAACACCCTAGGACGAAATCGAATTAAATTGTTCGAATCCCACTTTTTCTTACTTGAAATAGGGGTTTGCAACAACAGGGGTTTGCCAGCCAGAAAACCTCACCAAAAATAGGTTGGGATTCGAACATCTAACATTATTCGATCTCGTCCGAGGGTGTGTTGCACGACAACGACGGCAATATGATGGGCCTTTTTGTCTAATAATGTGGTCGAAAGTGGTGGTAAGTGTTTTTGTCACACTCCCTCTTTACTTTGTTAATACTGCTGTCGCGGTGGCGCATAAGCTCCGTAACCGCCGCCGCCGCCGCCGCCGCCGTCCGAACGCCGAAGTTACTTACACAGATGAAAAATGTTTTTTAAGGTGAATAAGGGAAGAAAAGAAGTTCACATGAAAAGGATCTATTACTTTTTTTGTTCTCTACTTACACGTTATTTAGGCGGCTGTTGTACCTGCTGCTGCTGATGATGAAATCATTGCAATGCCGCTGAACGCATCGCCAGCCTCGCGCCATAGCGTGCGAGGGAAGCGCGCTCGAAGCATGAGATGCTCGGGAGCACGCGGCGGCGGCGAAATGCCCAAAACGGCGTGCGGCTCGCGCGATGGACCGCCATCCTCCTCCGTGCTCGCCTCCTCCGCGAGGTACTGGCTCAGCATGCGCGCAGACATGCCGTTCGCCTCGAGCGCCTTCACGTTCGACGGGTGGCGGAAGCACGCCGCGATCAACGTGGGCATCAGCACCGCACGCAGCGTGGGGTCGCACGTGTACGGATACGGCAGGCTGGAAAGGCGAGACAGAATGGTCGGCGTTTGGTTTCCAGATCCCCACACAAGCATGTCCTGGCACTCCTTGCTTAGGCGGGCAAACCAACCCACAAGAACCACCGCGGCGTTGCGCAGGGTGTGCATCGCCTGCTGCTTCGGATTTCCGACATCCGTAGGTGAACCGTCGGCGCTCGTGCAGAATGCCAGCAGGAAGCTGAGTAGATGGTACAGCTCAATGCGAAGGTCGGGAGAGTGGAAGAGCTCCTTCGCCTGCTGCAGGCGGCTCAGGTCGCATAGAACGCGGCACACGGCGGCTGCCGCGGGTGCAAAATTCGGCGGAAGCGTTGCCACGGCATCCTTTGCATCTTTCGGCGTCGCGTGCAGGAGCACAGTGGTCAGGAGGCTTGGCAAGCCGGCGAACGCCGTCTCGGCCATCGCGTCGAGAACAATCTTTGCGCACCCCTCAGCCTCTTTGCCCGGTGCGTGGTCCATGCGTGCGGGCCCACGCGGCACGGCAAGAACCTCCATCAATGTCAACCCGTCTTGCACAACGGCGGGAATGGGAGCGAGGGCAGGTGTGGCATCCCCGGCGCCGTTCTCCGTCGCGGGAAGGCCCGGCTTCACGCTCAGCACAAAGGTATCGTGAAGGCGGTGCACAACCCCAGCTGCCACCACCGCACTGACGAGATCGCTCTCCATCTGGTGTAGTCCCTCCAACTGCAGCGTTGCGAGAACCTCCGCCTCCATAAACGCCGCGTCGGGATAACTCGGCTCCGCGGCACCGTCGACATTGCTGCCAGCTGCCGCACCGCCGATCGGGCGCAGCGCGCGCGCGAAAAGGCTTAGAAGCTCGTGCAGGAGTTCCTCGGAGGCCAGGAATGCGGCGGCGCTAGCCTCGTCGACGTCATCTCCCTCGAGTATGGTGTCAGACGTTGCGTTGTACTGGTCGAGGCAGCCGACGAGCGCCGGGAGCACAGGCGCGAGCAGATTGTGTGCGATTAGGTATATGCAGTTGCCCGGCAGAGAACAGCACGTGCGAAGCAGCTTCGCGCGCTCCATCGCCTTCTCAGGCGCGAGCGCGGGGCTAGCGAGTGTCTCCGCGAGCCACCGGAGGAGGTCGCCCGCGCGTGCCGCGTGCAACAGGCGAAGCTGATCTGCGCTCTTGGGAGAGCAGTACTTTAAAGCACGTGCGAGCTCAACTGCCGCCTCGTCAGCTGCGGACATGCGTCCGCGGCGAAGCTCCGACAGGTGGCGCTTAAGGCGTTCGAGCGTTCGCGCAGGACCAGAGGACTTGTCGAGATCAGCAGCAACATCAGCAACCAGCGACGCAGCTTCACACGCGTCGTGGGCAGCGAGCCGTGGCGCAAGCGCCGAGGCCAGTGCATCTGACCGCGCGCGCAGCTTGCGCATTCGCTTCTTCTGAGATTTGAGTCTTGCAATTGCCGCCTCCGCCTCTGCCGACGCGCGGTTGGCGGCACGGCTCGGCGAATCTGGTGGCTGTGGCTGTGCAGTCGACGCGTCCGAAAGCGACGCCATCGGCGACCGCATCGGTGAGCCAGGTGCATGGGTGGACGCGGCGGACGATTGCGATGGCGTTGGCGGCGTGCCCGGGCTCTCGCCACCACTCATGCTGCCGCGCGATGTGACCGCCGTCGAACGCACATCCGTGATGTACTGCTTACGCCGCTGTTCCGCCTCGAGCAGACGCCGTCTCAGCTTCTGAGACCTTTCCTCCGCAAGCTGAGCCTCGCGCGCAGCGTGTGCCTCTGCCGCGAGGCGAGCCTCCTCGGCGCGCGTCTCCGCCGCCTCGCGCGCCGCCTTGCGCTCATCCTCGAGCTTCTGAGCAGCCTCCTCGCGTTTGCCCGCCTTGACGGCAATTCGCTGGCGGAGTTCCTCCTCGAGACGCTGCCTCCTCTCGCTCGCTTCCTCGCTTGCCGAGTCGACAATCGCACGCTGGCGGCGTTCCTCCTCGAGACGCGCGCGCCTCTCCTGCGCATCCTCGAGCTTCTGTTGCGTACGCAGGCGCTTGTTCTCCTCCTCAAGCCGTGCGAGAAATGCCACCTCCTCCACCTTTCGATTTTCATCACCAGCCCGCTGCGCAATGGCGTCGATGTGTGCTCTACGCAGCTCGTGCTTGCGCCTGTCGCGCTCGTCGAGCTCCATGCGCAGGCGCTCTTGCTGCTGTTGCTTCTCCTCCTCCGTCTGGCGTGCCGACTGCCCCTGCGAGTCGCGCCTTGCCGTCGCTCGGGCAATGCGTGCGTCGAGCTGCTGGCCTCGCAACGCCTCGGCGCGCGCCTGCTTTGCCATTGCTATCCGCTTCGTCTCCTGTGGAGTTTTTCGCATACGCTCGGGCGAGAGAAACTTGGCATATAGCGGACCCGGTGGTGTGAGGATTGCCCCCCAGTTGCGCTTCTCCTGCCACGCCGCGGCGCGTGGTTGAGGGGGGAAGGGGCCTGCGCCTGCGCCTGCGCCAGCACGCGGTGGAGACACCGCCTCGTCGGCCCACGATGTCAGCTTCGTCGATCCTTCTTTCTCCACCTCGTCGCCCCACGAAAGCGGCTTTGGCGGCGGCGCCGCACCCTCCTGCTCAACCTCGTCACCCCACTTGGCGGGAGTGACGTTCGCCTCAGGCGACGGCTCCGCCGCCGGAGCAGCGGCGTGCGGGACTTGCAGAATGTCCTCGAGGGCATCCCTGTGCGTGTTGAGCACGCGTACAGCTTCTTCGACGTGCGCACGTGCAGCCGCGGGGTGTGCCTTGCACAAGTGCACGACGTCCGCGCACACGCTAACGTCAGGTTTGTTTTGTGTGTATTTCGTCAGTGGTTGTCAGTTTCCTTCCTTCGTTTGCTTGCGATCAGGCACATCTTTTGAGACGCACCGGTTAAGTTGCGTGATTCGTGCTGTTAGTTTCGCGGCGGCGTCCGCCTCCGGGTCTTCTGACAGTGCCGCAGCCGCCGCTTCTCTCCTGTGCTGCCTCCGTTTATTCTGCGGCTGGGATTGCCGTCTCGAGCTCCCCTCGACGCTGGTCCACTTTCCAACTGCTTTGAGGCCGCTCTCAAAGCTGCGGCCATTGTGCGAGCCATGTGCGGCCATATCCCACTAACACGCAAAAGAAAAAGCAAGCACCCCAGAGAATACTTCCGGCCGGAAGCAGGAGGAGTGATGGGAAGTGGAGTGATTGATGGCGGGGAATATTTATGATCGCGAATAATGGAAGGAAGAAAAAGAAAAGGGGGGGAACCGGGAAGGGAAGGACTTGCTTGCACACCATGGGGTAACTTATGTAGGCCGCGTCTGGCTGGTGCGAGAACTACATACGAGGCTTCGATTCGCGGGAAACGATCCGCCCTCCCTCCACGTCCTCCCTCCTGGGAGCTCTCCCAGGGGGAGCTCTCAGGTGGGGGGGGAACACCATCGGTCCGAGTTAGGGTTAGGGTTAGGGTTAGGGTTAGGACGGAAACGGAGGGGGGGGGGGGGGGGAGTTTATGGGGGTCCGGGTCAGTATCGTGTACGGGACCCAACGCATACGCGCCTCCAGCCGACACGGTGCCCGCTTGCACCCTCTCAGCCTCCTTGCGGAGCTCGTACGCCGCGAAGCAGCGCCAATGTTCCTCGTCGAAGCCGTCTCGCGCTTGACGCCACCCCAAGCATGTGGAGTGCGTCTGGGTCGTCTCAAAACCAACTTGCGCAAGTGTCGCGAGCTGCTAGCGCAGCTCGCACCGCCGCTCTGGCTTGCAGCGATGAGGGAGGCAAACCTCGCCTCACCTAATCGCCAGATGCTGCCGCGATGCGTGCAACACTCTCCTAGCTCTGCTCTCCGGCTACCGTTGGCAGCTTCCAAATTGATTCCCACGAAACCACTCACTCGACGACGACATATACCAGGTGGCCACACGCGCGCCAGGCAAGCTCCCCTCAAAAAACAAAAATAAAAAATAATTTCGCAAACTCCCAAGAACTTAATAAAAGTAAATTGAATGGCACTCATGTCAGGCAACACAAACCTCAGAGGCTGCAGTTATTTGCAATTAAATAAACCTTAGAATTCAACCTTGTTACTAACTTGTTAACTACGTGTCTTAAGACGACGTAAACAAGAAAAACCGTAGTGAAAAGCCCACCACCGTGACACCCGGAAAGGGGACAACCAGGGAAGGTGAGGCAAGTGCCAAAGGGCCGGGGAAAACCATCTGTCCTTAGATGAGCTGCTGATGCGAGCTGCTCACCTCACCTTGAGCTGCTGATGCAAGCTGCTCACCTTACCTTGAGCTGCTGATGCAAGCTGCTCACCTTACCTTGAGCTGCTGATGCAAGCTGCTCACCTTACCTTGAGCTGCTGATGCGAGCTGCTCACCTTACCTTGTTTGCGCCGCTACGGTCGGCGCTGTAACTCAGTTAATATTTCTTGTTTAAATAAACCTTAGAATTCAACCTTGTTACTAACTTGTTAACTACGTGTCTTAAGACGACGTAAACAAGAAAAACCGTAGTGAAAAGCCCACCACCGTGACACCCGGAAAGGGGACAACCAGGGAAGGTGAGGCAAGTGCCAAAGGGCCGGGGAAAACCATCTGTCCTTAGATCCATTTGGATCAGGTTCGTCCGTGGGGACCCATCACCTCCTGTAACCCTAACCCTAACCCACCTCTCCAAACTCCCCCACACCCTTAAACCCCGACACCATGCCAAACCCCGACACTCAACGCGTCGTCGAGTGTGTGATCCCCACACTTCAGTTCACAAGCACAGTACCAGCCAGACGTTTCTGCCAGACGTGCAAGATACTCTGATGAAGTTCCATGCTCGCTTGATCGGTCTGCTTCGCCAAGTCCGCCATAAATTCTCGGAAGATCTTGTTTGCCTGGTTCGTCTCCGCTGTGTTGTGTTCCAAAGCTGTTCGTGTTTTTTTCATGACAGAGCATCTGCCCCGGGTTTGAAATGAGAAAGCACCGACTTGAACGCCGCGTTCAACGTCGTCAGTTGCGAAACGGTGGCCGTAAGGATTTTGGCTCTCACCTCAGGCATCATCTTCACCTCAACAAATTTCGAGCGTTGGCAGAAATGTTGCAGTTCAAAATTTGGACCAAAGAAGCCACGACAGTCGTTTTGCACGTGTTCATAGTCCACCCCGTCAAGTACTTCAAGCAACTTCTCGATGAACTTGATACGAAGAGCTTTTCGCAGCGTCCTGGCCAACGATGTTTTTGGTGAGCAGGCCACAGCTCTCATTGCCTTGACTGTGTGCGGTATACCCAACGCACATCCTCAAGTTGAAATGGCGGGCCCATGGCGGGCCCATGGCGGGGCCGAAATTTTCCGGGCCTTGCTAATAGTTCAACGAAGGATCCCGGTTCGCCATGATGAGCTCCGACCAAACTTAATTCAGAAGGCCCTGGAGCAAGATTCTGGAGCAAAAAGGTGATCAACTTGAATCCCACCTTTTTTCACTGCGATGCAAAGTCTTCAAAAAACACATTGGGCGGAGTTTTGTTTCTCTTTGAAGGGATCACGACGACTTGTATTTCCCCTTGGTCGTACAGTACTGTATTTCCCGTGAACTCCGTTTGCGGCCGGGGAGCCGGGGAGGGGCAAGGGGAGGCCAGAGGCGCATGCAAGAGGTGTATTTTACCTTTATGGGAGCCTCCCAGCCTCCCGTTGCCCGGGCGAATCCTCCGACTTCAGAACGAAAGAACCAGAGAGAGAGTGGATTGATTGCGAGTTTTTAGTGGACCCATCATCCTCTTCATCCAGCTAAGATGTCCAGCAGTATCCTCACGCAGCACGTCGCCCCTGCGCTGGGCACTCTTGTGGCGCTCCTGTTATTCCTCGCGCCGCTCAAAACGCTCAAGGCGGCCATGCAAGGAACGCGCCTGCTCGGGGACATCAACCCCGCGCCGTTCCCGCTGCTCGCGACGAACTGCGCGGGGTGGGTCGCGTACGGATACCTGCTGAGAGACTACTACGTCGTCGTCGCGAACATCAACGGACTCGTTCTCGCCATGCACTACACACTGCAGGCGTACTGCCTATGCTCGATGGGAGGAGAAAGGACGGAGGGCAAGCGAAAGCTACTGCACGGTACCGTCGTCGGTGCGAGCTTAATGATGGCGTACGTCGGACTCGTCGTCGCCTTGCCGCTCGGGGATAAGGAGGAGGCGAGAAAACTTGTGCTGGGATTGGTGTGCAATGCCGTGCTCGTGTGCTTTTATGCAAGCCCGCTTGCTGAGGTAAAGACGGTCATCGCCTCAAAGTCGAGCGATGCGCTCGTCTTTCCTATGTGCCTGTAAGTCGTACTTCCGGACGAAAAACGTGGATGGACGCTTTCAAGAACGAACCACTAACACACTGTCCATATCACACGACACGAAATTCAATCAAACCAAAACCAAAACAAACAAAACCTAAATAGAATGAACGTTATTAACGGCACCTTGTGGGCGGTGTACGGGTTCGCGCTGTCAGACTATTTGATCGCCGCGCCGAATGCTCTTGGAGCATTGTTTGGCGTCTTACAGTGCACGTTGTGCGCCATCTACCCTCGAAGGCGTGGAGAAAGCAACGCCATACCAGTCAGCCCTAGCACCGAGAAGCTGGACGCGCTTGTGAGCGCGGATCTAACCAATGTTGCTTAGACTGATTTGTTACAATAATACAGTAATTTTGTGTTATATTAACCACTATTCTCCTGATTTCCTGATTTCACTGACGCCGCCGCTGCTGCCGCCTGCTTCCGCTTGCGCTTGCTGCGGTGCTCCAACTCGGGAATGAAGGACTTGTAGTCGCGGTTGGGCTTGCACACGATGAAGTCCGCGAGGTCGCTGAAGTCGCTGTCGTCGTCGCTCGCACCTGGGCGAGGCAAATCCATGGCGGCTGCGACGAACGGGTTATCGCTCGTGCGACTGCGTCGGCGCCGTCGCTTAGCACCGGCAGAGCCCGCACCCGCACCCGCTCCTGCTGGCTCCTGCTGGCTCCTCCTCAACTCCTCCTCCTTCTCCGCTGGCAAGAATTCAACGCCATTGGCACGTAAAGTCGCGAACAATGCCTCCGCCACTGCACCGAGTTTTGCCGACGAGTGCACCTCGCCACGAGCGAGAGATGCCCATGCCGCCGCCCAGACGCGGCGCGACGTTGTTTGACTCCGCCGCCACCAACTTTCAGCGAGTAGCTTCGCCGACCTTGCCAGCGATTTGGCAAGATCCACATGCGCCGCACCAATCGAGCCGTTCGCGAGCATTTCGAGACTCTTGCGCGCACAATTGCAAAGCAGCTTTCCGAGCGCGTCCTCGACAGCGCTGGATTCAGCTGCGTCTTCGTCATCCATTGCCACGGCGACGGCACGTGCCGCTCTTGCTGTGGCGCGCGCCACCGCATCAGTCAATGGCACATCATCACCGTCGTCGTCGTTGTCGTCTTCTTCTTCGTTGTTATTATCGTCAGTCTCGCACGCTGCGAGCACGGCAGCTCGCGTCGCCGCAGTGCACGCATTCGCGCACATGTCTAGTGCTTCGACGACGACGTTCTCGTGGAGGTCGTCGTCTCCCGCGCGTCTTGCCGCGGTACGAGCCGCCTTGACCATACCGCTTGCGGCAGAGACACCGAGCCACGCCGCCGCCTTCTTAACTGCTCTATGAAGCACGGCGGATGCGCACGCGAGCACGAGACACGTGCCCCTGCTTGTTCCGTGTTTGCTTGTCTGTGCGCCCGCTTGTTCGACGATCGCCTCGACTAGTTTCGCGTGCGCGTCGAGAGCCATTGCGTCTCCGTTCGTGCATTCCGCCATGTTGCGTGCAGTGAGCACAACGAAAGCGAGCACACCAAGTTGTGGGTCTGCGTCCACAGCCCTTGTCATTTCCTTGATGTTAGCGCCAGACGCCGCGACGCCCGTTCCGCTGGCGAGCAGTTTGACAGCTCTTTTGCGTTCTTCATCGTTGATCGCGTCGCCGGTTGATGGCGGCGCAGTGGTGATCGGCGCCTGTGCGTACTGTCCCTCTGCGTCATTACGGCACCCATTCGTGCCACACGTGATGTTTGCGAGGATGGCGTCTGACAGGTTGGATAGGAGTTTCTGGTTGTTTTTTGTCGCATCAGAAACGTCGTTTTCCGCGTCGTTGTTATCGTCGCTTCGCTGCTGCTGCTGCTGCTGCTGTTGGAGTTGTTGATTCGCGTGCGTAGCTTTGGTAAGAGAGCTTCTTCGCGAGTTAAGAAGCAGGTTAGATGAGTAGCATGCCAGCGCGTCCCATCCTCTGGTTTGTAAGAGCAGACGCCACTCAAGTATGAGCTCCCTAAGTTGAGTCACGTGAACACCTGAAGTTGCCGCAGCTGCAGTTGCGTGTGCCAAGTATGTCGTCGCGGGCATGAAGACGAACGGATCTTCACAGCAGACAGCAGGGCGAGGGAGACTGCGAGTGCGCGCGGGAACGGGTTGGGACGCCTACTTACTGGGGGAAACGTTTAAGGCTTGTTCGTTTCGGGGTTTCTTTCGGAAAAACCTCATGGAATGAAAGTAAAGTTAGTTCGGGGTTACGATAATTAGGAATCCCGTGAGATTCATTTCGTCTTATTTCTTTTAGCATCGGCCATGGCTGCTTCGTACGGGTACGCTGTGTTGGTGGTTGCCGAGAAGCCTTCGATCGCCTCCGCCATCGCGCTCGCACTCTCCACCAAGGACAACCCGTTCACCACGCGCGGAGGATCCCTGCCCGTGCACGAACTCGAAAGAACGTACGAAGGCAAGCTCACGAAGTTCAAAGTCACGTCAGTCATCGGACACGTGTACTCGATCGACTTTCACGGCCGATTCCAGTCGTGGGACACGGAACCCGGGTTGCTGTTCGACGCGGACATCGTCAAGAAGGAGTCGAACCCAAAGGCGCGCGTGTGCCACCACCTCAGCTCGGAGAGCAAGGAGTGCAACGAGGTGCAGCTGTTCCTAGACTGCGACCGAGAGGGGGAGAACATATGCTTCGAGGTGCTCGACTGCATCAAGCTCAGGTCACCCGCGCGTGTGCGACGTGCCAAGTTCAGCGCAGTCACGCCAGCAGCCATTTTGGAGGCGATGAAAAATCTAGGAACGCCAAACGAAAACGAAAGCAAGGCTGTTGACGCGAGGCAGGAACTCGACCTAAGGACGGGTGTCGCTTTCACGCGCTACCAGACGAGATTCTTCCAAGGGAGGTACGGAAACCTCGACAGTGCTCTCATCAGCTATGGGCCGTGTCAGACGCCAACGTTGGGTTTCGTCGTCGACCGACACATCAACATCATGGAGCACGTTCCCGAGACGTATTACGCGCTGCGTGTGGAGGTGAAGAAGAGCGGTGTCGTCGTCCCGCTTCTCTGGGAGCGTGGTCGCGTGTTCGATCAGCAGGTGTGCACCGCATTCGCGCTCAACGTGTCGTCTGTCAAGTCGCTGCGCGTTGCGAGCGTAAGCTCGAAACGGCAGAAGAGAAGCCGGCCGACGGGACTTAACACTGTTGCAATGCTGAAGATAGCAAGCTCGCAGCTCGGAATGTGTGTCTTACCTCTATAACCATCCGTGGCGGATAACAGCAGTCACTAACAATTTCTAAATACACCAAATTTTAAAACAGGGGACCTCATCATGCCATGCAGGTGGCGGAACGCCTTTACATCCAAGGCTACCTGTCGTACCCGCGCACGGAAAGCACGGGATATCCACCCGGCTTCGACCTGCGTGGCACAGTCGCGTCGCTCAGGCGGCACCCGATGTACGGCGCGTTCGCGAGCGCGCTGCTCGAAAGCAGTCGAGGACCCAACCCTCGCGCGGGACATGACGCGGGCGACCATCCACCCATCACGCCATGCGCCTCCGCCACGGCGGAAGAGCTCGGCGGCGGCGACTCGTGGCGGCTGTACGAGGTGGTCGTGCGCCACTTCCTCGCCGGTGTGTCTGAGGACGCGACGATCGAGGTGACGCGTGCAAGATTGGTGGGAGGCGGCGAGGCATTCCTCGCAAGTGGCCGTAAACTCGTGCATCCAGGATTTCTCGAGATTCTACCCAGCGGTGGAATGGGCCGATACGGCATGGGCACGACGGACGAGGAGGCGGACGAGGAGGCTGCCGCGGAGGCGGAGGGTGGTGGTGGTGGTGGTGGTGGCGACGACGACGACGACGAAGATTCAGAGTACGGACGTGGTGTGCTGCCACCCTTGGCTGAGGGCGAAAGTCTCAACGCGGAGGTGAGCCAGCGGACGGGTAAGACTCGCCCACCCGACCACCTGACGGAGAGCAACTTGATCGCCCTGATGGAGCGCAATGGCATCGGCACGGACGCAAGCATCGCCACGCACATCAACAACATCATCGAGCGAAGGTACGTCAATCTTGGCGCGGGACGGCGGCTCATTCCCACCGATCTTGGCGTTTGCTTTGTGCAAGGTTTGAAGGCGATTGACAGCGAGCTCGTGCGCCCGCTTGTTCGCGGCCACGTGGAAAAGCAGCTGGACCTCATCGCGCGCGGAGACGCTGCCAAGGAGGCTGTTGTCGAGCACATCAAGCACTCTTTTCGCAGCAAATTTGACTTCTTCGTTGGCCACATCGGTCGTATGGATGCGCTCTTCGAGAACAGATTTTCGCCACTAGCTTCTAGCGGTAAGCCCTTCACGCGTTGTGGACGCACGAACCGCATTCTGAGACTCGTCGCGAGCCGCCCCCCACGCCTGTACAATCCATTCACCGAGGAAGTGCTCAAGCTGCCAGACGGTGGCGAGTGCAAGCAGTACAAGGGGCTCGAATGTCCTATCTGCTCTTACGAGCTCTGCCTATACAAGCTCGGCGGCTCAGATTCAAAGTCGAGCAGATCCTACCCGCTTTGCCCCGGTTGCTATAATTTCCCGCCATTCAAGGACGATGCCGCTGAATCGACGGGCGCTCAGTCGACGGCGGCGGCAGACGGCGGAGGAGGACCTGGGAGCGCACGTCGTGCGGCGATGTGCCTCCGTTGCCCGATGCCCGAAATTCACCCAATCATAGCGAAACTTAGGATCTGCGCGTGCCCCGAAACGGAGGCTGAGGGTGGTGTGCTCATGCTCGATCCCGCCGGAGGACCTGGAAATTGGAGGGTAATCAGCACGCGCTCAAGCTTAATCTTCTACCTGCCAAAGAGCGTAATCTCGGCCAAGGTGCTCGATCGAGAGGATGACGACGGATGCCGCTTACTCTCCCTCGAGTTTCACAAGGACCAGACACCGCTCGAGGGTGGCGCGACGAAGCATGTTGCCAGCCTGCTAAACGACGAGCTACTCGAGGGTATGATTACTGCTTCGCACGGATCCACGAGCATGAGGAGACGAGGTGGTGGTCGTGGTGGTGGCCGAGGACGTGGCCGAGGACGTGGTCGTGGAAAGCGCATGACAGAGGCGGAGATGAAGAGTACGTATATACCACAAACCAACCTCCCATGGCTTTATCAACAACAGTCACTAACAAGTAAGCACACCTTAAACCACACACTTAATAAACGAAACAGTGTCGTTCCACAGCTTTTAGTGTGACAAGTGTGTAATGATGAG
Organism: Pycnococcus provasolii; assembly: GCA_938743325.2. Classification (NCBI taxonomy): domain Eukaryota; kingdom Viridiplantae; phylum Chlorophyta; class Pseudoscourfieldiophyceae; order Pseudoscourfieldiales; family Pycnococcaceae; genus Pycnococcus; species Pycnococcus provasolii. Next base: position 1,053,749 of record OW568866.1, read on the forward strand.
AGAAAATGACAATGTAAACTCACGGTAAGGTTTGATTAACAAAAAGAAAGAGTAAAAGGTTGTTCAAAATCGACCAACGCTCCGAAGCCTCGCATGCCGCTCGATGCGCGCCATGGCTATCCGCTCGGCATTGACGTGGCTGAGGCGAACACCCGTATCACTGGCACGCGAGCGACTTCGGAACTCCTCGCCCCCCATTCTCTCAAACTCGAGGGCATCCTCCTCCCGATGCTCGGCGAGTGCACGGCGTCGTTCCTCTTTCAACATGAATTTGCTGACCTTGACGTGATCGAGAAGCTTGTCTCGCTTTGCTCGGTACCCCTTCAGGCTGCTCCACTTCAGTGCGACGGACTCGCTGATGGCGAATGGCTCGAGGGCACCCAACATTGGGTTATCAAGCTCGTCACTACTGCCGTCGATCGAGCGCCTCCAAGCCTCGGCGCCCACGTCTCGAAGGCTTGCAATGATGCCGTCGAGACACGTCTCAAGTCCATTCTCGTCGGACACGGTGCCAGTCGGCTTGTCAACGTATGCTGCGAGACTCGCACATTCTTCGGCAGATGCGCCTCGCGAATGCGCGTAGAAGTCGAGGAAATCGTGCAGTTCATCATTACGTGATCGCTCCGCCGCCGCAAGCTCCGCGGGACCGCGCCCAATCTCGGCGTTGTGGTACACTTCGCGGAGCATGTTCATGCGATTGCGCCTGTCCTCAACGATGCGATCTTGCCTCTTGGCGAATGCGGAGAAGTGCGCGTCGAAAGAAATCCGGTCTTCCGGAGTTGACTCAGGTTTTTTCGCCTTTTCTTTCTCGTACTCGGCATCGTCGTGACTTGTACGGTACATGCTGCGCAGCGTGTGATCCACCTCGAAAGATCGAGCATGCTTTGCTCGGATTGCCGCGGCACGCTCGGCATCCGCTCGTGTTCCTCCGACGACCCAAGAGTCGGACGATGAGACCGCGGAACGGCGGCTCGGTCTCGTGGGACTCCTCGCGGATCGCACAGGTGCATGAGTGGCGGGTACGTCGAGAACCTCTCGAGCTTCGGTAGAGCCACCCGGCGCTGCGCTCCGCGAGCGACGGTGGCGATTTGCCATCGCTCGGAGTTCCTTGGCGCTTGCACCGTTCTGAAGCATGTGATGCCGACGCTCGACGGAATCCCGCTCCATCGAATTGTGATGGAATACCTCCTTTCCCGCGACCAGCATCGCGCTCGCCTCGCGGCGATCGAGGCGCTCAACCTCCGCGCGTAGACGGCTCACCTCGTCCGTGTATTCGTTCGCGGTTGCGTCAGCCTCGGATGCGATCGTCGCGTACTCGTTGCACTGCGACTTGAGACGCCTCGAAGTTTGTACCTGATCATGAATCTTCTTCTCTAGCCGGTGGATTTGCCGCAGTTTCATTGCTCGCGTTGCGCCAGGCCCCTCAACACCCGATCCTTTCGTTACGTCGCGCGATGACGTCGACCGCCTCGGCGCCTGAGAACTTGAACGTGACTTTGCGTCTTCGAGACACGCGAGAACGTGCTGACGCTGCCCGAGCGATAGCACCATGAAGTCGAGTTTGAGAACCTCGTCTGACATCGTGAGGAGCATTTCGCCGTCGATGTGATTATGCGCGAAGCGCGGCTTTAGGTGCGGCAACTTGACGATCGCCTCAAGCCAAAGAGTCACGTCGGAGCATGTCCACTGCGAAGGATGCACCGCCTGAAGCTCGCGGATCTGCTCCTCACGACGACGCGCAACCGTGGTCGCAAGCTTCTGTCGACGTTCTTCGCTGACGCCAGCCATTTTCTCGCGCTGGCGAGATGACGGGGGCGACGCGGATCGTGGGCGACGCATCGTGTGCGCGGCATACGGCCCAAGTCCCTTCGCCCTCTGCCTGCTCAGCATCGCGTCGCTGTCTCGCATGCGCGACTCAGCCTTGGGTGGCTCCTTCTGAGATTGCGGCAGCGCCTTACCGCCGAAGAGCACGGTTCTCTCAAATTCCTGCAGCGTAACCCTGCCATCGTCGTCCTTGTCCGCCGCTGCACGGAGCGCAGACATCAGACGACGCAGGTCGGCGCTATTCTGTTTCTTCGCCGGCAGAGCACGCTTGATCAGATTGCGAAGTGGTATTCCAAACTCAAGAGTGTGCGTGTGAGGGTCCGCAAATTCCGCGAAAAAGGAAGCGAGCTTCTTCCGCAGCTCAGTCTCGCTCGGTGGTGCGATTGGCTTAGAGCCAGATCCTCCAGCACGCTTTTCCTGAGTGATTTCTCGAGTGAGGTGCATTCGTATCTTCATGGCAACGTCATCGACGTTTACTTGTGCCTTGAACCCACCCGAGCTTCCCGTGCTCGACACGGCCACAAGACTTTTCAGATCCCGCACAGCTGTGACAATTTCGTCAAATGACAACCTTCCGTCGCCGTTCGCATCGAGCATGAGACACACGTAATCCACCGCACCGTCGGTGAGAAGGCTGTGCTGCGATGTGGGCAGCAGCGACAGCAGGAAGGTTCGCAGCTCGCTCATGTCGAGAAATCCCGAACGATCCTTGTCGAATTGCTCGAATGCCCCATACATGCGTTTCTCGTCGCGCTTGACGTAGTTGGCCAGCGCAATGAACAGATTGTCAGAGTTTGCCGCCGTCTCCAGGCGGAGTGCTTTCTTTGACGACTTCGATGTTAACGATTGCCGCGAGGAACGTGATCTTTGGGACTGGGAACGCTGCGATGCGCTCATCATGGCCAGGCTTTGCGAGTTGAACGACAAGTCGACGCGTCGACCTCGTGTCTCACGCTGTGCCTCCACGAGCTCGCGCACGCGATGACGTCGATACTCCTCCTCGTCAATCGAGGCGCCGAAGTGGTCTCGGATAAATTGCTCACGCATGGTGTCCTTCTCGCACGTTGGCGGATTGAGGTACATCCTCTCCGCTCGCTTTCCCGCAAGGCGTGCACTCTCGCTTTTTCTTTTGTCGCCGTATATCGCCTCGCGTAGTTCGAAGTACGTGACGAATCCGTCGTGATCGCGATCGCAGCGCCTCTGCAGCACCGCGAACGAGTGGCGAAGTTCTCCACGAAATGCATTTTTCTGGCCGTGCGTGCCCACGATGTCCACGCCGTACAGGCTCTTTAGAAGCTGCATGAGCGCTCGCGCGTTGAGTCCCCGTCCTGTGTTTGCGTGCTTTGCGAAGATTGCTGAGAGTCCACCTTCATATCTCGAGACGAGACTTCGAATGCGTGCGACAATTTCTTCCTCCGTCACGTCTGTCGACTCCGCCTTCCCCCAGCACGACTTGATGACGGTGCCCATCTCTGCGTACGTGATTTGCCCATCGCCGTCGAGGTCGAGCAGAGCGACGCACTCGTCGATGTAGTCTTTCGCCGAGTTCCCTAGAGTTTTGACAGCCCCACCTAGGAATTCGCGACAGAGCGCGTCAGCTTCTCTTATGCTTAGGCTTCCGCTTCCATCCTTGTCCGCCTGCTTGAAGAGCTGCTGCAGGTGCGTTTCGTTGTTCTGCAGCCACGCGTCGAGTTTATCGACGAGTTCGTCAAAGCTTCGCGGCGCGTGTTGAGGTTTCGGCTTCGGCACGACGGGCGACTTGATTTCCTTGGTGGGAGCTGGTGGTGCGAGCGGCACCGCGACGGTTGGCGGTGGAGGTGCCGCTGCGGGCTGGACAGGCGCAACGTGTTGCGTTTGCGTCGCGGTTCTTGCTAGGTAGTCAAGAAATGCGTCGCACGAGATTTTCCCGGCATGTTCGTTCGCGAGTCTTGCGGTTAGCGCGTCAATTTCCGCCTGCAGCGCGTTGTTTCCGACAAACTGCCTGAGTATGTTACTGATTTCGTTGATGTCAAGCACACCGTCTTTATTTATGTCGTTTGCGTTGAACACCTCCACGAACTTGAGTCGATTATTCTTCAGGTAAGCGTCAACTTGCGCGTACAGGCCAGGCGACGCGAGGTTGAGAGACGCGACATGGCCAGGTGAGGGAGTGGCCATCACGCACGCACTCACTCACTCACTCACGCACGTTCCAAGAGAGAGAGAGAGGAAGATGGAAGAAACAGGAGGGCGGGGGGAACGACGACAGGCAACAGGAGGTGTGGAAGGCGAGGCGTGTTCGAACTTGGACAGTACAAGGCGAAGTCAACCACCCACCCAGTCACCCACCGAGGCACCGAAGTACTGTAAGTGTTAAGGTGGAATGTGACGGAAGGGACGGACGGGACTTGGAGGGGGAGTTGTTGGAGTTGTGGGAAGGGAATGTCAACAATGAAGGATGATGCACCAGACGAGACGAGACGAGACGAGACGAGAAAGTACCCGGCCAACCCGGGTAAGGGTTGCCTTCGCCCTTGGCTGAGGCGAATGATCACAGTAAGGTTATTTCTTAGTCTATCATTCGCCGCGCACTGCACTCCTGGGACCCGTGGTAATGGTTCAGACCGGTGGCCTATGTACAAGGGACCAATCCACCTACATACAGTACTTCTACAGTACCAGCCCAATCTTACCAGCAGTAAGGCGACGAGTTCCAGGCAGGCAGGCAGGCCGTCCCTCCTCCTGAGTCCTCGCCTCCTCCAGTCATCCAGTCCTCCGTCCGGCGAGCGGGCGACCTTTCACCTGAACTGGTCTTTAAAAAGAGGTAATAAAACCTAAAAAGTACCACCTAGAAGGGAGCTTTTCCAGACAGACAATCAGACAGCCAATGAGCGAGGTGGGCAGGTGGAGGTGGGCTTGCAAGACCCACCCCAATGGCCACTGACAGAATGACCAAACGCAACTGGCAACTGGGTCAAACTTCAAAGAAACACACATACATATGTGCAGGAGCCTCCATGACTGTGCAGTGCCGTGCACTAGTGCAGTGCTTGCCAACGCTGATCCTTGAAGTTAAGCTTAAGGGGATGCCGTTTTACTTTTTCTAATTAGAATTGCCTCATCTGGCCTCATCGGCTTCATCTTAAAATTTACTTGGTCAACGCCTCCTAAGTCCTAAGCTTAGGCTGTAAGGGTACTCTAAGGCGTCCTGGTCAAGGTCAAGGTGCTGCCGTGCTGGTTGGTCCCTGGGCTTTCTTTCTGCGTGACTTTGTGTCCCTCTCCTCTCCAGTCAACCCTTCTTTCTTGTTCTTCTTCTAGTGCACAAATCACACCCGTCTTATTGGTCTTAAGCTCTTGTATTAAGGTAGTCATGTCCACCCTGCTCGCGTGCGCCTTCCCAGTCTCCATAGCGGAACTCTCCGCGGACGACAAACCGACCAAACTCAAAGCATGCAGGGCCATCGCGCAGGCGACGTGCACGAACGAAAACGATACCTCGTACCTGCGAGGGGTGTGCGCCGCGGGACTGCACAAACCTCTCATCGCCAACGTCGTCGAACAACCGGACAGCGACCACTGCAGATGGGCGTGCCTCGCAATCTTCTACCTAGCGAGGGACGCAGAAAATAGGCGACTGCTAGGAGAAGCGGGGGCGGTCAAGGCGCTCGTGGATGCGCTCAACGCGTGCCTCAGTGTCAGCTGCGACACGCTCGTCGAGCCAGTCGTCATGGCGCTCGTCAACCTCACGTGCTGCGACGTCGACAACAGCGTCGTCGTCGTCAGGCAAGGGGGCGTCGCAGCACTCCTAGGAGTCATACGATCCGGACGAGGCAAGCAGCTGTGCAGCAGCTCAGCACTCGCTCTCAGCAACATCGCCAACAGCTCAGAGCAGAACCGACACGCAGTTCGAGACGTGGGGTGCACCGTGCCTGTCGTCGCGCTGCTCGTCGTCGCGGCGAAAATCAACGACCTCGAGCTGATGAGAAACATATGCAGCCTCATCAAGGTGCTCAGCCGAGACGCAGACGCCAAGTATGAAATGGTCGCCGCTGGGGCGATCGAAGCGCTCAGCTCGACCATGGTGCGCCGCGACGCGAAGACGGGCATTGTCGAGCTCGCGCGCCAGACTCGTATGGTGCTCGAGCCACCTCCAGAGGAGATTGAGCCTGCAGCCACGAACATTCAACCAGCACCCCAACCAGGCTTGCCGTCGGCAAAAGGCATGCTGCCACCCGTTCGCACGTCGTCCAAGCAGTCGTCGTCGTCGCCGCCGCCGCCGTCGTCGTCGGCGGCGGCGGCAGCAGCGGCGGTGTCGTTCAATGCCGGATCGAACGTGGGCACGCCGCCATCCTCGCGAGGTGGACTCTTCACGTCCATTCGCAACTTCTTCCGCAACACGCCTCAGCACGCCAATCCGATGTGCGATGCTGCCACGGCGGAACAGTCAGCTGACGACGACGAGATGAGCAATCCATTCAAGCCATCTGAGGAGGAGCAAACGGAGGAGGATGAGCTCGAGAATGCGATCAAGCTAAGTTTGGCCGATGCGGAGGCGGCGAAAGAGGCTGCGAAGGAGCGTGAGGTGGAAGAGGCGAAGGAGATGGAGCGTGCGGTGAAAGAGTCGCTTGAGGAGAAAGAGAACTGGGATGCCGTGCGCAACACGACGAACGTTCACGAGAAACTGCCCGAAATGATGACGCAGGCTGACGTGACGTCGCTCGTCTTCGGAGGTTTGCTGAGCACGTCAGCTTAGTGGCTTTTGCGTTGCCGGAGCAGCTGCGTGATTGCTTTTGGGGTTGGGACAACAACAAAAACTTTGTACGGCGTAATAAAAAATATTTGTTTTTAGGAAGGAACAAATGGTTACATCGTTTTCTATGTGACAGCTGTGAAGAAGCGGTTCGTGCGAGGATCAAAGTATGCTTGAAGAACGGGATCGTACATCAGCTCAACATCAGTCCCATCCGCATCTCGTGGTGCTGGTGCTGGTGCTGGTGCTGGTGCTAGGGCCGGTGCCAGCTCTGGTGCCGACGACGATTCTGGTTGTTGTGATGGCGGTTGGTACGCGCTTGCATCGTAAGCTGGTGGATGGATTGCTGGTGCTGTCGTAGCTGGCGACATCGGTGCCGCCGGTGCGATCGCAGCCGGCGAAGTCGCTGCCGCCGGTGTTGACGTAGCTGGCGATGTCGAACCCGCCGGTGCCGCAGTCAACGCCGAGTCGTCGTCTGATGAAAGCGACGGCAGACGGCGTGGACGCCACGCCACGCGAGTTCCTCGGCTTTGTCTTGACGCCTCCGCCTGCACCTTGAGCGGCGCGTCTTCAGGCAGAATTCTCCGAGGAGGGAGAGGACGTTGCCTTCCCGGTGATGATGCGGAGGGTTGGGGTGGCGAGGCGGAGGGCTGTGGCGGTGACGGATTGGCTTGCTGTGAGGATGGCGACCCAAAGCTTGTTGGCAACCTCTCACGCGGGGGCGAGCCAAAGCTCGTTGGTAGGCGTCCACGGCTGCTTCGGCTGCTGCTGGCGGCAGCAGCGGCGGCGGCGGAATCTGCACCTTGCGTCTGCCATCGCGACCCGAATGGACCGAAGCCGGAGAGACTTCCCGCACGCGCGCTGAACGAGCCTCCTCGTGCAGGCCCGATGCCGGCATCTGCATCGACGGAAACGACGACGGAGAAGCCATCTGCATCAGCGGAACCAAATCCATCGTGCTGCTGCTGCTGCTGCTGGTGGTTGTGGTTGTGGTTGTGGTTGTGCTGTTGCTGATTCTCCACGTTTGCTCGTAGCGGACTACGCTGTGCCAGAGTGATGCCCGCAGGTGGGGAGCTAAAGCTGGCCGTCATTGCCACCCCACGCGGCGGCGAACCGAAACTCGTGGGAAGGCGAGCACGACTTCCTCCTTCGGCGGTGACAGACGGCGGGCCCTGCGGCCATCGCGAGCCGAAAGCAAGGTGCGCCGAGAGCCCGTGACTTCCGGCGGCACGTGCGCTGAACGACCCTCCACCACGGTATGCGCCGGCTAGGCCGGAGGCGTTTTCGCCATCCAGCCCGTCAGCCTCCGCAGCCACGCCGTCAGGCTGCTGCTCCGCATTCGAGCGACTGAGGCAGGTGGCGTCGAGCATAACGCTGCACGACTTTAAGCCAGGTGGGAAGCACAGCCCTCTAGGGATTGGCTCGCACATCGCAGCGCGCAAGGCTGCCCCATCTGCCGCCGCAGCGTTCACTGGCAAGGCGTCCAGCGGAGGGCTTCGTAGCGTGAACGCCTTTCGTATGTGCACGGCAGGCGAGAGCACGACACCCTCGACGCACCTGTGCTTCCACCCTGGGAACCCTCTCGAAGCAAGCGCCGTGACGTCGACGCACAAGTTCATCCACTGGTCTCTTGGAAGGTGCGGCCCAAGCGGCAGCTGGCAGTGCAGCGTGGTAACCTTCGCTTCGTTGAAAGCTGTGCTGAAGAAGAGCCTCCTCCTCTCCCCCGTCTCTGACGCGACACCTAGCTCGAACGAGAACGCGCTCCCTGACGGCACGAGCACCTGCAGCACGAAGTACCTCTGCGACAGAAGGCACGTCCTGTGGCTTTCTCCGGGCAGGCACAGCCTCGTCGCTCCCGTTCCCGCGAGCACGTACACGTACCCTCTGACCGCCTTGACGTACGTTTTCTTGAGCGCCCCTCTTGGTCCCGCGACTCTCCAGTTCGCGAGCGGCGTCCTTCCCTGCGTGCAGAACACCTCGAACGCCGCTCCGCCCTGGTACGCGCCGCTGAAGAGCGCGTTGGAGGACCACGACGCCTGCAAGGAAGAAGGCGAAGACGAAGGCTGCGCGTTTGCGTTGTTGCTGTTGCTGTTGTTGGCAGTCAAGTGGTTGGAAGTGCCACTACTGTTGTTCTTCCATCCTTGCTGGGATCCCCCTTGCATGGTTGGATGGTGTCCACTCGAGTTCCATGAGACCACCATGGGTCCACGAGTGTGTGAGCCTGGGAGGGGAGGGGAGGGGAGGGAGTAAGGGCGCGGGTTGTTCTGTTCTGTTTTGAAGCCTCAGGAGCCTGACCTCAGGTGTTTTCCCAGCGGAGGGCGGAGGGGGAGAGAGACTACGCTGCTTCGGGGCTTCGGGGGGGGAAGGAGGAGGAAGTAGGCCGCGCTCGGGCTCACTCCCCCCCCCTGGGTTTGGGTTGGGGAGAGGGAGCAATCAGCTCCTTTCTGTCTGTCTGTCTGTCTATTTGGGGAACCACTCCTGTACACTGGATCTCCTTTGACTCTTTGAGGTGACCTTGAGGTTGAACCTATGAGGTCGGGGCCTCAGATAGAGCTTTGCTTGGGCCTCGCCTTTGGGGGTTCCTCATTGGGGATCCTTCCTTGGCTGTATTTCCTTGTACCCGCCGCCACCGCCTTTCTTTGGTTTTGAGCTCCCTCCCTCCCCTCTGGTTTCGTGGTTTTTGCGTCCGGCCCTCGCTCGTCCCCACTCCGTTCAAACGTACCCAGTTTGCCATGGCGACTCTCAATCCACTCCGCAGCTCAAGCAGCTACCGGCGTGTCTACGGTCGTCGTCCTCACGCGCAAAACCAGCGCAGGGGCGTCCGAGTTCTCGCCAACGCTTCCAGCGAATCCATGCCGCTGACGTCGCTTACCGCCGTCACGCCCATCGACGGAAGGTACGCGCGACTCACGGCGCCGCTCAGGATGAGCTTCTCGGAGCACGGGCTCATACGCGCGCGCATCGAGGTGGAGGCGCGCTGGCTCGCGTTCCTCGCGAGCAGGGACGAAGTGCCGGAGGTGCCGCCACTTAGCGAGGAGGCGGCGAAATTCCTCGACGACGTCGTCGACAAGTGGAGCGTCGACGACAGCCAACTCGTCAAGGATGTCGAGCGAACGACGAACCACGACGTCAAGGCGGTGGAGTACGTGCTCAAGCAGAAATTCGCCGACTTGCCCGAGCTTGCCGCCTGCAGCGAGTTCGTGCACTTCGCCTGCACGTCTGAGGACATCAACAACCTCTCGCACGCCATCATGCTGCGCGACGGACTCACGGGAACCGTCTTCCCACTTATGGAGGATGTCGTGTCGACCATCGCTGAGCTCGCTGAGAAAACTGCCGCCGTTCCTATGCTCAGCCGAACGCACGGACAGAGCGCGAGTCCGACGACATTAGGAAAGGAGCTCGCGGTGTTTGCCGATCGCCTCAGCCGCCAGCTCGCGCAGGCTAAGGCGGTGCCGCTGCGTGGAAAATTTGCCGGAGCCGTGGGAAACTACAACGCGCACCTTTCGGCGTATCCCAACGCTGACTGGGAGGCGATGAACCAGGCGTTTGTCACCGAAAGCCTCAAGCTTGACTGGAACGGCGTTGTGACGCAGATTGAGCCTCACGACTACATCGCGGAGCTGTTCCACGCCGTCATGCGATTCAACACGATCCTTCTCGACTTTGATCGCGACGTGTGGGGATATGTCATGCACGGATACTTTGGACAGCAGCTCAAGGATGGCGAGATTGGTTCGAGCACGATGCCTCACAAGGTGAACCCGATCGACTTTGAGAACAGCGAGGGAAACGTGGGAATTGCCAATGCAATCATGGCACACCTTGCAGGTGCGTTGCACACACATACACAACACACACACAACACACACACAACACACACACACACACACACACACACACACACACACACACAAACAATCTCCTGGCAAGCGTGTCGGCTGGGTGATGAATAAACAACAATAATACCAAAATACATAAATATACGCTAATCCGACCGTTGCTTGCAACAGTGTGGACCACATATTCCGTTTTTCTTGACAGCCGATGCGCTGTCGGGAGTTTGTAGAGCAGGCCCAACATTGGCGCGCGCTTTCGCACATTCACATTGCTTCCCCATGGCGATAAACCTACAATCGAAGAATGTCAAATCAAGCTGACGCAACCCTTACTCTTTCCATCACGAAAACGAAAACATACTTCTACAGATAAACTTGCCGTGAGCCGATTCCAGCGCGATTTGTCGGACTCCACGGTTCTACGCAATCTTGGTGTTGGGCTCGGTCACTCCGTCCTTGCTTACGCATCTGTACTTAAGGGATGCGGAAAGCTGACGGTGAACAATGAGCGTATCGACGAGGATCTCGACGCGGCGTGGGAAGTTCTCGCGGAGCCGATCCAGACGGTGATGCGCCGCCACGCCGTGGAGAACCCGTACGAGAAGTTGAAGGCGCTCACTCGTGGTCGATCCATCACGAAGGAGGACCTGCTGACGTTCGTTGCATCTTTGGAGGGCGAGGTGCCGGAGGAGGATGTCAAGCGAATGCTTGATTGGACACCGCGCTCCTACGTTGGCACGGCGGAGCATATCGCGCGCAAGGTGGCGGAAGAATGCAAATGACAACTTTACTATCAGTAACAAAAGAGATAATAAAAACAAACAAATTATTTTTACACGGACGTGACAATAAAATATCCGGTCAGAAGAATAAAGCCGCCGCCTGGTTTGCCACCTCATCAGGGCGCTCAGTGTGAACAGCATGATCGCATAGGGGAAGCACATGCAAGCGCACGTCAGATGCGGAGGCGAACTCCGCGGCGGTGCCCAAAACTTTCACATACGCGTCGTCGCAAGAGCCTGCCATGAGAACGAGAGGCGGCGAATTTGCATCGCGTGCAGCAAGTCCATCCCACAGTGGCTCCATGACCGCGGGACTTGCACCCTCGAGGGAGTCTGCGAGAGCGCTTGGGTCGTGGCAACCGCATCGGTTGTGCACGAGCGACGCATGATTCGGATGCGCTCGGAATACGCGCCACATATTGTCGTTCGCGTACCATGCACGCGCAAATTCACGCAGGCGGCCGCAGGCGGCAAATTCGCACGTGTCGTCGCCACTTGCCGCTGACACACAGCGACGCAAGATGTTGGCGCGACGCGCATCCACCGCCGCACGACTGGATGAGGCGCCAGATCCGGCGTCGCGCAGACCGGGGGAAGCCGAAACGGCGACGGCGCCGAGCGGGAAGACGCCATCCGCGTGCAAAATCAATCGCAGTGCCATACGTCCTCCCATAGAGTAGCCAACAACCGCACGGCGGCTCGACGATCCGGCTCCGGAACTCGGCGCAACTTTCTCCACCAGTGCTGTCAAGGCGGTAGAAATGCGCTCGATCGAAAGTGCCTCAAGCCCCGATCCCGACGCCGCGCGGCTCAGGCCATGGCCTGGCAAGTCGGGTGCGATGATGCGAAGCCGACGTGCGCATGCGCTGGAGTCGCCTAAATCATCACGCTTTTCGCTGACGCGAGAATGCCATGCCGCAGCTGTGGCCTGTGCGACCACCTCCCACTCCGCACCAGTTCCAAGGAAGCCGTGCAGAAGAACGAGCACATCGTCCTCGGGTGCGGCGCCGTTACCATTGCCACCCGAATGCGCTGCTGGAATGGGGTCGCTGTGCCACTCGGTATAATGCATGCGATATACAACGCCGTCCACTTCCACCTCGCAATCACCGTCAAAACGTGCGAGCGGCTGCGACGCAGTGCCATCTGATGCGACAGAGGTTGCAGAGGGGGCTGTAGCCACGTCGATGGCAGTGCCACCATCTTGCGACTGCACGAGCTTTGGTGCAGAGGCATCTGCACCGAGCCATTCGTGCGTCCAAAGACCGTGATGCGTGCAGGAGCCAGTTTCTATGCCATCACCAAAGCATCCAGCATCTGCCGCGCGTGCGAGAACGACGTACGGCGCAAGGGCCACACCCGTGTCAAACGCGCTCGAGAGAACGCCCCGCAATCCAACACCAGCCCCTCTGGCCCACTCCAGCGCAGCTGCCGCGGTGCTAAGACCCCCAAGTCGGCTTGGCTTCAGCACCGCCGCTTCCACGCCATTCGACCGTGTCGCCCACGGAAGCGCTTGGCGAAACTGGCGCGACGACAACACAGCACCACGAGCGCGAACGGCGTCGACCACTTCATCGAGCGTCTCGTCAAGCGCAATGGGAACGCCAGTGTGCCGCACGAATGCAAGCAACTCCTCCGCGTGGTTCGAGCCAGCCACTAGAGGCTCCTCGACGTACTGTAGCCTCGCGCCACCATCTCGCACAAGCTCGCCAAACGTGCGAGCATCCTCTGCGCTGAATCCTCGGTTCGCATCGCACCGTAAAACTACATCTGGGCCAACGGCGGCGCGTACCGCACACACCGCGGCGGCATCCGCCTTTGCGCCGCCAGCGCGACGAGCCACCTTAAGCTTAAGACACCGAAAGCCTTGCGCCACGAGCGCCTGTGCCTCCGCGGCAGCCTCCTCGGGCGTGCCATTGCCAGCCACGAGGCTACTCACTAGAACTTCCCCACCCGCCTCAGCAACATCATCGTCAAGTCCAAGTGCACGAGACAATGGCACATTCGCCGCCTGGGCTGTCGCCTGAACGAGAGCACCTTCGAGCGCCGAGCGCACGGACGGGTGCAACGCGCGCACAAGAGGTGCACCGAGGATCGAGGTGAGGTGCATAGACGATCCACCCTCGTCTAGCGACAAAAGCACCGGTGAAAGACTTGCACCGGGAAGCATCGCCGCCGCAGTGGCCAGCTGCGACACAGCGTCGTGTAGAGACTCTGCATGCAGACCTGGGAGAGGGGCACACTCTCCCACGCCCTCCGCACCGCAGGCACTGCGCACGTGCAGGAAGCATCCACGTCGGAACGAGCCATCGTCACCACTGGTGGAGGCACGACACCACGGAATAGCAAATGTGCTCACCTCGGCGCTGACGATGCGCGGCATAGCTGCACCGGACGTTCGTAGCGCGTTCAGACCCGTTCGCAGAACGCGCGAGCTAGCGCGCATGGCAAGCGCGCCGATGCGCGCGTGCAGCTCGCGATTTGCTGCCGAATTCGGGAGCATGCACTCCACAACGCGCGGTCGCCCGTCGAGCCAGGACTTTGAAAGCGAACTTGCGAGTTCTGCACGCGTTTCACATCGGTCATGTGCGACGCCGACACTCGCGCAGAGCTGAGCAAGGTCCAAGCCAGGAGGCGTTCCCCAGAGTCGGCGAAAGTCATCAGGTGAAACGGTCGAGTCACGAGATAGCGGAAGGAAGTCGAAAATGGCACCACCACCATTATTGAGCACCACGGCGGTGAGAGCTGGTCGTCGCGGGTTCTCTCCAGCACGCGAGCCCTCGCCGCTACGCATCAGCTGCAGCCCGGCAATGGCATCATGCGAGAATGACACATCGCCAATCAAGAGCGTGCTTGGCCGCTCCAAACCAGCGGCGAAACCGGCGGCGCAGCTCACCACTCCATCGATTCCGCTCGCGCCACGATTCGCCGCCACCGCATCACCAAACGACGTTATGCCGCCACCCAACTGCCCCGGTGTCGCATAGAATTCAACGTCGCGGATGGGCATGGAGTTTCCAAGGAATAATCCGTGCCCCCGTGGCAGCTTGGCTGTCACATAACGAGCAACCCATGGCTCGCTGAGCGGTTCCGGTCCAGGTTCGCCCGTCGCGCTTAGCTCTGCAGCCAAGCTTCCTTTCTTGGACTCGCCGCCGCGACCGTCAATAGCGTCAGCGAGCGTGTGCCGAACAGCCTGATCAGCCGAGCGCAGCAACGCTTCGTACGCCGATACTTCACTCGCACGCTCACTCGTGCCGCGAATCGCATCCACGAGCGTGTGCACGGACGCACAAACGCGGTGCGTGGCTCGGTGGCTGAAGTCCAAGCGTCGCGTGGACGGTGCGACCACAAGCCACGTTCCTCCAGAATCGGAAACGCGCTCAAGCATAGACTGAACGCGCTTGCTCGTTGGCGGTGCGCCAATCTGCACAACGGCATCTGGCATGACCGCATCCCAAAGCGTGGCATCCTTCTCACATGCCAATAGAGCCTGATCGAGTGCGGCAAGGGGCGCCGCCCCCGCGCCGCCAACACGTAGCCCAGAGCTTGCGTCTGCAACAAGCGGCCATCCTAGCTCTGCGGCAAGCTTCGCGGCACCCACAGCCTCCTCCGCGCCGAGGCACGCGCCGGCAACGACAAGTCCGCGGCTACCCGCATCTCGCAGAGCTTTCGCCGCACCACCATCCAAGGGCCCATCCCACTGATTTCCCGATATCGCGGCATTGGCACGCCCCTCGTACATGACGTAAGCGTCATTGCCGTCGACCCATCGCTCGGTACCCTCGAGGAGTGCGTCGGCGTTCCAGCCATCTTCGTGGCCGGGGTGAAGTGGCTCGCGGAAGCGGATGTTGAGGTGCACAGGCCCAGCATACGCAGGATCGCGGCTACGCGCCACCGCTTGCGCCGCGGCGGTAAGAAGCGTTCTCAGTGGCATGCCATCAGGTGGCGGAATGTCCGCGTGCCACCTTGCTTTTTTCCCGAGAATGTCAGATTGGTCCACCGCCTGGTTCGCCGACACGTCGACGAGCTCTGCCGGTCGATCCGCGGTGAGAAGAAGCAGGGGCACTTCGGCATTGTCTGCTTCCCACGCCGCGGGTAAAAGGTTCGCCGCCGCGGTACCAGACGTGCATATAACTGCAGGGGGTGCAGCCTGTCGGCCGTGCACGCATCGCATACCTCGACTCAGGCCCAAGGCGTAGAAGGCGAGACTTCGCTCGTCGATGGCGACGTGAACGTCCAGCAGAGGGTGCACGGCAGCAGCGGCGGCAAGTGGTGTCGACCGAGAGCCAGGGGCGACGCAGATGTGGCGCACTCCGTTGCGTGCGAGCTCCTCGACGAGCGCTAGTGCCCAGGCGGTGTTCGCATTCAAACAAGAACGCAGCGGCGGAGCACGCTGCAACAGCAGGCTTGTGATTTGAGAAGTCTTCAGGTCGAGCTCCGCCCACTCATTCGCCGCCGTGGCACCTTGCACGACCCCAACCCCGGCGTATGACAGGACTCGAAGCTGAGCGTCGTCGCCCTCCTCTTCGTCATCGATGCATGGCAGCACGAGCGCGCTGCGAAGGGCAACAGCAAATTCGCATCTTTCGTGCTCAATCCATCCAACAGGACCTGCATATAGACCACGGTCGAAGGGCTCGCGCGAACGAATCGCAAGGCGCGACAGCTCCCGCGGCTCTCCGCACACCGCGGGGGTGGGGTGCAGGGCTGTCAGCAGATCCGCGTGGCTCACGTCGTCGCGAAGCGTGACGCCGAGGCGGCTGTAGAGGTGCTGCACATTTGCCTGCCGAAGCACGCCACGCGCCTCCTCCACCGCGACGGTTGCGTCTGGTGCCGCGACAGATGCGAGAGCTGCACGTACGCGCTCACGAACCACCACAAACTCGTCATTCTCCTTTTCACACGCGAGAAGCACGTCCGCAAGTTCAGCGTCCGAGCTGACGTCCGAGCCGCGCGGGCGCGTTCCCGCCACAGCCTCCGAGGCTGCCGCATTTCCTGTGCGCACGAACAGTCGCTCGGGTGTGGAGCCAAGGAATTGCGCGTCACCTCCCATGTCGAGAAGGAATTGATATGCGGCGTCGCCGTCGCGTCGGTTCAACGACGCGAGCAAACGCACGGCGGCATGTGCCGCCTCTCCTCGGACC
This sequence comes from Pycnococcus provasolii, assembly GCA_938743325.2. Lineage (NCBI taxonomy): Eukaryota > Viridiplantae > Chlorophyta > Pseudoscourfieldiophyceae > Pseudoscourfieldiales > Pycnococcaceae > Pycnococcus > Pycnococcus provasolii. The sequence goes on from OW568866.1 coordinate 1,070,067, forward strand.
GTTTCATCGCCGCCGTCGTCGCGCTCGCGAGACCGTCGTCGTTGCCGGCGGCGGCGGAGCAGCAAGTCCGTTCGTCGTGCAAGCACAACCTTACGCAGCTGCGTTGCATTGTCTGAAAGATGCGCCGTGACATCGCTCACCACCGTGTCCCACGTTGCTCGGTCCGGCTGCTGTTGCGTGAGCTGATCGAGAACCTCCCAGTCAGAGGCAAGCGGCGGCGGCGCGGGCGGCGCCGCCTGGAAGTTCCTGCGAATCAGCTGCGCCGCCGCGGACGCCGCAGATGCCGCCTGCTCGACAGTTGCGTGTCCCATTTCCGAGCAGCCGCTCGTGGCCTGCATCGCTGCATCCCAAGCCACGTGACAGGCAAGCACGAGACCTTGGCTTCCCACCTCGCGAGCCTCCACGAGAGGCAGAACGAACGCGTAAGAGCCGAACGTCGCCCACTCAGGGGACGGCGTCGAGGACGCCGGTCCGTCACCCCAACCGGTGTGATCAAAGCGGCTTGCGCCGTACGCCCTCGCACGCGGCGCACCAGCGGGAAGCCATCTCTTCACCGCAGCCAAGGCTCTTTGGTCGAGAACCTCGTTGGGTGTGCCGCGCACGACGCGTGCACCGCCGTACGCCATCGCCGCCCCCTCAAGCCGACTGACAGGTCCTCCTTCCGCGCGCGCGGTGACACCAAGCGGACTCCGTCCTGCGGGCGCCCTGGGTGAGAAGTACGCGCGAGGCACGCCGCTCTCCGCGGGCAAGGCGGCGAGCATGTCGAGCACCGTCGCCGCACGCGGCACGTGCACCTCGATGCGCATGACGCCGGACCTGAAGGGCAGGCTCCTCCTCGCGACATTTGCGAGTTCCTCCTCTAGCGCCTTGAGCGCCGCGGGCACGCTTGGTCTGTTGGGCAGCGTCGTCGTCTCCGCCCGCTCGACGGGCGCGAGCTCCGATGCGTCGTCGTCGCCGTCGCCGCCGCCGCGCTGTCTTCTGAGCTTCTTTGCTCGCAGCGACTGCCTGACGTCTTGCGCGCTCGTCGCAGCGCAGCATCGAGTGCGCGTGTGCCTGGCGGCTGCGCGCGCGCTGGACTGCGTCGCCCGTGGCTTTGGCGTCGTCATCGGGGCGATGTTGACTTTATCCGGAAACACAGGAAGGATGTCGGCACGACGTGGCCGGGGTGGGAGGGGAGGCTGGTTTGGGGATCCACACTTGAATTGGATGTGTCTCAACTCTTCCCTCCCGGCGGCGGCGACTGTCCTCCTTCCCTTCCCTTCCTCCCCTCGCCCTCCTCCTCTCCGCACTCGTTGCTCACGCCTCAACTAGCACGCATGCTCGCTTACCTGCTGGCCGTCGCGAAAGCACTCGTCTTCCTCGCCTGGCACACGGGAGGCGCGCTGCTCCTCGCGTACGCGTACAACCTCGTCGCGCTACTGGTCGCACGAGCGAACGAACGCAAGCGCGGTGTAGACGACGGAAGACAAACGGCGCCACTTGCCGCCAAGAGGCTGGCCATCATCACGCACGGCAAGAACACCTCTGCCAGCGTGTCGAAGCGAATCGCCGTTCTCGCCAGGTCAACGGGTGCGTGGGCACATGTTGAGGTCGTCGACGCTGCTGGTTGGGAACCGGAAACGCTTCTGACGCGTACATTCACGCACGCGGTCGTCGTCATCGCAACGCACCAGGACGACAACGGTGAGCCGTGCCCTCCCGCGCCGGCGGCTTTCTTATGCCAGTGGCTCGACGAGGCGAGCTGCGACGAACGTGTCGGAGGCGCAGCACTCAGCCACCTGCGCTTCGCAGTGTACGGCTGTGGGGATAGCGCATACGGGACGGAGCGTTTCAACGCCACCGCTAGACGCGTGGATGCTTGCGCGCGCAAACTTGGTGCGACTATGGCGTGCTCACCAGGCTTGTCTGATGCGAGCGGCGGACCTGGCGCCGCGTCTGAGGAATATGTGCAACGGTGGTGGTCCCGTGCGTGCATGCCTGGTATGCTCTTTCGAACGGAAATGCCCGCACCTGAGCTGTCGTCGGCATCCTCCGCCACCACGACGAGGGAGACGGCGATGACAGCAGACGGCGGCGACGACGACGGCGTCGAGGACGACGGCAAGGACGACGACGTCAGCGGTGGCAACGGCACGTGCGGCGACGACGGCCTCGAGGATATTGAGGATCTTGCACGTTCCAAATCCGTTCCGGGGGAACCGCTCGAGATGGTTCCCGTGGGATCGAAAGTTCGCGCGAATCTGACGAAGCAGGGATACCACGTGATTGGTTCACACAGCGGCGTGAAGCTGTGTCGGTGGACTAAGGCGATGCTTCGAGGTCGTGGTGGGTGCTACAAGCACACCTTCTACGGCATTGCATCGCACCAGTGCATGGAGGCGACACCAAGTCTTGCGTGCGCGAACAAGTGCACCTTCTGCTGGCGGCACCACACGAATCCCGTGGGAACGCACTGGCGATGGAAGGAGGATGACTTCCTCACCATCGTCGACGGGGCGATCACGGAGCACTGTCGAATGATCAAGGCGTATCGAGGCACGCCAGGCGTAACACCCGAGAAGGTTGCCGAGGGCATGCGTCCAAGGCACTGCGCGCTCTCGCTCGTGGGCGAGCCAATCATGTATCCACACATCAACGAGCTTGTTGCCGAACTGCATCGCCGCCACATCAGCAGCTTCCTCGTCACCAATGGCCAATTTCCAGATGCCATTGCCAATCTTCGAGACACGGTTACGCAGCTTTACGTGAGCGTGGATGCGTCGAATCAGGTGGACCTCAAGCGCATCGACAGACCTCTGTTCCGCGACGCGTGGGACCGGCTCAAGCTGAGCTTGAGTCTCCTCAAGGAGAAGAGGCAGAGGACGGTTTACCGCCTAACGATCGTCGCGGGCTTCAATGCGGATGATATTGAGGGATATGCGCGCCTCGTGCGGCTTGGCATGCCAGATCTCATCGAAGTGAAGGGTGTCACGTACTGCGGCGATTCAGGCGGTGGCGAAGATTCACTGTCGATGAAGAATGTGCCATATCATGCAGACGTGCGCGCATTCGTCGAGGAGTTGTGCCGTCTGCTAAATGCCGACCACATCGACGGCAACGTTCCCGCCTACGGCCTGGCGTGCGAGCACGTGCATAGCTGCTGCTGTTTGATGGCTCGCAAAGACCTCTATGAGGTTTCTGAGGGAAGGTGGCGCACGTGGATCGACTACGACAAGTTCCACAGTCTCGTCGCGAGTGGCGAGCCGTTCGAAGCCGTCGACTACGCCGCGGAGACTCCGTCGTGGTCAACGTGGGGTGCACCGGAGGAGGGATTTGACCCGTCGATGGAGCGCGTGCGAAAGGTGCGAAACCACCACCCAAACCCGCCGGACCGCCACCAGCCGCCGCTTGTAGAAGGACAATAACGACTTGCTTAAATAAAACATACACACTTTATGTAACTACAAAACAAAACTTTTTATTCTCCTACCGCCTCTTTCTTTTCGCTGCGCCCCTTCTCCGCTTCTTCCAATCGTTCGCCAGCCATGCGTAGCTCTTTGGCGGTCGTGCACCCTCCGCCGCACCCGCTTCGAGTGGCTTGCGCAAGAGAGCCGCATACGGCGAAGCATCTCGGTCAAATACAGTGCCACTCGGCCCAGGCGAGAGGAAGGAGTGAAACTCGCGAAGTGTGAGTGCTGGAGCATCGCTGTGCGCGTGCGCTCCCTCCACTTCCCTGACATCGTCGCCGTCCGCGTGGACTGCCACCACAGCACTGCGACTTACGGCCGGTCGCTCAGTCGGCGCGCTGCTATCGCCAAGCAGCGACCAGCCAGCATTTGCGGCACTCTCGTTACTCTTCGCCGCGACGAGGTTCGCCCACCCGCCCGCAACTCCGAGAGCGTCGGACACTTTGAAGTGCGCACCCTTCGTTCTCTTTGACGCTGGCGCCGCCATGGACTTTCTTTAGTATGACCCTCTGAGTGTGTGTGGGGAGGGGGGAGGGGGCGATTAGGGTTAGGGTTAGGAATCGCAAGAAAAGAATTTGCGGCGCGTTTTTGATTGGTTGGGACGGCAAGAGAAAAAGCGTGTACCAGCAAAGTATTTTATTTTACACAACAGTTTAACTGGAGTTGAACATACGACCCGCCATGCCTCTCTCCTTCGCCTTGTGGCGAGCGACGCGTGCGTCGAGCTTCGCGAGCTCTGCGCGCACCTCCTTAGCTCGACTGTCAAGAATTTTGCTGTCCGTCACACCGTCGGCGTCGAGCGAGTCGAGCAATTCCTGAAGCAACTTTCGCGCGCTGGCATGCTCGCCAATGTGCATCGAAGCAGCGGCACGTCGCAGTCGCGCCTTGTAGTTCGTTTCGTCGATATCGAGCACACTTTCGCAGTGCTTCTTCATCAAGTGCCACTCGCCTTGCTTCATCGCGCAAGCTGCAATGTTAAGCTGCAGCGGCACCATAACGCTCCTTGCAATATCTTCCGCGTCCTTTGGCGGAACATGTCGCAGGTTCGACAGGAGGCGCAGAGCGCGCGCGTACTTTTCCCTCGCTCGGGATACGTCACCACTTGTGTAGAGCGTATTTCCTTGCGCCTTGATTCGAAGCGCATCCGCGCGCAGCACGGAAAGCGGCGCATTGTGCCAGTTGACGTTCTTCTCAAAGTCGACCATTTGCACGGTGAACGTGACGCGTCCTGCATCGCGAAGGCCTTGCCAGCCAGCCGGCCGAACATCTTCCGCGAGCGAATCGTAGGCATACTTCGCCGTGGAAGTGACGACTGACGTTTCCCCCGGAAGCATGAGCCTCACAGACATGTCAATAGCCTCGCAGCACTCGCCCATTCCCGTTCGGATCTCGAAAGGCGTGTCGGCGGCATCGCCGTCCACGCCGCCGCGTTGCTCGAGAATGGTGCATCCATCTCCAGCCACCGCCTTGTATCGAACACGAACGACGGAGTCTTCGAGAGGGCAGTCACCAGGAAAGTGCCCCACACCATCCACCTCACGCCGCTTCGTGACGGATCCATCCCCCGTCATGTCGCGCACCTGCACCATTCGCCACAGCTTGACGTTGTACGTCACCGCGCACGTCGGCGCGGGAGGTCGTGGTGCGGTGGCTGGTGCCGCCAATTCCGACGGCGGCGGCCGAAGGCTATCGATGCCCTCCGCGAGCTGCGTCATGTCCGTGACCACGACGTTCGCTCGTTCACCCACGCGCATCGCACAAACAGCCTTCTCGAGCGCGGGGGGGAGCGTTCCATCTCCGACGGTGAATTGCTTAGGCTCCTCGGAGGCTGTGGCGAACGTCTGCGCGCCGACTGTCGCACCAACCGTCAGCCAGATCACGAACGGCGCACGCGGAGTCTCCCACCCGTCACCCTCCTCGAGGACTCTCTTGACGACGTGCGCGTTATTGTCCACCGTGCGCGCCTCTCCTTCGTACACGGTGGCGACGACGTCGACGTACACGCCGTCTCCTCTGCGCAGCTCAGGCGGTCTTTCGAGCGGGAACGCCTTTTGCCCGTATGCGTAGTCGTCGCGCAAGTACAGTCGCACCGGCTTCGCGTCCTCGATCCACCCTCTCTTCATGGCCACCCTGATGCCTCGGAAGATGCGTGCGTCACACGTTTCCCCCGTGACGCACGGCAAGGGTACGCCGCACCCTCCCTGTTCCTTGACGGTGGTGAAGAGCACGTTCTGCGCATCATCTGCAGACACGCAGTGCATGTGCAGTGCGACGAAGCAATCGTCATCAATGGGGCGAGCAGATGACGTCGTCGCCTCTTCGTGCTCCCCCTGTTGCGTTAGGACGCGCACAGCGCCGTGCTCGTCGACATCGTTCTTCTCGACGAGCTGCTGCACCTTGTCGTTGAGTTTGGCGGGGCACTTGTTGAGCTTGACAACGTTGTCGAGGACTGCGTCATCGCTTTGCCTTTGCTTCCTGACCCTCGCCCTGTGCGCGACGGTGGTGGCGTGCACGTAGTTCGCGGCGTCGTCCATCGATCGGCAGGCGGATAACCGTTTGGAAAAATAAATCGGGGGTCGCCGAGGAGGAGTGAGAGGAGGAGCACCGAAGGGAAAACATGGGGGGGACGATCTTACTTCCTATCACATGCACAGATCAAGAGAGGGGTCCCGAAGGATAAGCGTCCGGGCGGGATTTTACCTTTCAGGCTTTTCAGCTTTCGCTTCGCCCTTCGCAGCTCACACAGTGCACGCGCACAGCTCGCACCAACCACAAGCTCGCAGAAATGACGGCCGTCTCACTCGCGACAGTGTGGGTCGCATACCTGCACTACCTCGCGACATGGCCGTTCGTCACCAAGGGCATCACCGGCGCCGTGCTTAAGACGTTCGCTGTGCTCATCAGCCAGAAAATAAGAGGCGTGGCCGCCATCGACTGGATACAAGTCAGGCAGTACGCCGCCTTCGCGGCGTTCTTCGACACGCCAATCTGCCAGCCGTGGTACAGCATGGGAGGTTTGGCAACCTTAACAAGCCTAACGCCCATAAATCTACTCCCGCAACCGCTCGACGTGCTCGCCAAGGCGGCGCTCGACCAGCTAACGTTTGGCGTGTTCTACACAGCGGTCTTCTTCATCGTGCACGGCCTCATCGGCGGCAAGTCACTTGAGGACGCAGTCAAGAATATGCGCGTGCAAATCTGGCCGTGCACGAGAGCCAGCTTTGCGTACTGGATTCCAGCAACTTGGTTGGGTCTCAGCATGAGAGACGAACTGCAAATACCCACGTTCAACTGCTGCGGCGTGGTATGGACCATCATACAGAGCCTCATCGCCAAGAAGCTTGAGGAGGCGGAGATGGCGCGTCGTGCGAACACGCGTTGGCACGTCGCCGCCGCCGTTCTACGCGTTCCAGGTATGACCTTGTCGCATCGATGAGGGCTCAGAATTTGTTACTGCTTTGTACACGTACCAACCTATGTATATGGTAATCGGACCCGTGTAACCCGCCCCTCAGTCCTCACCGGTTAGGGTTAGGGTTAGTGTTAGGGTTAGGGTTAGGGGTTCTCGTGGATTGTTTTGTCGTGGCGGCGCCGACCCCCTCTCCTCCCAATCCATTCCATTCCCACCCTCGTTTTCCGCACCTCAGATGGAGACGGATGGCGTAGTCGACGCCGCAGGCGCGGAGGCGGCCAAGGCGGAGGCGAACGTGCTCTTCCAGCAAAAACACTACGCAAAGGCGCTCGAGGCGTACGACAGGGCGATCCAGCTCAACGCCAACAACGCCGTCTACTTCGCAAACAGGGCGTTCGCGCACATCAGACTCGAGGAGCTCGGAAGCGCCGTCGCGGATGCCACGGAGGCGATCAGGATCGACCCCACGTACGCAAAGGGGTACTACCGGCGAGGAAGCGCAAACATGCTCATGGGCAAGTTCAAGCTTGCGCTCAAGGACTTCAAGCAGGTGGCGCGCGCCAACCCAAAGGATCCCGACGCGCGCAAAAAGCTTGCAGAGTGCGAAAAGGAGGTGCGAAGGATCAACTTCGAGCTCGCCATCGGCGGGCCTGAGGAGGTGATCGTGCCCGCGAGTGATACGATCGACCTCGACACCATGGCTGTGGACTCGTCCTACGACGGACCTCGCATGGAGTTTGCGGAGGATGGCGAGACGTACCGCGCAACGCCGGAGTTTGTTAGGCAGATGATGGCTGGCTTCAGAGACCAGAAGCTTCTGCACCGCCGATTCGCGTTCCAGATCCTGCTTGAGGCGAGAAAAATTCTCATGGCATTGCCCTCCCTTGTTGACGTCAGACTTCCTGAGGATGGCGCACACGGGATCACCGTATGCGGCGACACGCACGGGCAGTTCTACGACCTGCTGAACATCTTCGAAATGAACGGCGAACCGTCCCCGACGAATCCGTACCTGTTCAACGGCGACTTTGTCGACCGCGGCTCGTGGAGCTGCGAGGTGATCATGACCCTACTTGCTTGGAAGGTTGTCTACCCAGACAGCATGCACCTCACGCGTGGCAACCACGAAACGAAGGGCATGAATCGCCTCTATGGGTTTGACGGCGAGGTGAAGCACAAGTACACAGACTTGATGCTTGACGTGTTCCGCGAGGTGTTCCAAGCGCTTCCTCTCGCTTACACGCTGCATGGCCGTGTTTTCGTGTGCCACGGTGGCCTGTTCAGCCGTGACGACGTGACTCTCGACGAGATTCGCGCGATAGATCGTTTCTCGGAGCCGCCGGACGAGGGCATCTTCACCGAGCTCCTCTGGTCCGATCCGCAATCGGGCGACGATAGCAGGGGACGCGAGGCGTCGAAGCGCGGCGTCGGCGTCCAATTCGGAAGCGATGTCACCGCGCGCTTCCTCGACAACAACGGCCTCGATCTGCTCGTGCGCAGCCACGAGGTGAAGGACGAGGGATACGAGGTGGATCACTTCGGTCGTTGCATCACCATTTTCTCCGCGCCGAACTACGTCGACTCCGCGGAGAACAAGGCTGCTTTCATTCACTTCTCGATGCCTGAAATGAAGCCTAACTTCACGCAGTTTGACGCCGTTTGGCATCCTGACGTGCAGCCGATGGCGTACGCATCGAACATGTTCAATATGTTCGGTTGACACTTGACATGATTGGCGTATGAGCGGCTGCTCGATTTGTAGTGCTTTCCTTTACTTTCTTTTTTCTTTTTCTCTTTTTTTTCCCCCTTACCTTTTTCTAATCCTATCCCTAACCTCAACCCTGCGATCAATGGTTGGCAAACCAAACGAGCGAAAAAAGGAAAGGTTACACATAAAAATCGTCTTAGATTAATGCTACTCTGCTGACGCGGCGACTCGAGCCGCCTTGGGATCGCGCTCGGTGGAAGGCGCATCATCGTTCGTGCGCTTGGCCCTCGTCGATGCTGCTCTCTGCGGCCCCCAATGCGCAGGATTCTGAACGAAGCGCGTGACATTTTTCTTCTTCGCATCTGACATAGCCTCCGATCGACGGAAGAAGGAAACTTCTGTCTTCTGCTCCTTTTCCAGCATTCGGTACGCGGGAGAATTCTCAGGATGAGGTTTTTGGATTGGATGCTCCGCAACCCAAGCACGCATGATATCCCACGTCACGCTCGTCGGCGCATCCGTCTTCACCGCCAGCGGGTTGCTGTGGGTTCCGCTGACGCGATATCCCGCATTCACCAGAGCGGACTTGAACGTCGTCTGAGACGGTGGGGTGCACTTCAGGAACGTCGCCATGGCGTGCATATCAACGTGCAGAGGAGCATCGGGAAGCTCCTCTTGAACCACCGTAAGCAATCCGTGCAGCTTTTCGAATGCTGCAAAGTTGCGCCGATCGCGCTTCAGCTCGTCGAGCATGGAACGCACGAATTTCATGTTGTGGATTGGTCCGTTCCAAATGGGACCACCCACGAGCGTGCGCGAGCCGGTCTCCTCGCACACATGTGGTCCCGCCAAACCCGAGGCATATTTGTTTGCACCGCGTCCTGGACCACCTCGGCTACCTGCAGCCCCACCTTCCGCGATGGCATCGTTCGCGTCTTCGTCATTTGCATCGCCGCCGCCGCCGGCGGACGTGCGGTTCAAAATACGCCCAACTGGCGACATGTGAAATGCATCGCAGCTGGAACTGTAGTAGACGTAGCTTAGGCTGTTTGCATTAAGCTTCACATCCGCCGCGCTCGTGCGAACGCGAATGAAGCACCGAAGATAGAAATCCATCGAAACACAGAGCAGAGGCTCGATGACGCGCTTGTAGCGTGCCGCATGCGACGCAATGCTGTGGAGAAGGATGCGAATTGCCATCTCATGGCAGATGGATCGCCGGTGAATTGGGTAACTGCCGTACTTGCTCCAGCAAACCTCCGCATTGTTGCCGCACAGCACAGCCATGTCGGTTGCCGTCACGCACAGCAGACCATTGTCGGAGACCGCCTGCACCGCGCTGTCCAAGAATGGCGCGGGTGACCCGTATGGATCGAGGTCGACGACGTCGAACGCGGCGTTGTGCGCGAGCATGGCCAAACGGCAATCAGCCGTGCGCACGTCAATGAACGCCTCACGCTTAGACACTTGCGTCATTGTCTCTGGGTCATCAAGAGCGCCACGTGGCTGTCCATCTTCCCTCGGCGGCCGAAGCGACACGCCGCTGAGCGTCGCATTTTCGGCAATCGACTCCGCCGCCGTGGGCACGAGCTCCGTGGCGACGATGCTGCCAATGTCGCGCACTTCCTTCGCATATCGTATCGAGCGCAAGCCTGACGCGGCCATCGCCTCGATGACGCTCATTGGTGGCGGTGGTGCGGCGAGCACAGCATCCATCCGTTCCTTTCCAATCGACAGAGCAGCCTCCTCCTCCAAGTCCGGGGTTTCTTCCAGCGCCCTGTTCTTGGCATCACCCGCAGCAAATCGCGACGCGCGTTTTGCCGCAGTGCTGGTTCCCGCGTGCCACTCTTCCTCTCGAGTGCGCGCGAAGCACCTCAGTGCGGCAACGGAGAGGTCTCGGTTGTTCACCTGCGCCTTGTTGTAGAACACCTTGTTCCCCTCAGGTATGAGCACGCGCGCGAGTCCCTCCTTCACCTCCACCGGCGCAGGAGCAGGCTGCTGCGTCTCAGTCACGGCGTCGTCCGCCGGCGCGTGCGTGACCGCTCCCGGCGTCGTCGTCCCCGGGGTCATAGCTGAGGTGGAAGATTTCGACGTGAGTGGCACGGCGTACCAGGCGAGGAACCTTCGAGCGCCTCCAGCGATGGCAGCGGATGCCCCGAAAGCGGAGCACGCCGCGTTTTGCGCCTTGCTCGCGAACGTTGTTACTGCGAGTTGCTGCGAAGGTACGTCTTGCAGCACACGACACGACTTAGGAGGCGGTTGGTTGGTTGGTTGGTTGGTTGGTTGGTGCGCGTGTTTTGTGGCGTAAGTGCGAGCAGTGATGCGAGCGGTGATGGGAGGGGTGGGTGAGCCACCAGCCGCCGCCCCACCTGGTGCGAGGTTGGGCGGGGAAGGAGAAGGGGAGAAGGGGAGGGGGATTAAAAAGTTATCCACCACTGGAACAGACCACTCAAAAGAGGCAGGGAGGGAGTTTTTTCGGGTTGTTTTCCCCTCGCACTCCGCCCGTTTTCCAAGAGAAGAGAACGAGAGGGGTGAGCGAGAGCTGAGGATGAGCCCACCACCCCACGCACCGACGCCGAGCACGACGAGTCCCATTCCCACTGCGAAAGACGGTCAGGCTAGTTGGTACTTGGTACGACCGAAGTACAGTATGTACCGGATGGTACGCCCCTACGCCCCTCCTTCCTTCCCTCTTGTTGTGCGGCCTTGCCCAAGTCAACCAGCCCTTGAACGCTGATTTCACCTTGGGAGCCTGAGTTTAGTCTAGCTCTCGCTCTTGCAATAACTCACGCATGGCGCCAGAGCGGCTAGTCACGGCCGCAAGACTCAAGGCGGAGAACGCAAGGTTGCGCGAGGCGCTCGTCGTCGTCGAGACAACGGAAGCTCTGCAGGCCTCCAACGACGAGCTGAGAGAATTCACGGAAAGGCTCCGACAGACGAAAGTCGACCTCGACGAGAGGAGACGCAACATCGAAATGCTGACCAGCCCTAGACAACTCAAGAGAGCTCAGGATGCGGAAAAGGAGGCACTTGAGCAGGCTAAGGTGCTTGCGGACGAGAAGGCTGAGGCGGACGCGAACCAGATACACGACAAGGTGCGTCTGCTCGTCTCAGAAGAGCGTGAAGACCAGTTGAGGGAGCTGAGCGCCTGCGTTGCCGCGATCGAGAGGTGCGCCATCGCGGCGGAGGGTGGAACCGCGACGAGCTTGAATATTGCCACCGCCGCGGACGCCGCGGATGCCGCGTTCAACGTTGGTGTGCTGGCCTTATTGGATGCTAGTGAATCACTGTAATTCCGACCGTCGGTGATACGTGTAAAATCAGATAAATTTACAAACGACAAAAGCACACAATACTCATGCGGATACCCCGTGATTGCGGAGCCAACGAACTGCACCGTCCTCCTGCTGGAGCGAGAGTGTTGGTAAGTACTCGCGCTCGTACTTGCGAGTCCACCATTTGTTTTGTGCGCTGCTACTATTCCTTGGAGTGTACTTGTACAAATACAAGTCAGCCTTGATGAACTTGGGCGGTTCGCCACCAACAAACGGGTCACGTCTGAGTAAGTCTCCGATCGCCTTATCACCCTTCAAAAGCTTGAGAACGAGATGAACAAGCCACGGATGCTGCGAAGGACTTCCGAACGCTGCGAACCACATCAGCCAGTCTAGTCGATAATGCCAAGGGGTTATCCACGGCGGCTGTCGTGACACGTCATTCGGCTTCACGTTAAATTCGTACTCTTCCCAGTGCGCGGCATCATCAGCTGGATTCGAATCGCGCGTGCCCATAACCACAACCTCGTGGCGCACTTTCGTGATGCTCCCGAAAGCGCCGTAGGTATTGACGAGCTTGAGGTTATCAAACGATGTGTTCATCGCCTGGCGTTCGCTGATGAGATTGGAAACGACAGGAACGGACAACCACGCGATGAAGGCGAATACGGTCCAGTCGAAGATCGTGCGCGTAGTGGCCATGGCTCGCTCACGCGCTCGCTTCGGCACGTCGGTATGAGACGACGCGACGCTAAACACACTTGGCCAGCAGCTGTCGTCGAAGCAGCTGAGAGCAGGGATGATCGTCAGCCAATTTAGGAAGCTGAGATTCCCACTCAAGATCAGCGTGCATTGGAACAGCACCTGCAGAGCACCTCCTATTCTTGTCAGCCAAGTCGCCCAACGATACCTTGTCAGCGGTATCAACAGCATCCAAGGTGCGCCAAGCTCGACGACATGATTAACGATAACTTCAAACGCGTGAAATGCTTCTGGCGTGTGATGAAAATACCAAGAGAGAGGACCTGGAACAGGCTGTGTTTCGTAGTGATATTGCATGCAGGTCAAGTCTCTCCAGCACGCATCCCCACGCCACTTGATGAGACCAGCTCCAAGCATTATGCGAAACAAAAGCCAGCGAAGCGCGTAAAGCGTCGTGGCCGGTGGCTTGTGCGACGTTGACGGCGAAGCGTCGAGAACCGGGCAAAGCAGAGAGACGAGAATGCCCGTTTCGAAGAGCTGCGTCTCCCAGCCAAACGAGTAGAAGGTTTGTCCGACTTCAAGCAAGGATCTCTGGATCGCCGCAAGTAGAAGGAGGTGCACCATGTTCGCACTACCACGACAGAGAGGTATCCCTGCAAGTACGACACCTAGGACCGCGAGCGCTTGCAGGTGTGAGTCGCTCAAGGTGTCTGGCGAGCCAGGCACGAGCCAAAGCAGCGTTGGCATGCGTTCGTAGCATTCAGGCGCTCCGAAGTGCTCTTTCACACGTTTCAGGTAAGACTTGGCGCTAAGAAGCCCGTGTTCTCCTATGAGAGCTGTGTTTTGCTGCGCGGCCACTCCGAATGCGACGACGTACACCAGGCACGTGAAGCGCACAATCACCGAGCGCGTGCGACGGAACGTGGGTGCGTCGCCATCCTTGGGAGCTGTTGGTTCTGTAGCCTGGGTGCTGCTGTCCAGTAATTGCGTCTCGTCGTCGTCACTGCGCAGCTTGGCAGACGCCGCTGGAGACGTTCGGCGTGCGCGCATTCGGAGTCGGCAACGCGACGTAGAGGTGAAGGAAGTGCTCAAAGGGAAGCAACTTGCTTGTGACTGCGGTGGCCGTCTAGGGTGGAGAGAGAGAAGGCTGGAAGGCAAGTTCTCGACCGAAATCTCTTGCTGGGGTCGGGCAGGTAGGGATACAAAGTTCGTTACTCACTCCTGTCACAGACACAGTTCACTCCTGCTGCTGCTGCTCCTCCGCTTCCTGCGCGAGTTCGCCTAATCGCCGACCTCGCACCTCGCGCACCTCGCGCATCTGATCGCGCAGGCTTTCCTCCGTCATTTCGGACGGTGGTGCGTACATCAAGCGCCCTTCCAAACCGCGACGACGCGCACGTGGGACCGAAACAATGTCACACACGTTGCCCTTGCAGAGACCCCAATGTCCACGTGCAATTTCACCGAGCAGTTGAGTACGTGACCACCGCGCGTCGCCCCAAAACGCGAGAACGCGCGCTTGCGGCGATGCGGCTTCACCGTTCTCCTGTGTCGCGTGCACTTCCCCTTGCTCGGCGGTGGGACTGTCGAGATTGACAAGCACCGTGAGATTTTCGCACTTCACTCGTTTTCCAGATCCGTTGGGCAGTCGTACAAGCCATCGTCCGGCACTGGAGTCGTGCGCAATGCAGATTCCCACCAGTCCGTTCAGGTCCGTCGCGGACTTAAGGCTGTGGATCCGCACAGAAGATCCAGCGCCGATGCCATTCGTGCCATCTCCAGCACGCGCACGCCTTGCCGCAAGCTCCAATGCCGATGCGAGATTTTCCACCACGCTCCATCCTCGTTGCCCACCTGGCACAATGCACGTCACAATTTTCTGCTCATCGCAGGGACCACCGACGTAATGCGCGACGTGCACGTGCTCAAACACCTCACGTGAAACAGCGGGCCAACGAGATGCCGCCGCATCCACCGCCTGACGCACTGCGGATGTAGCAACCTGAACGCTTGGTCCAGGCGCGTCAGGGCCGTAGGCACAAGGGCGCACCAAGTTGACGGCGCACACGTGGTCATCCCCGCAGTCACCAGCAGCGTGTCCGCTCGCCAATACAAGCTCACACGGTGCGCGCAGAGCCGTCAGGGCACTGCCAAGATGTTCTTGCTCCACACCCTCGAGTGCACTTTCCGCAAGAAGCCTGTAGCGGGTTCCTCTCACGCTGAGTTCGAGCGTTTCGGACAGCCGACTGCGAAAGGCGTCGAGCTCCCGGGCGTCGTCGAGCTGAACTTTCGTCTTGCCGTCATCCTCGGTTACCGACGTGATGAGATACGCGCTTCGTACCCAGTGGTCGTAGCTCGTGATCCTCGCAAACATTTCGGGCATTTCCTCAAGTTTGTTTTCAAGCTCCTCGGAGAATGCGTCGTGCGCGCCAATCACACAGCCATCCTCGAGCATAGCTCCGAGCTCCGGCCCAGTGAAAGACTGCATGAGTTCGTGCCTGGTTGGTGGTGCGCACGTGAATATACCCTTGCAAACTCCACAGCGGTGCTGTCTCTCGTCGTCGTGGTAAAACGCCGGGTGCGTGGGCTGTGAAACGAGCACCATACGTTGCCACCTGCGGAGGCAAGCAAGGTGCACGTACTTCTGATGTCCAGAGCAGAGACACGGCGAGATGAGAGGTCCCATCGCCTCGCCGTCCTCGTCGTCAGGTCCGCTGAGACAGTAGCGGCACACCCTTTCTTCGACGTCGTTTGCGTGCTGTGGCTCCTGCTGCTGCTGTTGTTCGCTCTCTTGCGACGCCATGTTTTTGTTGTTTGTTCAATCGTGGGGGGCGTTGGTGGTTCGTTTGGCAAAATGCCGAATAATGCCGAGGTGTCAGTCAGTCAAGTCAGTCAGTGCGCTGACGGGTCAGTCGGTCCGGAGGGGGCGGAGGAGGTATGATGTGAAATCTGGCAGGAGGATGCAACCAACGAAATATCCCCCCGGCTGCCCGGGTCGAAGGGGAAACACTTTTCCATTCGCACCATGGCGGACGAACCTTCAGTGCCCGCAGCCGCCACCACCGTCGACAATACCAACAACACCAACGACGACGAAGCACCGACCGCAACGTGCATGTTCGTGTCAGCTTCGCACGCACGGAAACGTAAGAAGAAGAGCAGTCTGCGTGTCAAGGAAAATGACGACGACGACGACGACGCTGCCGCTGGCGTCGGCGGCGTCGGCGGCGGTGCGCGTGTCTTCCCTTCCAAGGCGTCGGCGCTAGTCGCGGGTACACGTGACGACCGCGATGATCCCGGCGATGGCGTGCGTCGAGGAACCGCGGTTGCGTTTGCTGCGGAGAGAGTGCTTGAGACGGAGTCGGACGCGACAAGACAACTTGAGACGGAGTCGGAGGGTGTCGGCAAGAATGCTGGAAGATTTGGACCGATACGCGCGAGCAAGACGCTGCGAACGACAGTTCTCGTCGACTTCAACCCGGACATCTGCGAAGACTACCGCAAGACGGGTTTCTGTGGTTACGGTGACGCGTGCAAGTTCATGCATGACCGCGGGGACATCAAGTCGAGCTACGTCATCGACCGCGAGTGGCAGGAGGCGCAGAAGAAGCGCCGTCTCGACGAGGCGGCTGCAGCTGCGGAGACGGAGGCGGCTGGCAATGAGAGCGGCGACGTGCCACCCCCTTTGCCGGCATCTCGCGGCTTTCGTTCTCTGCCCACGTCACGATCCCGGCACAGGCAGTGAGAATGTGTAATTAACGGTTTGTGAACGTGGTGACATGTACCTGTAGGATGGTAGTGAGGTAGTGCTATTACTTATCCAACATCCACCCTGACCACCCAAACCAACCGTTGTTTCCACCTTAACTTTCCACCTTCTCGTTGTGGCCGCTTGCATCCCCTTGCATGGAAGCGAAATGTGCGCGACAGACGTGCACCATTGACAAGGGCTTTTTTCGCGTGACTTGGGGAAAGTCAATTCCACCAGTCAGTCGTCCCACGCATCATTCCGCAGCTCACTCGCGACGATACGATAATGGGAAGCAAGGTGAAGCCGTTCGGGTTCGCGAAGGAGGAGGCTTACGTGGAGGTCGCGGCGCCCGCCACCACCTCTACCTCCTCATCAACCTTAAAAAAACCAAAAGACGAAGATGATGATGAGGAAAAAGAGGAGCCGTCGCTGCTGCGAGACTTTGTGAGCTTCGCGCTCTTTGCGTTCGTGCTCGTCCCGCTCGTCGTCGTGCCATTTAGCTTGCTGTTCGGGGGCATACTCGCCGCCATCGAAGGCTGGTCATTCTTGGACGGATTCTACTCCGTCATCTCCAACGTCCTTAGCCTCCCGAACCCGCTCGTCGACAGCACGCCTAACGACGACTTTGGACGACTCGTCGACATCGTGGTGTCGCTGTGGTCCATCGGAATCACCGGCACCGTCATTGCCATGGTTGGCGGTATGACACTCGTCACGCGACTCGTTGAGTCGGTGCACCCCGCCTTTGTTGGTATGCTTGCCGCCGTGCGCGGCCGCGTGGGTGTGAGCGAAACGCGCTCGTGGGTCGTGGAATTTACTCTGTTTGGCGTCGTCGTTATATTCATTGTGCCAGGCATCGTGCTCCTCCTCTCGTGCCTGTTTGCGGCGATGCTTTCCGGAGTTGAGGGATGGTCGTTCCACGACGCGTTCATGTACGTCACCTCCGGAATCTGCGGGCTGTCTAACCCACTTACGGACGTCAGCCCCGACACGCATGGAGGAAAGGTGTTCGATATTATCATCTCCATCTGGTCGCTCTCGCTGTCAGGTGCGGTGATTGGCGCGGTTGGCGCCTTTACGCTCGTCGACGCCGTCATCAAGACTGCGGAGGGGCGCAAGGTGGACTTGGCAGAGGATGCTGCCGACTTGCAGGCGGCGATGGCGTCGGGCGATCGCTTGACGTTCCAAACCTTCCTCGAAGCGATCAATCGCGGCGAGAGCCAGTGGCCAGAGCCGATTGCGCGCTCGGTGTTCGAAGCGCTCGACGTCGATAGCAGCGGAGACCTTGACCGCACCGAGGGTGTCCGCCTCGTGAGCATTCTCAACGCACTCGGTAAGCTTGGGCTTGCACCCCAGGAGAGCGCCAAGGCGCTCAATGACGAGTCAATGAGATCCCTCATTCAGTAATGAAGTGTACTTTACTCTGTCCAGCGGTTGTCCATTCACACCATTCACTTTCACCATTCAGCCCATTCACCGGCGCCATTCACTGCGCGTTTTTGTACATTGCGCAGGTGATTTCGAAGGTTGTATCACTCTATCAGGGCGCTTTCGTTGGCGTAGTGAGGTCTCCGGTTGCGACTTGTTTTCGTTGATGTCGTTGCCAGCGCCACCAACCGTGCATCAACACGTTGACTCAAGGGTCGCACGTACTACTCTACCTGCCGCTAGAGTAGTATCTAGAGGAGTCCAACGTGTGGGAAAAGGAGCTGTCTTGGAGTTGAGACTGCAATCTTGTATTTACAAACATTGTGCACACAAACTTTTACGAGATATTTTCAAAATAGTCCTCATCAGCGTCTTTACCCCAGGCAATAGGCATTGATGACACGCGCGTGGAAAACGTCCGTCTCCGCCTCGCTTTCCAAGAGTCCCGCACCTGCCTGCTAGAGGAGCGGTCGCACCGTACGACGTGTCGTCGAGAAATAGTCCGGTGGCGCCACTGACGCGTGCGCGTACCGTCTTACTATTAATTTCCGCATGGGCACCTCTGTGAATTACGGCAAACCAGCACCTCACGTCGCCGAGTCTGTCCTAGGCGAGTGCATTTTGACTTGGGGTTCATCATCACCAGTGTTGGAAGTCATATTCTCTGTCGTGGACAAAGCCCTATTGTTTAAATATTCGGGGTACCATATATGGTACCCGGGTACCATATATGGTACCCCCCTTTGGAAGGCGCTGGCACGTTGTATCCCGCTCTATCGGTACCAAACCCGCACGTAGTATTGTTATTCATAATATGGAGCTTTGACAAATTTAATTCTCGTAGAATTTGGGCATACATGCAAAAAGTTATTCTTTGTTAAGTGTGGCGTGTACACCTTAAGATTTTACCGACCATTTACCCCGACCATTAAGGTAATATTTTTAGTACCTTAAGCACAAAATAGACACCAAAACCTAATTTAGACATCTTCGTTTGTAACGACCAATTAGGGAAGTCTTAAGGCACTCCTAAGGCACGCATCAATGCCCATCTTCCGGGCGGTGGACCCACCTAGCGCCCCGTGCACATGTTTTTGAGGAGTTTTTTACAGGTCAGGAAAAGTGGCTGACTTTGGGAGGTGGTTGGGATGTTTTAAAGATGTTATTTACACACAATTTTTGGAATAACTTAATCCCAAGAGACACATTGACAATGCCCAATACTAGTTTGTAGCAAGATGATGCGTACACTAGTCGCAAACGTGTGCTATAGAGGGTACTATATATGGTACCCTCAACTGAAAATTTATACACTATCTAAATCTAAAAAAAAGAAGAGCACAAGAGAAATTATCAAAACGGAGACAAAACAGAATCTACTATTCGACTACATGTCCGTGTTTCATGGCTGAACCATGTGGTTGGTGCTGATATTTACGTACAGCCAACGACAACTCAAGTTGATCTCACTAACGTGCCTCAGTTTCAAAACATGTCCATCGGGGACCGGGGGACAACAAGTTGTGCAAGGGATTGCAAGGCTCAAGTGGTCCGCTAGAACCAAGAGACGGTGAGGGGGTTAGGGTACCCGGGTAGGCGATTAAGGCGAAGGATATTAACAAGCACATTTGGTTGAGAGGGGATCCTTCATTGGTTGTTATTGGTTAGGATAGAACGGGGATCCTTGATTGGTCGTTATTCGAGAGTCTAAATCTTGGAAGGATTGTATGTTCAGGATTTACGCTTCTTTCACAACTTTAAAGTTATCCATTACTATGTAGAGGTTGAAGATGCTAACAACTGTATGTATAGTGTCTCGTAACACCTCAAGCGCTACCGTTCGAGCGAAAAATCGAGTCAAACGAACACCTAGATACATAGTTATGACTTATGACACGAAAGATTGAGAAAAACGGAAAGCACAAATTCGACACAACGGCAAGAAACAGAAAGGAGTCGCCGACAAGTTCATCGCGGAACTTCCTCTCAGCGCATGAGAAGGTCATGAAGTTCTTGGAGCGGCAGCGCGAGAGGGAGCGCGACTTGGGCGGCGTGGAGAAAGTCGTGGGGCAATCGATTAGCAAATACCTTCCGCTAAGAGTATTCACAATTTGACCAACCTCGTGCCGCGAGTGAGTGCTTCGAATCAAACCTAACTGCCAAAAAAAATGGCTGTTGTTATTGGCTTCGTTCTGCACGACACTGGCCGACGGTCGGCCGCATACCGGAGGCAAAATTTTTTTTTCAACATGTGCGTCAAACTGCCAGCCTGGC
Source organism: Pycnococcus provasolii (assembly GCA_938743325.2). NCBI lineage: Eukaryota > Viridiplantae > Chlorophyta > Pseudoscourfieldiophyceae > Pseudoscourfieldiales > Pycnococcaceae > Pycnococcus > Pycnococcus provasolii. The sequence continues at coordinate 1,090,063 of OW568866.1, forward strand.
AATTAGGGTTACAATTAGGGTTACAATTAGGGTTACAATTAGGGTTACAATTAGGGTTACAATTAGGGTTAGGGTTACAATTAGGGTTACAATTAGGGTTAGGGTTAGGGTTAGGGTTAGGGTTAGGGTTAGGGTTAGGGTTAGGGTTAGGGTTAGGGTTAGGGTTAGGGTTAGGGTTAGGGTTAGGGTTAGGGTTAGGGTTAGGGTTAGGGTTAGGGTTAGGGTTAGGGTTAGGGTTAGGGTTAGGGTTAGGGTTAGGGTTAGGGTTAGGGTTAGGGTTAGGGTTAGGGTTAGGGTTAGGGTTAGGGTTAGGGTTAGGGTTAGGGGTTAGGGTTAGGGTTAGGGTTAGGGTTAGGGTTAGGGTTAGG